>SJYA01000452.1:2295445-2478729 GCA_006410615.1 Neotragus moschatus | reverse complement strand
TTATAATATTAAAATAATTATAATAATATAATAATATAAAACTTTAATACTAAATTTTAAAAATTATGAATGATGCTGCTATACATATACACAGGCGTGCGTGCATGCTAAGTCTCTTCAGGCATGTTTGACTCTTTCTGATCCTATAGACAGTAGCCCACTAGACTCCTCTGTCCATGGGATTCTCCAGGCAAGAGTACTCAAGAGTGGGTTGCCATGCCCTCCTCCAGAGGATCTTCCTGACCCAGGGAAGGAACACGTGTTTCTTGTATCTACCTGCATTGGCAGGTGGGTTCTTTACCACTAGCACCACCTGGGAAGCCCAGATATATATATCTTTATACTCATTTTTGATTATGCCCTTACAATCAGTTCCAAAAGATAAAATTTAAGGGTTGGGGGGAATGCACATGTTCAAGGTTCTTGATACTAGTTGCCAAATAACTCTTTGGTAGTGCTAGGCTTATTTGCATTCCCATCAAAGAGGTCTAGGCTAGCCTATCACCTCCGTAACAGGTTGTCAGCAGCTCCAAACACAATTTAACAGATTATTCTTGTTTGCCTCCCAGATCATTCCTGTGCCTGCTATTAGAAACAAAGATTTTGTTTTTGGCCACGCTCCATAGCATGTGGTATTCTTTTTCCTCCAACCAGGGGTGAAATCTGTGCCCGCTGCATTGGAAGTGGGAGTCCCAACCACCGGACCACCAGGAGAGTCCAAAAACCAAGATTTTGAAGTGAGAAGTTTATTTGGTCAAAGAGAAACCTGGATCAGCAGTTCTATTCTGGATATGCTACTGCCTGCCTACATGATTTTGAACATAATTTTTTTTCTCTGACCTCAGTTTTAGAATCTGTAAAATGAGAAGCTTGGACCAGAACAGTATTCCTGAAAATTTTTCCACTAAGATGCTTACTTTGAACACCATGTTTTTATCTGTTGAACAAATTGCATTTACTAAGAAATTATTTATTCTCGTTCCTTTATGTACTACTCATACAAGGTGCGAGAGTCAGCAAGTATTTCTGAATAGCAGGGGAGAAATACCTCTTGCAAGCTAAGTTAATTAACAAATTCAAGCTGAAAGAATTTTATTATCCTAGACTTCCCTGGTGGCTCAGATGGTAAAGTGTCTGCCTACAATGCGGGAGACGTGGGTTCAATCCCTGGGTTGGGAAGAGCTCCTGGAGAAGGAAATGGTAACCCACTCCAGTATTCTTGCCTGGAAAATCCCATGGACAGAGGATCCTAGCAGGCCACAGTCCAAACGGTAGCAAAGAGTCAGACACAATTAAGCGAGCTTGCACAGCCCAGCTGAAACAAATAAATAAACTATATCGAAATCCTCACAGACCATCTTTGCTGTTTTCAGATTCCCCAGGGTGAATGGAGTAAGATCCGAAAAATCATTTTCCCCAGCCTAGACCCCCACAATCATCAGATTGTATTCTTTCAAGATTGCTCCCCCAGCAAAATCAGTTTAACTAGAGATACCAAGGGAACATTTCATTCAAAGATGGGCTCAATAAAGGACAGAAATGGTATGGACCTAACNGGGCTGCTGTCTGTGGGGTCGCACAGAGTTGGACACAACAGAAGTGACTTAGCAGCAGCAGCAGCAATGAGGCTTAAGTTTCAGGGTCCCTCACTTGCAGGAGCCTTTATGAAAGGTAGGAGTTGCTGGGATTTGTTGCCTGAGAGTTGAGGAGAGGAAGTGGCTTGCAATCAAGAAGCATTTCTGAAAAATTGCCTAAAGATCTCAGGAAAGAGGGATCTGAAACTGAGTCTTCAATAATTTGTCTTGACTTCTTTTCTCATTTTAAACAAACATTTAGTTTCATACTTAATTTTGTACTCACAATTTTGTATTCTTGGAGAGGATCTTTGGGCCTGTAGAAACTCAGCTCTTACGAAACCTGGATCCATTGCGCATATAGACACACATCCTTCCCAAGCTAGATAANGGAAACAGGGATCTGAAACTGAGTCTTCAATAATTTGTCTTGACTTCTTTTCTCATTTTAAACAAACATTTAGTTTCATACTTAATTTTGTACTCACAATTTTGTATTCTTGGAGAGGATCTTTGGGCCTGTAGAAACTCAGCTCTTACGAAACCTGGATCCATTGCGCATATAGACACACATCCTTCCCAAGCTAGATAATAGCTAGTGATCTGACTTCTTTACAGGAAGTAGAAGAGAAATGGCTCTCTTGCTTTCTTATCTTTGATCAGCATATCCAGGAAGGCATGCTCCACTACCGTAAAACAGAGCACATGGGTGACCAGCGACTCCTGCTTAGTCCCAGATTATTACAGCTATCTCACTGGAGACCCTGAGAGTCTCTGTAACTGATCATTCAAATAATTTCTCAATTTCTTCTTTTGACCGTTGTTTTCAAATCTCTCTCCTCCCAGTTGTTTGCCTTCCTTTCTAATACGTTTCAAAAGCAGTGTGTTGGGTTTCCTATGCCTGGCACATTTGAAAACATGCAACAAATAAGTGCTAAATGAATAATTTAGAAGAACAAATCCTAGGCTTTCTGGCTCTCAGTCTGAGAAGAGTGCAAACAAGCTATAAAATTACAAAAATATGGGCAGGTGTAAGAAGGAGGAGTCTTTATTCACTGAACCAGTTATTTGCAAACTCAGTGTGTTTTACAGTCTTATTTTAAATGCAGATTCCAGGACTGTGGCCCTGGGGGTTGGAATCAGTAGTCTGGGAAAGGATTCAGGAGGGCACATTTTGATTAAGGACCCCTTGGTAATTCTGATGTAGCCTACTTCTTGGAAATGCTGCAAAAGGGACTGGGCCTGGCTAGTATAGAATTTAATTATCTCCTGCAGTCACTCCCTACATTGCTAATTCTGGTCCAAGATCTGTTTTGGAGATAGTTTCTGAGAAGATTTGGCCCATGGATTTGTAGTAATCCTTAGTTTCTACTCCTCAGGCAAATATTCACAGCTACTATAGTGAAAACAATGCAAATTTGGGAATTTGGACAGATCTGGGTTCCAATTGCGACATCTCTCTGAGCCTGATTTATCCATAAAATAGGGATACTATTGCTATTCATAATTAATATGAGGATTAAATACATCGATTTATATGAAAGTGTTGTCTACAATGCCTAGTATGGATCAGTTATACAGTAAAAGTTAGTTTTTGTCTCATTTTTTTGCTGTCAAGGATTTCGAGTTTCCTCCCTGAGAACTGAGATACCTGGAATTCTCCCATTTAGAGATCTCTGGTGGCTCAGATGGTAAAGTGTCTGCCTGCAATGTGGGAGACCCGGGTTTGATCCCTGGATTGGGAAGATCCCCTGGAGAAGGAAATGGCAACACACGTCAGTACTCTTACCTGGAAAATTCCACAGACAGAGGAGCCTGGTAGGCTACAGTCCACGTGGTCACAAAGAGTCAGACACGACTGAGTGACTTCAGCCTTTAGTCCTTGTTTTCTTGGGGCTTCCTTGGTGGCTCAGATGATAAAGAATCTGCCTGCAATGTGGGAGACCTGAGTTTGATCAGGACTGGAAAAAACCCTGGAAAAAGGAATGGCTACCTACTCCATTATTCTTGCCTGCAGAATTCCACGGACAGAGGAGCCTGGTAGGCTACAGTCCATGGGGTCACAAAGAGATGGACACGACCAAGCAACCAGCACTACTACACTAAAATGAAAATAACCCTGGAATTAGTAACTAGACGCCCCACTCTTACATATGACATAGTCAAAGTGGTTCATGAATTGTTTGGGGAAAGCAAAGGCAGGAGGACCTCTTGGGGGGGACATGAAAGAAAAGGAAGGAGAGGGGAAGAGTGTAGAGAAAAATTGAAGATACCCCAAAACAAATCTTTCCAACATTACAGTCTTATATGGGGCCAGGAAGCTGACTGAGAACAATGGTTTTCAGCTAATACTTCTGATTGTCGTGTGAAGAAATGTTCAAAGAGTGCTAGACACAAAGGAATTTTATCTCATCTGTTGGTGAAAAGGATGTTCTTAGTGTAAAGGTGTGAAAATTTTAACAGCTTTTCTAAGCAAAAGTTTTTCCTTGAAAAAAAATCTTGATAATCCTCTTAAAGTAGAAGGTGAACCCCTAAGGGGATGACTGTGGTTGGATAAACCACTTCAAGCAAACTGGGGAGTTTGGTTTCACTCCCTAGAGGGAGAGGAAAGAAGAATAGGGTGGGACAGAGAAACGCGGAAATGTTATGAGGTTGGAGAGTATGTGGAATAAAAATGGCTGGTATAAATTCCTTAGTGATGGGGTAACCAAATGACATTAGAAAAAGGAATGTCTAGTGTTCTCACTGAAATTTTTGGCGGTAATGTAATGAAGATGATGATGAATAGCCACTAAAGTGTTGGATTTTCACAGATCCATCTTCTACTCTTACGATGATTGCACCCCAGCTTTGGCAGAGAGTGTTGATGGTCTTCCCAAAATCCAGCCTCCTGTTCTTTAATCTTTACAGAAACTTTAGCTGAGCACAGAGCTGTCTACTATGAGACTACACTTCCCAGCCTCCCTTGCAGCTAGGTAGGGCCATGTGACTAGGTTCTGGCCAATGGAATGTGAGCAGAATGAATGAACTGTGCAACTTCCAAGTATGTCTTTAAAAAAGAGTATACTATCCTTTTTCCACTGAATGTGGATGCGGTGGCAGCCTCTAGGGCACCCATCTTAGTCATACAACAACCAAAACTTCCATTGTAGCCACGATGGCTACTTGTTAAACAGAACTATCAGACAGAAGGAATCTGGGTCTTTTGCCAACCTTGTAAAGCAAACTGTCCCATCAGCTCTGGACTGCTCTGTCTAGACCTTTTTGAGAGAAAGAAATTAATTTCTATCATGTTTTAATATTTTTTATTTCTGTTATAACAGTCAAATTTTTATCCTTAATAAATATATAAAAATGCATTGTTTGTTCTTAGAACTTTAAAAAGCATTTTACTTTTTATTATAAAAATAACATATTAAACTCCAGGAGATAGCGAAGACAGGGAAGCCTGGTGTCCTGAAGTCCTGGCATCACAAAGAATCAGACACAATTTAGCTACTGAACAATATACCAAAAAGTGATTAAGTACTCGGATTGCAAGGAGATTCAACCAGTCCATTCTAAGGGAGATCAGTCCTGGGTGTTCTTTGGAAGGAATGATGCTAAAGCTGAAACTCCAGTATTTTGGCCACCTCATGCAAAGAGTTGACTCATTGGAAAAGACTCTGATGCTGGGAGGGATTGGGGGCAGGAGGAGAAGGGGACGACAGAGGATGAGATGGCTGGATGGCATCACTGACTCAATGGATGTGAGTTTGAGTGAACTCCGGGAGTTGGTGAGGGACAGGGAGGCCTGGTGTGCTGCACCTCATGGGGTCACAAAGAGTCAGACAGGACTGAACGACTGAAGTGACTGAACTGACTGACTCTTGAGGTGATAAGAATGGTACTCTATTTCTCTGGTCTTTCCTAAAACCTATAACTTCAGTTTAATTGGGAGAAAAACATCAAACAAATCTTATAGAACGACTGACTATCCCCTAAATTATCAAGGTCATCAAAAACAAGGAAAGGAGCCTGAGGAGACATAATGACCAAAACTGTAGACAGCTCTCCATATCCATGGGTTCCATATTCATGGAGTCAACTAACTGCAGATCAAAAATATTTTTTAAAAATTAGAAAAAGTTCCAAAAAGCAAAACTTGAATTTGCTGTGCACTGGCGACTGATTACATAACATTTACTAATACATTGTATTAGGTATTATGAGTAATCTAGAGATGATTTAAAGTACATAGGAGGATATGTTGAGGTTATACACAAATACCACACCATTTTATATAAGGGACTTGAGCATTGTTGGATTTTGGTATCTGTGGGAGTCCTGGACTATAGTATGTGGTATCCTGGATAGGATCCTAGAACAGAAAAAGGTAAAAACTAATGTCCTTTTAGTATGGAGTTAAATAAAGTATAATTAAAGCATGAATATTACTTTATTTAAAGAAAGTATGAACTTTAATTCATAATAATGATCAATATTGGCTCATTAGTTGTGACAAATAATGTTAATAATAGGTGAAACTAGGTCGAGTGTAAGAGAACTATTTTTTTTTTCTGGTTGAGCTAGGTCTTCATTGTTGTACATAGGCTATCTCTAGTTGCAGCGATGGTGGGGGCGACTCTTCATTGTGATGTGCGGCCTTCTCACAGTGGTGGTTTCTCTTGTTCCTGGGCACAGGCACTAAGCATGGAGGCTTCAGTAGTTACAGAGCATGAGCTTAGTTGTTTAGCAACACGTGGGGTCTTCCTGGACCAAGGATCAAACCCGTGTCCTTTGCATTGGCAGGTGGATTGTAAAACACTAGATCATCAGGGAAGCCCTAAGAGAATTTGTCAATGTTAGCAACTTTTCTGTAATCTAAATCTACTCTAAAATAAAGTTTACTGAAAAAGTAATAAAAGATAATATGCCTTAAAATGTTTTTTTAAAATTACATGCTACATTTCAGAAAATTTGAAATACAAATTGAAATTTTAAATTTTAAAATCATCTTAAATCCCCCTAAAATCTGTCCAGGGGTTAGAGGTGTATTCTCATTGTGGAGGGCCTGGCTATAATCCCTTTTGGGGGAACTAAAATCCCACAGCCATGCAACACAGCCAAAAAAAAAAAAAAGTCCCAAACAAGGTCCTACCATAGAGCATAGGGTATCCTTGGATGAACCACAATGGAAAAGAATGTTTAAAAGAATGTGTGTATATGTATAACTGAATCGCTTTGCTGTCCAGGAGAAAGTAATGCAAAACTGTAAATCAAGTCTCTTTCAATTAAACAAGAAAATAATCCCCCCAATTTTGCTCTATCTGTGTTTGTGTGTGTTTTTAATGAAAACTACCATACTATATACACAGTTTTCTGTCTTGATTATTTCACTTAACATTTATCATTAAGCATCTTTATGCACATTCATTCTCGAGCCCTTCAAGAGCACCAGAAGCAATGACAGTACAAGAACATTGAATATACTTGGAACTAGGAACTCTTAAGAGAAATGACTGATTACAGGGCTGGAACAGAATGAGCCTGCAAACGTTTTGTTGTACCAGAAACTAAGCAGTGCTCAAAGAATGATGCGACATTCAAAAGTACACATGAGCCAGCTTGAAGGAGCTTCCCCTGGTCAAATCTATAATAATTTGAAAATCAATACTCATTGATGAGTCCATCTTTAGTGACAGCAATGAAAAATAACTCAGGGAATAAAATGAGAAAGCAGTTCTAACAGTTTTCTCTATTTCCCCACACCCTTGCCAGTACTTGATAGTAGCACTATTTTGTTTTGCCAATCAAAGGATAAAAAGTAGTAGCTCACTATTATTATAGTTTTAGAAATCACTACTTACCAGTAAGGAATATTTACTGAACATATGTGTTTATTTATTCAGGGAATTTTTGATTCATATTCTTTGCCAATATTTCAACTGGATTATCTGTATTTTTCTTATTGATTTTAGAAACTCTTGCTGTTGTTCAGTTGCTAAGTCATGTGTGAGGCTTTGTGATACCATGGGCTGCAGCACACCTGGTTTCCCCGTCCTTCACTGTCTCCTGGAGTTTGCTCAAACTCATGTCCATTGAGTTGGTGATGCCATCTAATCATCTCAATCCTCGGTCACCCCCTTCTCATCCTACCTCCAACCTTTCCCAGCATCAGAGATTTTTCTAATGAGCCAGCACTTCACATCAGGTGGCCAAAGTATGGGAGTTTCAGCTTCATGCTACCTGATCAGTCCTTCCAATGAATATTCAGGGTTGATTTCCTTTAAAATTGACTGGTTTGATCTCCTTGCTGTCCAAGGGAGCCTCCAGACTCTTTTCCCACCCCACAGTTCGAAAGCATAAATTCCTCAGCACTTAGCCTTCGTCTCAGTCAGTTCAGTGTCTTATTCTTTGTAACCCCATGGACTGCAGCACACCAGGCTTCCCTGTCCATCACCAACTCCTGGAGCCTACTCAGACTCATATCCATTGTGTCAATGATGCCATCCAACCATCTCATCCTTTGTTGTCCCCTTCTCCTCCCGCCTTCAATCTTTCCCAGTATCAGGGTCTTATCCAATGAGTTCGTTTGTCGTCTCAGGTGGCCAAAGTACTGAAATTTCAGTTTCAGCATCAGTCCTTTCGATGAATATGCAGGACTGATTTCCTTTAAGATTGACTGGTTTGATCTCCTTGCAGTCCAAGGGACTCTCAAGAGTCTTCTCCAACACCACAGTTCAAAAGCATCAGTTCTTAGACACTCAGCTTCCTTTATATTCCAACTCTCACATTCATACATGACTACTGGAAAAACCATAGCTTCTACTAGACAGACCTTTGTTGGTAATGTAATGTCTCTGTTTGTTAATATGTTGTATAGGTTGGTCATAGCTTTTCTTCCAAGGGCAAGCATCTTTTAATTCATGACTGCAGTCACCATCTACAGTGATTTTGGAGCCGCCTGAACAAAATCTCTCACAGTTTCCATTGTTTCCCCATCTATTTGCCATGAAGTGATGGGACCAGATGCCATGATCTTCGTTTTCTGAATGTTGAGCTTTAAACCAACTTTTNATAGGTTGGTCATAGCTTTTCTTCCAAGGGCAAGCATCTTTTAATTCATGACTGCAGTCACCATCTACAGTGATTTTGGAGCCGCCTGAAAAAAATCTCTCACAGTTTCCATTGTTTCTCCATCTATTTGCCATGAAGCGATGGGACCAGATGCCATGATCTTCGTTTTCTGAATGTTGAGCTTTAAACCAACTTTTGCACTCTCCTCTTTCACTTTCACCAAGAGGCTCTTTAGTTCTTCTCTTTCTGCCATAATGGTGGTGTCATCTGCATATCTGAGGTTATTGATATTTCTCCCAGCAATCTTGATTCCAGCTTGTGTTTCTTCCATTCCTGCGTTTCTCATGATGTACTCTGCATATAAGTTAAATAAGCATTTTGACAATACACAGCCTTGACGTACTTGTTTCCTGATTTGGAACCAGTCTGTTGTTCATGTCCAGTTATTTTTTTTTTTAATATTTATTTTTATTTATTTGGCTGCATAGAGTCTTAGTTGTGGCACATGGGAACAAGTTCCCTGACCAGGGATCAAACCCAGCCCCCCTGTATCGGGATCACAATCTTAGCCACTGGACCACCAGGGAATTCCCCCATGTCCATTTCTAACTGCTGCTTCTTGACCTGCAAACAGATTTCTCAGGAGGCAGGTCAGGTGGTCTAGCATTCCCATCTCTTGAAGAATTTTCCACAGTTTGTTGTGATCCACACAGTCAAAGGCTTTGGCATGGTCCATAAAGCAAAAGTAGATATTTTTCTCGAAGTCTCTTGCTTTTTCAATGTTCCAACGGATATTGGCAATTTGATCTCTGGTTCCTCTATCTTTTCTGAATCCATTTTGAACATCTGAACATTCTAAATCTAGCCTTCATCTAGAAACTCTTAATTGTTACAAATATTAAGGTTTTGTCTGCTATATATGTTGCAAAATTTTTCTCCCAGTCTTTTGATTATTTAAAAAAAATTTTTTTTTACAATATTTTTCAAGGGTAACTGTAATATAGTGGTTGAGAACATGGACCCTGCAACTAGGCTGCCTGAGATGTAATCTGAGGCTTCACAATTTAGTAGCTGATCTTGGGCAAAATATTTAATCTTGTTGAGCCTCAGTTTCATTATATGTAAAAGGGAAATGATAATAGTGTCTGCATCATAAGGTTATTAGGATGCATAAATGCATTAAGAGATATAAAATGCTTAGAACAGAAGCTGGAACATGTTAAGTGACATATAAGTGCTGGTTATTATTATTTTTCAGGTGGAAAATTGTGTGTGTGTGTAGTCAGTCTTGGCTTCTTGATTTTCTTTTTTGTATAGAAAGGTTTCATGTCCCCCCAAGAATTTAAAAATAAATGTTTCCCAATATTTTCTTGTATAATTTTTGTAGATTGTTTTCTATGTTTAAAATCTATAACAACATGCCAGGCAGTGTGTTGGTTGCCATGGATACAAAGATAAGCCAAGACTGAAGGTTTGTTCCTTGCCCTCCTGGAGCTTATATTGTAGGGGAATAATGGACAAAACCAAGAAACCAATTACTAAAAAGCTAAATTAGATATGCATCATGAAAGAAACAAAAACATTATTAACTTTTCTTCATATTTAAAATCTGTTACCTCCTCCCCAGAAAGGTCTCTCCTCTTTGTAATGTAGTTTACACAACAAAGACCCACTTTATAGCACAGGGAACTATATTCAGTACTTTGAGATAAACCACAAGGTAAAAAAATATGAAGAAATATATAGGTATAACTGAGTCACATTGCTGTACAGCAGAAATTAACATAACTTTGTAAGTCAACTATATTTCAGTTGACAAACAAACAAAGCAGGGACTTCCCTGGTGATCCAGTGGCTAAGATTCCATGTTTCCAATGCAGGGAGCCCAGGTTCAATCCCTGGTTGGGGAACTAGATCCCACATGCTGCAACAAAGGCCCAGAGCAGCCAAATAAATAAAATTTTTTTAAAAGCAAATAGAAAAACAAAAAGGGGGAGGGGGGGAGAAAACAAGTCTGGCCCAGCAGCTTTTGGTAGACTTAATCCCTTTTACTCCGTCTTTTCAGGCCTATATATTATCTCCATTGTTTTTTGTTGTAGTAAAGCTTCTTTGTAATCTCAAAATTTTTTTCATTGAAATATAATTGACATATAACAGTATATTAATTTCATGTACACATAATAATTTGATTTTTTTATCTTTTGTGAAGTGGTGCTAGTGGTAAAGAACCTGCCCACCCATACAGGAGACATCAGAGACATGTATTTCATCCCTGAGTTGGTAAGATCCCTTGGAGAAGGAAATAGCAACCCACTCCAGTATTCCTGCCTGGAGAATTTCATGGACAGAGGAACCTAGCAGGCTACAGTCCATGTGGTCACAAAGAGTCGGACATGAATGAAGCGACTTTACACACACATATATTTTGAAATGGCCACCACAATGTCTAGTTAACATCCATCACCACACTTAGAATTTTTTTTCTTATGATGAGAACTTCTACCGTGTAATCTTTCTTTCTTTTTTTGACCTCACATCGAGGCTAGCCACTGCAGTGAAAGCGCTGAGTCCTAACCACTGAACTGCCAAGGAATTTCCCCTTCCTTGTAATCCCTAAACAGTGTCCTTGCCACTGTCCACTAGCTTGAAGGCTTTGGTGCAGAGTCAAGAAGAAATTACAAATACTGAAGAAGGACAAGAAGTAAAGAAAGGTGGGGACTGCCTCAAAAGGGACATCAGTAACTTTTTCAAAGTACCAGAAGCTGAATTTCAAGGCATTGAAACCCATCTTTTGTTTGTATGATTATAGATTCTGTGGATGCTTCTAATTCACAGGTCAGTCCTTTTGTCTTCCTTTTGAGAGCTGCTCTTCATTCAACTCTACTAACGATCTCATTTCCATAAATTGAAATCTCTTCAAACGTAGAAATGGAGCCACTTCAGTTTCATTAAAACAGAAGTTCTAACCAGAGGGATTCATTTCTCTTCTTTCAAGGGTGGGAGGTACTTGACTCTTGAAAGAACAAGCATTCAGGTGGCCAAGTAGGAGAATGGTAAAAGGTTTGTATGAACTGGGAATGAGGGTTGGTCACAAACTATCAGAGCAGCTGAGCAAGTAAAGATCTAGAATACAAGTCCCAGTTGTCATCTATATAATCGAGTTCAAAGCTACCTTCTAGTAAAATCATAGACTATGTCTTTATAGCAGGTCTCATGTGCTGTGCTATATGCTTTAAATGCTCCTTTAATCCTCCTAATTCTAAAAGTTAAGTATCAAAACCATTATCATCCCTGTATTACAGATAAGGAAATCTCCCTCAAGGCCTAGAGAGGTTAAGGGACTTGACAAAGGCATATAACTAGTTAGCAGCAGACCAAGGATTCAAACACACAGTCTGGTCCTAGGAGTCTATGTACTGCTTAAAAGCTATGCCAACCTCTCAGGAGTGAGTTTTGTCTGTCCTGAAACATTTTTGGTTGTGTTGTTTTTTTTCTTTTATTAAAAAGGAACTGATTTCTTTTAAAAGACATATACAAAAGACATCTAGGGTAGTCAATTCCTTGCAAATTTTAAGAGAATGAGAAACAAGGGATAGAGCAATTTTCTTATGGAGTTGGACAAACCTTCCCAAGAAAAGATGCTAATATTTCAGGTAAGAACTAAGAGTTCTGAACTTTTTCAAAATCATTGTTTCAGACTTGTGCGACTGAGGTAACTTTCTGAAAAACAAAACAAAACAAAGTGAGTTTTATTTATTTATTTATTTAGGCTTGTGGGTGTGTGGGATCTTAAGTTTCCTGACCAGGGATTGAACTCAGGCCCCTGCATTGGAAGCATGGACTCTTAACCACTGGTCTGCCAGGGAAGTCTCCTGAAAATCTTTATAACTGTGTAAAAGACAATAGGGTAGAAGAGGCCATTCTCCCCTGAAGCGCAGTGGGAAGGCGATGGTAAAGGGAAAGGGAGTGGGCACTGGCAGATGAATCCCAGAATGATAACTCACAGGGGTTGGGGGAGGGTGGCGGATCTAATCCAGTTTTGTGAATAAACTGTTCAGAATTTTAGCCCATTCCCTCCAAGCATCATCTCTTGCGTGACTGCTTCGTTTCCCCCAAATAAATGGAGCCGCTGGTAGAAAACAGAAGCAGCAGGCTGTTCGTGCAGTGGATTCCCCGGCTGCTTCAGAAGCATCCGATTCTCACTCCCGCGAGGGTTCTCAAGAGGCAGCCGGCACAGCACGTGGTTCAGGGTCTAAATTCAGCATCCGTGAAAAGGCAGTGGGGGAGGGGTGGCAGGTGGGTAATGCAAGACTGGGGAGGAGCTACTGAGCAACCTCGGGATCTGGCTTCCAGGAGCATTCCAAGGAATATCTCTCCGTTTGCCTCTGAGGTTTCTCTCTCTTCTCATCTTTTATCCTCTGTCCAATAGGATTCGTGTTTATTTAAAGTCAGCCCCCTCCGTGAGTCCCAGCCCTTGTTGCAGCCATTCACCAGGCGTGATGGATCTTGAGTCATATTACCAGTCTTGTTCTGGTTGGGGTGATTCAGAGAGAAGCCCCAGAGGTGGAGGAGGACGCACTTAGCAGGGTTTATTAGTGTCTGTGAAGAGGACTGACAAGAAATATTGCTGCCTCAAGTTGGGGAGTGAAGCTCCTGCCCAGGCTTTCCCTCCTGGGAGGAGTGTTCTTGAATTAACCCCAAAGAGAATGTATTTTCATCCATTATGGTAGAATAGCAGAGAAGACTTAATTAAGCTCAGTAATAACACATTAGAGTCTTCCTTCAGCTAAACACCCATTGTTCAGAGACATCATTGCATTACTTTACATTTATCTCATACCTCCTTATTCCATGAGAATTTTACAAATGAAGGAGACTTCAGAGTCCAGATTTGCATTTTCTTTAGTGTATTAGTGTAAATTCAGTTTACAGTAGGAACTCAGCTACTGAGCACCTAAAATTAGCCAGATTTTGGAGGGTGAGGGCTATATTTTTTCTTCTATTATTCTATTTAATCCTCACAACAATGTTAGGAGGGAGTTACAGGTCACCCTTCTTTTAGGGGTGAGAAAAGGGAAACTGTGAGCAAAGTAACTTACTAGGGACACACAGCTTTATTCCCAAGGTTAGGATTCATAACCAGATCTATAAAAATTCCACAATGCATACTTTTTTTCAATGTACTTTGCTTTATTTAACAGTCATGAAACATTCATAATTCATCTAAGATGTGATTTCACAGGCTGAATTCACAGATAAAGGATGTAGTCTCAGACTTCAAGAAACTCACAGCCTTGTGGAGGAAATCTGCAAGTCCGCAGGCCATAGAAATGCAATGCAGAGTGATCAAGCACAATGACAGATCCAGAACTGAGTGTTTAGGAACAAAAAAAGGAGGCAGTCACAGGCCCTGCCTGAGAAAGGCCAGGGAAGATGACCTGTAATCAACCAATGTCTGCTGCATTCCTGGAGCATGGGGATACACAGGAATAACAGCCAAAATGTTTAGTGGGCGTTGTGCTAAATATGCATTATCTATTTCATTTAATCCTTGTAGCCTTGAGCCCGAGTTAAACTTTGAAAAACGGCAAAGGGAAATGGAGGCAGCCACCTCCTGCTCTCTCTCGCCCATGGTATTAACTCTAGGCTGTTGGGAGAAGAGAATCTTGAATAGTGGGACTTAACCTAGAGAAGGCCACATTCTGGGCCTGTGTGAGGGCAGGCAAATGAGACAAGGACTCTTTTGCTGCTCATACTGTAGTTCCAGTGACTAGCAGGAGAGGGCCAGTGCTCAAACTGGCTTTCACTAGTGTCAAAAGTCCTGGAAGATATTGTGGTCTGAAAGATATTAAA
This sequence comes from Neotragus moschatus, assembly GCA_006410615.1. Lineage (NCBI taxonomy): Eukaryota > Metazoa > Chordata > Mammalia > Artiodactyla > Bovidae > Neotragus > Neotragus moschatus. The sequence goes on along the minus strand of SJYA01000452.1, from coordinate 2,464,243 downwards.
ATTCACTCCAGCTTGCCCCAGATACACCCCTGCAGTGTGTAGCATGCCTGTCAAAAACCAATCAGCCTTGATGATCTTGTGGGCTTTGTCCTACCCTTCTAGATTGTTCCTTTGCAGTCTTGTTAGACCTTACGGTCTTTTCCTAGGACCCGTCGCTCCAAAGATCACCGAGACTCAGATTCGATGCAAACAGCAAGAGGATTTATTGGACGGGCGCACCAGGGTTCAGTCACCTCCAGGGAGGGACGAACCCCGAACAGTTGTTACAGAGCATTTTTAAGCACAAAAACCACAAACGGGTACAGCTAGGGTGGGAACAGTCTGATTAGTGCCCAGGTCCTGACCTTTACAGGGATAGGCTCGTTTGCTACCAGGTCTAAACGGCTGGTGGGGGCCACATTCCGTCGGCCTGGAAAAACAACTTCTTGGAAAGTCCCCGAAGGGAAAACAACCCCTGAGAGAGCCTAAAGGCCATATTGCATGAGATAAGAACCTGCCATATTGCATGAGATAAGAACCTGCTCTCAAGGGTTTAGCAAAAGTTTTAACTTTTCCTCTCAGTCTCTTGGGGAAATGTCACTCAAGCTGTGCTTTCATTGTGTCCTTTACTCAATGAAGTACTCAAAGCAGAGAGGTTATTTTCAAAATTGTTCCTGTCTAACCAGGGTCACCACTTAAGAGCCTGAGTTGGGTTCCCAGAACTTGGATGTCACATAGATAATAATAACTAACTTCAACTGAGAATTTACCAGAAGCCAGACTCTATGTTAAGACTATGACTCACTTTACTTCATCCCAGGTGGTATTATTACCCTTATCCTTTTACAAATGAGGAAATTGAAGCTCAAAGAGGTTCAGAAACTTGTCTAGGGACAAATGACCTGAGATGGAACTGGAATGGAAACTTGAATCTGCTTCATTCCATAGCTGACCTATGATATGCTACTTTCAGCATCGGAGAATGAAACTAGGAAATGTCAACACATAATGGATGAGGCATCTATAGTCAATCTTTAACATGGGCTATGTATCTGTAGCCAAGGTGACTTGGAAACACTCAAGCCCATGAAAGGGAATTTGATTGGCACCAATTGGAGAAGGCAATGGCACCCCACTCCAGTACTCTTGTCTGGAAAATCCCATGGGTGGAGAAGCCTGGTAGGCTGCAGTCCGTGGGGTCGCTAAGAGTCAGACACGACTGAGCAACTTCACTTTCTCTTTTCACCTTCGTGCATTGGAGAAGGAAATGGCAACAAACTCCAGTGTTCTTGCCTGGAGAATCCCAGGGACGGGGGAACCTAGCGGGCTGCCGTCTGTTGGGTTGCACAGAGTCGGACACGACTGAAGCGACCTAGCAGCAGCAGCAGCAGCAATGTAGTATTATTCAGACTGATAAGGTGATACTTCAGTATACCAGGGTCCCGTTTAAGGAGGTAATTTAAAATTTGTCCTTTTGTAGTATATGATTTTTTTTTAAAGTGACTTGAAGTTATTAAACAATTTAGATTAACAGATAATTAAAACTAGCACTAAACAGTTGTTTTTATAAATTCGCAATAACACTCATAAAGTATTTTTTAACATTTCCTTACTTGGTAATGCATATTGTTTAATTCACTTTAAATTAATTTATCATGAAAGAAAAATATTATTTGTCCACCAACACATTTTTTGTTTTGCCACATGGCATGTGGAATCTTAGTTTCCTGACCAGGGATTGAGCTGCTCCCCCTACAGTTTAAGTATGGAGTTTTAACCACTGGACCCACCAGAGAAGTCCCTCTACCAACAATTTAAAACAGATATTTTAATCATGTGTACTTCATGTGTGTTGAAATTTAAATGGAAAATAAATATATATTGAAAAGGACATTCATAACTTTGTGTTTGGGATTCTTACAGTTTATAAATTTTTGCATCTTAAATTTCTAAAAAATCAACTATTTTATAATGTAAATATTACGATTCTCAGAAATAAACGGAGACCTTTTGGGGCTATTATTTGTAAGCACTTTTCAAATAACATTTATGTAGGTAGTCGACATTCCCCCATAAATGAAAAACAAGCTCAGTTGGATATAATTGTCCGTATGGGCAGGATACTGTAGTGTTTAAGGGTATGGAGATAGATTGCTTAGGTATAAATCTTGGTTCCACCACTTGGTAAATTTGTGACTCTAAGTAAGAAATCTCTCAGTACTTCAACTGCCTCATTTCACTGTGTTTTTAAAGATAGAGGAAAAAATATCATAGGCATACCTTGCAGGTGAGCATCCCTAATGGCTCAGATGATAGAGAATCTGCCTGCAATGCAGAGGACCCAGCTTCCATTCCTGGGTTGGGAAGATCTGCTGGAGAAGGGAACAGCAAGGGATTCTTATCTGGAGAATCCCATGGAGAGAGGAGCCTGATGGGCTAGAGGCCTTAGGGTTGCAAATAGGCGGATGCAACTAAGCAACTAAGGACAAGCCCACCTCGGAGATATTATGGGCGTGGCTCTAGACCACTGCAATACACACAATACTGCAACAAAGAGAGTCACATGATTTTTTTGGTTTCCCAATGCATATAAAAGTTATGTGTCTGTTGTCTATTAAGTGTGCAATAGCATTATGTCTAAAATAAAGTACATCTTAATTTAAAAAATGCTGTTATCTGACAAGGCAGGCTTGCCACAAACCTTTAATCTGTAAAAAGCATAATAAAGTGAAGCACAATAAAATGAGATATGCCTTATTGGGTTGAGAAAAGTAAATGAGTTAATGCATGTAAAGCCCCACATGCGTAGAAGATATTTTATCTTTTCATTTCAGAAAATCCAGAAGTTACAGAAAAACAGAGGCAACACCAGAAATCACCCTATCTCAGTAACTTGACCGGCAGTGGCTAATCTTAGTGGTGCTTTTGTACAAATTTAAAAAGCTGGCCCTTCCTCAAAATACTTCACTGCCATTAGCCAGGAAGTTGTCTAAATGGGGGCACCATTTAATAATTACTCTGGGACATCAGGCATAAACCAAGAGTGTCAGGAGCAAAACAGGACATTTGGTTACCTTGTCTATGGATAAAAATGTAGGATGTTTTCAATCTGAGGCTATTACTGATCATGTTGAGATAAACATAATTGCAGATAAAGTTTTTTACTATATTTAGAATTTAGGCTAGATTCCAGCGCCTAGAAGGCATACAAAGGGTATTTGTTGAATAAAAATGAATGAATGAAAGAGGGGAAGGAAGCTTGGAGGAGAAGAAGACTGAGATTGATGGAGGAGAAAGGAGAGGATGAATCTGCTAAACGGTATGCTACATTATTTTCCAAAAGGGTTGTATCAAAACTGTTTCAATTTGTTAATTTTAAAAATTTTAAATTATTTTTTATGTTATTGTTATTTTCAAAATTTTTGGCCATGTTACATGGCTTATGGGATCTTAGTTCCCTGACCAGAGGTCAAACCTCTTCCAAACATGGCAGTGGAAGCATAGAGTCCTAACCACTGTAAAGTCCACAATTTGTGTTAACTTAGAGGAAAAATGGTATCTAATTTTTATTTGCATTTTTGGAATTATCAGTGAAGATGAATACTTTCCATATGTTTGTCCATTTATTTTGGCTATTTTTTACTGAGATCTTGGTGATTTTATAAAATTGTATAAATTACATATATTAACATATTAAAGATATTTACCACTTATCATTTTTCTTTGCAATTCAGTTTTTCAGTTTAACTTTTGATTTTTGTCGTTTTTTCACGGTGATTTCTAACCTTCATGGACGGAAATTTATTGATATTTTGTTTTGTAATTTATTTGTATGATATTAAACATTAGAAATTTCTCTTCCTGACAAAGATCTGATATTCACATTGATTTTTTCTTCATTATTTTCTTTCAGGATTTGATTTAAAAGTATATTTACCTCTTTAATCCACCTATCTATAATTAGTTTGGTAATTTTTTCATAAACTCAGTTCAGTTCAGTTCAGTGGCTCAGTCGTGTCCAACTCTTTGCGACCCCATGAATCGAAACACACCAGGCCTCCCTGTCCATCACCATCTCCCGGAGTTCACTCAGACTCACGTCCATCGAGTCCGTNTCCTCCCGGCTGCCACTGGCCTCGGATGTGGGGTAGCTCCTCACGGCTGCTGCCCTGACCTCGGACATGGGGTGTCTCTTCCCGGCCACCACTGACCTCAGACGCAGGGTAGCTCCTCTCGGTCGCCGACCCTGACCTTGGAAACTAGTTATTTTAATATCATTTATTGACTATTCCTTTCTCATTGATCTCTGATGTTCCCTTATGGAAAAAATTCATATATATGGTTCTGTCTCTGAGCTTCCTCCCTTTGATAATTCTTTAAACTCTTAACTTTTTTGATGTTTAAAATCAATCCAGGAAAATAATATGAAAAAATATATATGTATATTATAATGCAATCACTTTGTTGTACACCAGAAATAACACAATCTCGTAAATCAGCTATACCTCAGTTTTTAAAAATCAATCCAAGTGGTCAATTTATGGCTTCCCTGATAGCTCAGCTGATAAAGAATCTGCCTGCCATGCAGGAGACCCTGGTTCGATTCCTGGGTCAGGAAGATCCACTGGAGAAGGGATGAGCTACTCATTCCAGTATTCTTGGGCTTCCCTGGTGGCTCAGCTTAGCTTCAGAGTGATGATACCTTCAAGTACCTGTGTGGAGAGGGCCTGGAAGGACACGTAGTTCACTGTAGGGGTAAGAGGTGACAAGATCAGGTAGAACATCATAATCACTTCAAGCCAAGTCTCCTTTCGTCTCCCCCAACCCATAAACTAGTCAATAGATAGAGAAATAAATAAATGTTCCACCAACACAGCATGTTTTCCCTTAGCAAAGGAAAGCCATACTGAGTGAGACACTTTGGTTAATCCAATGTTTCTCTTATTGAGAGATGCGATCTAGATTCTGATTAGATCTGCTGGAAGACTTATTCAGGTATTGAAACCAAGCCTTCCTATAGGATATTTGCTTGGCGGTTCAATAACAAGAGTACTGGAGTTTGTGCAGATGGCTGCTTTCCAAGGAGGTGGAGAAAGTGACATAGCCATTGAGACACCTAGTGGTGAGTATCTTTACTACACTGTTAGAATTTGCCATTTGGGCCTATCTAGCTTCTCATGTCCGAGAAGGCAATGGCACCCTACTCCAGTACTCATGCCTGGAAAATCCTATGGGCGGAGGAGCCTGGTAGGCTGCAGTCCATGGGGTAGCTAAGTCAGACATGACTGAGCGACTTCACTTTCTCTTTTTACCTTCATGCATTGGAGAAGGAAATGGCAACCCACTCCAGTGTTCTTGCCTGGAGAAATCCAGGGATGGGGGAGCCTGGTGGGCTGCCGTCTATGAGGTCGCACAGAGTCGATACAACTGAAGCGACTTAGCAGCAGCAGCAGTAGCAGTAGCAGCTTCTCAGGTGGTGAAGGCAATGGCACCCAACTCCAGTACTCTTGCCTGGAAAATTCCATGGACAGAGGAGCCTGGCAGGCTATAGTCCATAGGGTCACAATGACTAACACTTTCTTTCACTTAGGAACCCCTTATTACTGGGAGGAGTGGGTTTGGGGACCTCAGGTGCCCTCTTTCCTGCTCTGAAATAACTTGAGGCCTCTATTGTGTTTGTGAAGCTACAGAGATAGATCTGTGCTCATAGACCTGGAAACTGAATAGCCTCTGCAAATTTGGAACTACAAAGCTGCTGCTGCTTCTGCTAAGTCACTTCAGTTGTGTCCAACTCTGTGCAGCCCCTTAGACAGCAACCCACCAGGCTCCCCCATTACTGTGATTCTCCAGGCAAGAACACTGGAGCGGGTTGCCATTTCCTTCTCCAACTACAAAGCTAATTAACACAAAAGTAAGCTGACCAACATGGTAACTCAGGCCTTGGGATACAGTTGAAGTTGTAAATTTAGCCAAATGAATTAATATTCATTAGGGAGTGGCAATATGTTTTATCAAGCATATTGTCTCCACCCCCTACTTTCTATGCCTTATAAAAAGTTAAACCAGAGAATTATTATACTTTTTATTATTGAAATTATGATTTGAATTCTAAGTTCATCCACATTCAGAGGATTATAGACTGAATATTGTTCTACATGCCATTCAGCATAATTTCCCACATATTTGAACTATGGAGTTGTGTTTAATATCAGAAATTAGTCATTTATGACTGGGGCCATTCTTCAATGACTCAGAAAAGGGAGACTAATGGATTTGTTCTTTCATTCACTCAAATATATGTTGAGTATCCACCACCAGGTTGGAGGGATTTGGCGGTTTAAAGAGAATTTCAGTCATTGCCCTCATGATCTTAATAGACTAAAGAAGTACAATTTAGAAAGTCTACAATAGAATGGGATGAGTGTTATGAGAGTTTAAGTTCAGGATGCCAATCAAATGATGCAACTTGGTCTTTCTTTGGGGTCACAGGAGGCTATGAGGGAAGGGTAGGTATAAGTCCTAAAAGATGGATAGGAGCTAAACAAAAAGTGGTAAGAAGGTAGCTAGAGAGAGATTATTTCAGGTGAGAGCAAGTTAAAAGAACTAAAAGGTAGCCAGTATGACTGCAGCAAAGAATGCAAGAGAGAGAAATAACTGGAGAGAAATGTGATGGGAATGGAGGTTCACCTTAGGAATTTAGGAGTTTGTATTTTTTTTCCCTACGGGCAATATGAAGACAACAAGGGGTTTTAAAAAGAAGAGTAAGAAGCATCAGATTTGCTTCTTTAAAAGACAATTTTGATTGCTACCTGGAAAATAGAAAGAAACGGCAATAGTTTTTAGGGCCCTCTGCTTTGGGAGCATGGTAAACAAAGTCAGTCACAAAGAGAAAGACAAATACCATGTGATATCACTTATATGTGGAATCTAAGTATGACACAAATCAACCTATCTACGAAGCAAAAACAGACTCAGGTATAGAGAACAGACTTGTAGCAACCGGGCTGGGTGGTGGATAGGGAGTAGGGGAGGGACGGCATGGGTGTTTAGGATTAGCAGAGGCAAAGTATTAGAGATAGGATGGAAAAACAAGATCCTACTGTGTGTGTGCTGAGTCTCTCAATCGCATCTGACTCTGCACCCAGTGTAGCCTGCCAGGCTCCTCTGTCCATGGGATTTTTCAGGCAAGAATACTGGAGTAGGCTGCTATTTCCTTCTCCAGGGGGATAGTCTCATCCCAGGGATTGAACCCACCTTTCCTATGTCTCCTGCATTGCAGGCAGATTCTTTACTCACTGAGCTATCAGGGGAGCCCCTACTGTGTAGCACAAGGAACTATATTCAATCTTCTGTGACAAACCATAACGGAAAAGAATATGAAAGGGAACAAATATATGTACGTACATGCACACTTTGTTGTACAGCAGAAACTAACACAACATTGTAAATAAACTATTTATTTTTAATAAAATTTATTGAAAAAAATAAGAGCCATTACTAACCTTGCCTCTTTGAAAATACACTAACCAGACATTTGTTACTGAACTCAATTTGTCTTCTGGCCTGTAACATTCAAGAGCTTCTGATTTTTTTTTTTTTTTTCAAAACAATAGCTAGTATTTATTTAGCACTTAACAACTATACTAAACATTTAACCTAGTCTTTACAACTTCCCTAAGGAGTATGTCAGAAAAGTACAGAACCTTGGGACAAGGCCCTGGAGATGGAACCAGAGCCTTAAAAACTGCTATGCTTCATTCATTCATTTAGCATATTAAGCATTTCTATGCTCTTGTCTGTTAGGTACCAATGGTACAGACTTAAAGAACCTGACAGAATCTCAGTGCAACAGAGGAAATAGAAAATAAACAAAAGAAATAAGATAAATACTAGAAATTGTAAAGAGAACTCTCATGCATATTACATCACAGATGAAATGGCATTACAGAGAGGGGAGAAGACTTTTGAGGGTACGATCAATCTGACATAGAAGAATGAAGAAGCCATAACTCTCCAGAAAGCTGGGGGAAGAGCACTTTGAGCTGGGTAAACAGCAATTTCAGATACCTTGAGGCAAAAACCTGCAAACAAAGTAACTTGATAAATCCTAAGAAAAGACAGGGGCTTCCTGGGGATGAGGTTCAGGAACTAGAGAGATAAGAATGGGGAAGCAGACAGGGGGCGGGGCTTTTAAATCCTGGTAAGGTGTTTGGATTTTCATTCTAAGAGCAATGAGAAAAAACTGAAGGCCTTTAAATAGGGGAAGGAAAATGACATCTGAATTGTTTTTTCCTAAAAGTTCACTCTAGCTGCTAAATGGCAAATGCATTAGATAAAGAAAGCAAGGAGAGAAGTTATAAAGTAGTTGCAGTGAGACTTCCCTGATGGTCCAGTGCTTAAGACTCTACACTACCAACGCAGGGGGACTGGATATGATCCTGAGAACTAGATCCCATATGCCACAACTAAGAGCCAGCATACCTAAATAAATAAATATTTTTTTAAAAAAGTGGTTACAGTAATTTAGGTGAGAGATAGAGGTAGAAAAGATTCAGTTCAGTTCAATTCAGTCGCTCAGTTGTGTCCGACTCTTTGCAACCCCAATGAATCGCAGTACGCCAGGCCTCCCTGTCCATCACCAACTCCCAGAGTTCACTCAGACTCATGCCCATAGAGTCAGTGATGCCATCCAGCCAACTCATCCTCGGCCGTCCCCTTCTCCTCCTGCCCCCAATCCCTCCCAGCATCAGAGTCTTCTCCAATGAGTCAACTCTTCGCATGAGGTGGCCAAAGTACTGGAGCTTCAGCTTCAGCGTCATTCCCTCCAAAGAAATCCCAGGGCTGATCTCCTTCAGAATGGACTGGTTGGATCTCCTTGCAGTCCAAGGGACTCTCAAGAGTCTTCTCCAACACCACAGTTCAAAAGCATTAATTCTTCGACACATTAGGTTGTAGTAATATTTGAGATTTACTTCAAAGGTAGAAATGACTTTTTAATTTCATGCACAGGATAAATCCTTGTTATTGTTAACTATATGATGCCATTTACTATGCTGGGGAAGACTGGAAGGAATATGTTAGGTTGATAAAGTCAAGAGCTCCAGATTGAACATATTAAATCTGATATGCGAGCTAGACCTCTGAATGGAGATGTCTAGTAAGTAGTTGTATATATAAGTTGGGAACTCAGAAGAGAGATCTACCCTATCAAGTAAGTAAAAATGTAAAGATTATTAATCTTTGGAAGGTGCTTGAAGTCTTGAAGATACTATGTAGATCAAAAGAAAGCCTGGTTGTTAAAGTGAGTCCAAAACTGAGATGTGAACTATCTCAGCATTTAGAGGTCTTAAGAGGAAGAAGAAGTCAGCAAAGGAGATGTCACTGAGGCAAGAGGAAAATCATCCGAGTGTGACGTCACAGAGGTCAGTGAGAAAGTGTTTCATCAAAGACAGAGTACCATCTATATTGAATGTTGCTAACAGGTAAAAAGAAATAGTATAGACAATTTTTTATTGAATTTGGCAATATGTAGCTCACTGGGGAGCTTCCCTGGTGGCTCAGTGGTAAAGAATCGACATACCAATGTAAGAGACGTGGGTTCCATCCCCGGGTCTGGAAGATGCCCTGGAGAAGGAAAGGGCAACCGACTCCAGTATTCTTGCCTGGGAAATCCCACATGGACAGAGGAGCCTTATGGGCTACAGTCCTGGGGTTGCAAAGAGTTGGACACAACTTAGCAATTAAAACAGTAGCAGCAGCAACAGTAGGCTCATTGGTATCTTTGGCAAATTTAGCAGAGGGTGGACCAATTGAGGTGGACTGAAGAGGCAACAGAGGTAAGGAAACAGAGACCTTCAGCACAGACAAGACCTTTTAGAACTAACACCAGAAAAAGAGGTCCTTTTCATCATGGGCAACTGGAATGCAAAAGTAGGAAGTCAAGAGATACTTGGAGTGACAGACAAGTTTAGCCTTGGAGTACAAAATGAAGCAGGGCAAAGGCAAAGAGTTTTGCTAAGAGAAGGCACTGGTCATAGCAAACACCATCTTCCAACAACACAAGAGACAACTCTACATGGACATCACCAGATAGTCAATACCAAAATCAGACTGATTATACTCTTTGCAGTAGAAGATGGAGAAGCTCTATACAGTCAGCAAAAACAAGACCGGGAGCTGACTGTGGCTCAGATCATGAACTCCTTATTGCCAAATTCAGACTTAAATTGAAGAAAGTGGAGAAAACCACTAGACCATTGAGGTATGACCTAAATCAAATCCCTTAGGATTATACAGTGCAAGTGACAAACAGATTAAAGGGATTAAATCTGATAGAGTGCCTAAAGAACTATGGAAAGAGGTTCATGACATTGTACAGGGGGCAGTGATCAAGAACATCCCCAAGAAAAAGAAATGCAAAGAGGCAAAACAGTTGTCTGAGGAGGTCTTACAAATAGCTGTGAAAAGAAGAAAAGCAAAAGGCAAAGGAGAAACGGAAAGATATACTCATTTGAATGCAGGGTTCCAAAGAATAGCAAGGAAAGATAAGAAAGCCTTCCTCAGAGATCAGTGGAAAGAAATAGAGGAAAACAATAGAATGGGAAAGACTAGAGATCTCTTCAAGGAAATTAGAGATACCAAGGGAACATTTCATGCAAAGATGGGCACAATAAAGGACAGAAATGGTATGGACCTAACAGAAGCAGAAGATATTAAGAAAAGGTGAAAAGAATACACAGAAGAACTGTACAAAAAAGATCTTCGTGACCCAGATAACCACGATGGTGTGATCACTCACCTAGGGCCAGACACCTTAGAGTCTGAAGTCAAGTGGGCCTTAGGAAGCATCACTATGAACAAAGCTAGTGGAGGTGACAGAATTCCAGCTGTGCCACTTCAAATCCTAGGAGAGGATGCTGTGAAAGTGCTGCACTCAATATGCCAGCAAATTTGGAAAACTCAGCAGCGGCCACCGGATTCGAAAAGGTCAGTTTTCATTCCAATCCCAAAGAAAGGCAATGCCAAAGAATGCTCAAACTACTGCACAATTGCACTCATTTCACAATCTAGCAAAGTAATGTTTAAAATTCTCCAAGCAAGGCTTCAACCGTACGTGAACTGAGAACCTCCAGATGTTCAAGATGAATTCAGAAAAGGCAAGAGAACCAGAGATCAAATTGTCAACATCCATTGGATCATAGAAAAAGCAAGAGAGTTCCAGAAAAACATCTACTTCTGCTTTATTGACTACACCAAAGCCTTTGACAGTGTGGATCACAACTAACTGGAAAATTCTGAAAGAGATGGGAATACCAGACCACCATACTGCCTACTGGGAAATCTGTATGCAGATCAAGAAGCAACAGTTAGAACTGGACATGGAACAACAGACTGGTTGCAAATTGGGAAGGAGTATCAAGGCTGTATATTGTCATCCTGCTTAATTAACTTATATCCAGAGTACATCATGCAAAATGCTGGGCTGGATGAAGCACAAGCTGGAATCAAGATTGCCAGGAGAAGTACCAGTAACTTGAGATATGCAGATGACACCACTCTTATGGCAGAAAGTGAAGAGGGACTGAAATAGGAGAGTGAAAAAGTTGGCTTAAAACTTAACATTCAAAAAACTAAGATCATGGCACCTGGTCCCATCACTTCATGGCAAATGGATGCGCAAACAATGGAAACAGTGACAGACTTTATTTTCTTGGGCTCCAAAAATCACTGCAGATGGTGACTGCAGCCATGAAATTAAAAGACACTTGCTCCTTGGAAGAAAAGTTATGACCAACCTAGACAGCATATTATAAAGCAGAGACATTACTTTACCAACAAAGGTCCATCTAGTCAAACCTATGGTTTTTCTAGCAGTCATGTAAGGATGTGAGAGTTGGACCATAAAGAAAGCTGTGCACCGAAGAAGTGATGCTTTTGAACTGTGGTGTTGGAGAGACTCTTGGGAGTCCCTTGGACAGCAAGGAGATCCAACAAGTCAATCCTAAAGCAAATCAGTTCTGAATATTCATTAGAAGGACTGATTTTGAAGCTGAAACTCCAATACTTTGGCCACCTGATGGGAAGAACTGACTCCTCGGAAAAGCCCTTCATGCTGGGAAAGATTGAAGGCAAGTGGAGAAGGGGACAACAGAGGATGAGATGGTTGGATGGCATCATTGACTCGATGGACATGAGTTTGAGCAAGGTCTGCGAGTTGGTGATAGGGAATCCTGGCATGCTGCAGTCTATGGGGTCGCAAAGAGTCAGACACGACTGAGCAACTGAACTGAACCAAACTGAGCATAGACAATTTTAGTGCTGTTGCAAAGAAGAGTGGAAGAAATGAGATGATAGGGTAAAGAGAAGGTTTTGTTTAAGATGGAAATGATTCAGTAGAAGTAACTGATGATACAGTGAAGAAAATTCCCTGAGACGGCACGGGGGTGCAGCATTGAATCCAAATCACTGGGGCAGNGGTCTGCGAGTTGGTGATAGGGAATCCTGGCATGCTGCAGTCTATGGGGTCGCAAAGAGTCAGACACGACTGAGCAACTGAACTGAACCAAACTGAGCATAGACAATTTTAGTGCTGTTGCAAAGAAGAGTGGAAGAAATGAGATGATAGGGTAAAGAGAAGGTTTTGTTTAAGATGGAAATGATTCAGTAGAAGTAACTGATGATACAGTGAAGAAAATTCCCTGAGACGGCACGGGGGTGCAGCATTGAATCCAAATCACTGGGGCAGGAGTGGTGGGGGCCTAGGGCTTGCCCTTTGGTAGGGGCAGAGATACACTTTTCATGATATCAGGAAAGAAGTCAGAGATGATGGGTACAGATGCTGGTGGCTTCTAGATGGATGACAATGTTCCTATGCAGTGATTTTTATTTTCTCGAAGATATATGAGAAGTCATTAGTTATTGGAGTGTGACAGAAGAAAGAGTTGGAGTTTGAACAGAGAAAGCATGAAATACACTATCTCTGGAAGAGAGAAAGTGAACTTACTAGGGAAATTCGGTAAGATCAACAGGAAAAGCCTAATGCCCTTTTGAGAACTGTGGTTAAAATTTAAAGTGAAAGCCTCAGCCCTTGTTAAAGAAGGTGAATTCTTTGGTCTAACCAGAAACAGAATTTTACCAGGTGAGTATAATGGAGAAAGAGTTATGGCAGTCGCAACATCTGTACAAGTTATGAATGTGAAAGTGAAAATTTTGGAGTTGTTTTTTCTGGCTGTATGGCATGTGAGATCTTAGTTCCCCAACCTGGGATCAACCCTGTGAACCCTGCAGTGGGAGCATGAAAGCCTAACCACTGGACTGCCAGGTAAGTCCTGGTTTGGTGGTTCTGATGAAGTAAGACTGAGAAGTTACTATGTTGGCTGGGGTTCCAAAATAGAGATTTTTTTTTTAAGGGATGTTATTCCTGGCAATAACAAACAGGATTAACTACGATGTGGGTAAGATGGCTAACATAAGATAGAAGGAAAGATGGCTGGAGGTGAGGAGGTAAAGGATTGACAGAGTATTATTGGGTGGTCATCCATTCAGATGGTGAATCATGTACAGACTCAGAAAAGACATGAGCCATGGGCTAATATTAACCAGAGGGGTTATCCACCCAAAGGCCTCTGCTGCTGCTGCTGCTGCTAAATCACTTCAGTCGTGTCTGACTCTGTGCGACCCCAGGCTCCCCCGACCCTGGGATTCTCAAGGTGACACTAATTAGGAGAGGTATTAAGGGAAATAGCTCATGCACTTCGAAATAAGAAGGATGTTGTTCATTGGTTGATTCCATATATTTTTTTTAATATGGTAATTAAAAAATATCTTAATCTGTTCATCAAGTGTTTTGTGGTAGAATTAAGAAAAATGTTTACTTCCTTCTGTGATTTGTGTTTGTAAATAGTCTATATGCTGCTGCTGCTGGTTAAGTCGCTGCAATCGACTGTGTCCGACTCTGTGAGACCCCATAGACAGCAGCCCACTAGGCTCCGCNGAGCCCCGCGGGGGCCGGCAGCACCATCCGCCCTACCACCAGCAGCATCACCAGGGGCCGCCGCCCGGAGGCCCCGGCGGCCGCAGCGAGGAGAAGATTTCGGACTCTGAGGTGAGTGTCAACCTGAGCTACGCGTCGGTTTTCCTAAGATGGCGGCGGCCCCCCCCTGCCTGCCCTCCATTTTGTCGGAGGCCGGAAAGGGCGCCTGCGCGCGGGAGGCGGGGGTGGGTGGGCGGGGCTGCGGGATTGAGGGGCGGACGGCGCGGGTCCGCTAGCGGCATCCCTGGGGAGGCGTCCCGGCTGGCAGCGGGTGGCTTGAGGCCCTGTTAAAGCTAACGGATCCTGGGGTCCAGAGTAGAGAATATACTTGAAATTTAGGATCGACATCGGGCGAGTTTTTCTCTTGTAACGCTTAGCCACAGGTTTCGTTATTGACAACAGTTTTAATCGTTTTATTAATACCCTTCCACCCTTTTAATTTCTGTCCACTAGAGTTGTGATGCTGTCAGGGACGTTAGGCATAAACGGTTGACGAGGTTTCTGATACAAAGCCTACTCTCTAAAGAGACTTCTCAAGAGTATTATGATNGTTTCGTTATTGACAACAGTTTTAATCGTTTTATTAATACCCTTCCACCCTTTTAATTTCTGTCCACTAGAGTTGTGATGCTGTCAGGGACGTTAGGCATAAACGGTTGACGAGGTTTCTGATACAAAGCCTACTCTCTAAAGAGACTTCTCAAGAGTATTATGATGGTTTTGGCTCTTTAATGTTATGAGTGATTACTTTGGAAGTCCGGTTAGGCATGTAATACGATCTTTAAGGCAACAGAAGAGCAACCCCTATTGGATTGGTAACATTCAGTTTGGGGAAAAGACTATTGCTTCTTCCTACTTGCAGAGGTACCTTGTATCTGAAAGTTTCCTTCCTTTTATATCAGGGGTTTAAAGCCAACTTGTCACTCCTGAGGAGGCCTGGAGAGAAAACTTACACCCAGCGTTGTCGGTTGTTTGTTGGTAATCTACCTGCAGACATCACGGAGGATGAATTCAAAAGACTTTTTGCGAAATATGGAGAACCAGGAGAAGTTTTTATAAACAAAGGCAAAGGATTTGGATTTATTAAGCTTGTGAGTTTGGTTTTTGTGTTTTTCTGGTGGAATTCTCTTTACTACTACATAGTGTTTTTTGAACCAACTTTATAAAGTTTTCATCACAGAAAAGATGTAGCTGCTATATAGTGCATAATAGTATTTAAAACGGGGGATTGGGTGGGTAAGTGTCAGGGAACACTGGAGAGAAGTTGAACTGAGCTGGCAGAATAGGATTGGGGGTTAGACTTGTAACAATTTTAGGGTGGGCATTAGCCAGTTTTGAGGTCATTAACTTTGAGTGTGTGTCTTGATGCTTGCAGGAATCTAGAGCGTTGGCTGAAATAGCTAAAGCTGAACTGGACGATACACCCATGAGAGGTAGACAGCTTCGGGTTCGATTTGCCACACATGCTGCTGCCCTTTCTGTTCGAAATCTTTCACCTTATGTTTCCAATGAACTGTTGGAAGAAGCCTTTAGCCAGTTTGGTCCTATTGAAAGGGCTGTTGTAATTGTGGATGATCGTGGAAGATCTACAGGGAAAGGCATTGTTGAATTTGCTTCTAAACCAGCAGCAAGAAAAGCATTTGAAAGATGCAGTGAAGGTGTTTTCTTACTGACAACGTAAGTTTTTATGTCTATCTTAGTAACTCTTATTTATTAACTTGTGAAGAAATTGCAGTATAGATGGAACAAAATTAAGATGGAACTATTTTTTGTTGTTAGAACTCCTCGTCCAGTCATTGTGGAACCACTTGAACAGTTAGATGATGAAGACGGTCTTCCTGAAAAACTTGCCCAGAAGAATCCAATGTATCAAAAGTAAGAACAATTTCTTACAGTACAAAAGAGAACTTGTTCGTTTTGTTTTAAACTTTTAGTTTTGTTTTGGGGTATAGCAGATTGACAGCGTTCGAAAGTTCCAGGTGAACTGCAAATGGACTCAGCCATACATGCAGATGTATTCATTCTCCCCCAAACGCCCCTGCCATCCTGTCTGCCCTGTAGCATTGAGCCAGGTTCTCTGTGCTGTACAATAGGTTCTTGTTGGTTATCTATTTTCAATAGATATGTGTGCATGTCCTACCCAAACTCTAACTATCCTTTCCTCTTCAGTAACCATAAGTTCAGAGAACTTGATAATTTTTCAGTTTTGCTTAATATGTATAAAAATCTTAGATATGCTTAATGCAAATAAAGGTTTTGAAGCAGTCATTCAAATACCTAGTGTTTGTTTCTGTGGTAGATATGTTTTATATGCAATCTTGTTTTGTTCTTAACACTTGTTAAGATGTGTTGTAGACATCCTGGTTTTTCAAAGTTGGGAAAATATTCTTTAAATTGAAACTTGGCTTGGGAAGTGGAATTAGGACAGTGGGGAAGGTAGGATTGATCTTCATTGCTTATGTTACTGTCTAGTATCATTCTGGAATGTGTAAAGAGATAAATAAGAATCAAGGTAATTTTTGCCTTCCAGTATTTCTTAGGAGTGAGAAGCCAGTGGAAGGACCAGTGTTCAGGGGACATCAGATTACATATATTTCTTGTGTGCATCCCTAAATTGGTTCATGTTTAAATATTGTCAGGGAGAGAGAAACCCCTCCTCGTTTTGCCCAGCATGGGACATTTGAGTATGAATATTCTCAGCGGTGGAAGTCCCTTGATGAAATGGAAAAACAGCAGCGGGAACAAGTTGAAAAAAACATGAAGGATGCAAAAGACAAATTGGAAAGTGAAATGGAAGATGCCTATCATGAACATCAGGCAAATCTTTTGCGTCAAGGTAAAATACCTTCTGAATTTTGCCAGTAGGATCATTTGCCTTTTGAGCTGATTAGAATTTGTTAATGTGAATCTATAACAGAATTTTCCAATGTTCAGATCTAATGAGACGCCAAGAAGAATTAAGACGTATGGAAGAACTGCACAATCAAGAAATGCAGAAACGTAAAGAGATGCAATTGAGGTACAGTTTTGTCAGACCTTTGTTTCAGTTTGCAGGTGAGTCAGTTGAGGTACAGAGATGTTAAATACTACGTCAGTGTTGGTTTAATGCTTAAATTGTGAAATAGAGATTTCTGTTAGAGGGCTCATTTACTTTGCTGGAATACATTTAGGGCTTTTCTCCTTAGTCACTGTCCCAACCTTCCATTTGCTATAATGCTCTTAAGTAAGCTACTAGTTTCCGTCAAGCTGAATTTTTTTAATGTACATAAAAAGTTTTTGTTTATGTACTTGATGAATATTTCCAGGCAAGAGGAAGAACGACGTAGGAGGGAGGAAGAGATGATGATTCGTCAACGTGAGATGGAAGAACAGATGAGACGCCAAAGAGAGGAAAGTTATAGTCGGATGGGCTATATGGATCCAGTAAGTAAACTTTTGCAATGTAATCGGAGTTTTCTACAGAATTTGTGGATACCTAGGGTGCAGTTTATTCAGTTAAATATCACTTTTCATGTGGTAGCTATTCTGCCTTTTTCTTTCTTTCCTTTTAACCCAAGTGTTTATGATTGATGGGCCTTGAGTTTTACCATCTCTTTGGATGGGCCAAAAGATTTCATTGGTTAGGAAGAACCTTGCTTTATAGGTTTTTTGATAATGGCATCTTTTAAAAAATTGCCTAATTGGTTTTTTTCTTTAAGTTGAAAACAAATTTTTGTTAAGCTTTGGAAATTCCTTGTTAAGAATTACCAAGTTAAGAATACTTGGTATGGGTTTAGTACAAGTGTATGAAAGGATTTTTTTTTTTTTTTCAACTTCAGAGAGAAAGAGACATGAGAATGGGTGGTGGAGGAGCAATGAACATGGGAGGTAAGAATGAAAATTAAATTAGTAATACTAATGAAGAGCAGTATTTTGGTTGAGTGGTAACCAGCATTTTTGTTTCCTAGATCCCTATGGCTCAGGAGGCCAGAAATTTCCACCTCTAGGTGGTGGTGGTGGCATAGGTTATGAAGCTAATCCTGGAGTTCCACCGGCAACAATGAGTGGTTCCATGATGGGAAGCGACATGGTAATGTATCTTGTGGGACATAGTTCAAAAGGAAATTCTCATTCTCACAACTTACGTGTGTGTGTTTTTTTTTTTGTTTTTGTTTTTTAAGTAGGTGACTGGACTTCTTTTAGTTCCCCTATTGTGTAAATCCGTAATATTGATGAGTACCTTGGCAATATAGAAGAACTCAATGTGGTAACCTCACCAGATAAGGTTGCCAACAAAAAGTCAATACTGTTAGTGTGTTGGGAGTTATCTTTGGCAATAAGTAGACTTAGGTGCTTTCCATTATATTGCTTGTGTACTTTTGCACAGTAGTTCATGGCAAATCCAAATTCTAAATGTTAGATACTACTGATTATTCTGCATCCAAGTGAGAGTAATCAAATGGCAAGCTGTCATTCATAAAGCTGGTATTTGCCATAAGTGTGAATCAGACTTGTTTGTAGTTTGTAGCTTTAGGCATGTTTTAGCAATGTGTAGAACTTTGACCTACTTTGGTGTGACTTTATCCATGAAAAGGGAATTGTTAGTCTTCGGACTCGTCGTTTCCCTCCTGTTGGGCCTGCCTTTAGGTGTACTTTCTAAAATAAATGGACATCTCTTGCTACAGAATAGCAAAAGTCACTTATTTTTTAGCATACTAGTTGTGTGCATTTGATCTGAACCTTCTTGATGGTGTCATATTTTAGCTGTACAGATAGCCTGTCAGGATCCTTTAGGACAACCAAGAGAATTGGTCTGAGTGGTGATGTTGGGATTTTACAGTCCTTAGAAGAACTGAATATTGGCTGTAGAGGTGGGTTTGGAGAAAAGTGCTTTGTCACAACCAAATTGAATCTAATTAGTTCACCTACAGTCTTTTGGCAAAGGAGAGAAGGTGCAGTATATAGCTCACTAGATTCATTTTACAAATAATAAGGACTTAGAATGGGGCCTCATCTACTTAAGGCTTTGAAGATTAGAATCATAAATAGTTGGAGGGTTAAGTGTAGCGCTGTTAGCTTCAAAATGAATTTTTAAAATGTGAGTTATATTTTGATTTATATGCTTCCTAATAGATATAGGTTATATATCAAATTTGTAACTAATTGGACATGATGTTCCCACAGTTCAGATTTCATAGTCCTTGTGACATATAGCTTCTGGATTCTAAGATGTGGTAACAAACCCCCAAATTTCCTTTTCACCTTTTTGAGATAATACAATGCGCTGAAAACCTAAAATTGTTAGGATTTTGAAATAGTTTGAAGGGTTAGGGTTTAGTCTTAAGTACCCCTGTAGTATTTTATAGGAGGCATGTTGAAATTATTTGATAACAGTTTTAAACCCTGATACCTTTCTTCAATTTCTGGGGGGTTTTGTTGGATTGTTTGGGGGCTTTGTTTTGTGTTTTGAGCAATACTCTTAATGATTGGTCTGCTTTATATGAATTTGAAAGGAAGATAGCTCAGGCTGCTGTGTTTGCATATCTTAGGGTTACTCTGTTTGGGATCATAGGTTTCTAGGAATAGAATTAATCTAAAACAAGATGGAATAAAGTCCTGCTTTATTGCAGTCACTTAAGCTTGGTATATTAATGGTGTTTGGGAGACACCCAAAACACGGAATCATAACTGTCGGGACTTTTCAGAGACATAAGGGAAAATGAAAAGTTGGGCTGTTAGGAGGGTGGGCTGTGTATTCAGTTAATTTGCAACTATAAAGAACAGTACTGTGAACATAATTTCTCTGGTTTTATGTAGTGATGGCTGTTAAGGTGATACACTTGGAGAGAACATGGCAACACTTTTAAATCAAATTACTGTGCCGGTTAAGTGACTAAACCTATTAGTCTTCTATTCTTTTTCTTTTTGTAGTCTGGTAGCATTTTATTAAAAACTTTGAACCTTTTAAGATTTCTGCAACTTAGCAGATGTGTCTTAAGATCTTGAAAAGCACAAGGTTTCTTACGCAGCACATACCACTAACTGGTGAGTAGGTCTTTGTCACTTCATTGAGTGAATTGAATCTGTCTGGTTGGGCTTGTTAGGCTTACTTGGAGATTAAATTTCCTGTTCAGACCTTGAAAGCGAGAAGTTTGTAAGCTTTTCAGTGGGTTAATCTGATGTGAAATTTCTTAAAACTCATTTTGGAATGGGTTTTCACATCTGCACTAATTCTTAAATTTTTTAGCACTACAGGGAAGATCTATTCTTTGAAACAGGTGTATGAGAATGGCTCAAGTGGGAACATACCACAAGGCATGTATTATCGTAAACTAATTTTCAAATTACCCTTTTTTCCTTTCTATGTTCCCGGTACCTGTGGATCGACTCATTGGTGATTGTATCGACGAACGTTGACTACGGAACCTTCTAAAATATTTACTTAACACACATGGACATCAACTACATATAATGAACTGTTAATTACTGTTCCAATAGCGTACTGAGCGCTTTGGGCAGGGAGGTGCGGGACCTGTGGGTGGACAGGGTCCTAGAGGAATGGGGCCTGGAACTCCAGCAGGATATGGTAGAGGGAGAGAAGAGTATGAAGGCCCAAACAAAAAACCCCGATTTTAGATGTGATATCTAGGCTTTCATTCCAGTTTGTTTTTGTCTTTTCTTGTTTAGATAACCAATCTTTTAAATTCTTGCATTTTAGTAAGAAAGCAACCTTTTTATGGATGTTAGCAGTTTATTGACCTAATATTTGTAAATGGTCTGTTGGGGCAGGTAAAATTATGTAATGCAGTGTTTGCAACAGGGGAATTTTTTTTTTTTCTTTTTTTTTTTTTTTTTTAAACTGTAAAATGTCCCTCAAGTTACGGCAGTGTACCTGTGCCACTGAATTTCCAAAGTGTACCAATTTTTTTTTTTACTGTGCTTCAAATAAATAGAAAAAATAGTTATGATATTGCTCTTCAACTTTGCCATTCATGCTTCTATGCACATTAGGCTAGGTATTCCACTTGGAAAGCATAAGAGTGTCTAGGCCTTTGAATGGCATATGCCATTTCTGGGAAATGTTATTTGTAGGCTAAGTATTGCTTTCTACTTATAAGTACCCCCTTGTTTTAAAAAGAAGAAATGCTTATTGAAGTAGTTTCATGATTTGATTTGTTTGGCAAGGAAGCAAGCTGGTGCTAAGTATTTTTAAATGGCTATGTAAGCAAAGCTGAATTGTAAATCTTCATTCAGGAATGTGTATCAAGATTATGGAATGGGTGTAAGACTATTGGTAGGGGGAGAAAGTGGGTATGACTTAAATGGATCTTTTATGGCCCTGTGATCTATTCTTTCCTTGAAAGTTTCTGAAGAAAAAGTGGAAAGATCATTTTGTTGCATTCCTCCATTCTTGTTTTTTAAAAAACGAATCCCAAGCCCTACAAACGGCTTGTATTGAACTTTCACATTTGAATTAAAGATTGTTAAACATGAAGCCTTTTCATGTATTACTTTTAAGTGATTTATAAAGGTGGAGTTTAGTGTGAATAATTAAAAAATAAGAGGTATAGTTAATCATAAAGTAGGTTAGAAATGTATATACTTGTTCTCTATCTTACATCTCCTTGTGGTACTTCTATTGGGCAAAATCTGTAGGACTATGAAAAAAAGCTAGTCTGTTTTCTAAGAGCTTGTAGTGACTGTTAATAACATAGGGTTACAGAGAACCATTCTTACGAAACATTTTTGTTTTTCATAGTTTCCTTTTGATGTGGCACAAAATCTGGAGAGAGTGCTCGTGCTACACAGTACAGATGTTCCTTCCTCCCACCATAAAGCTTTTGGAGTGTTTCAATGGTGGTGTCAGTTTAACGTCAACTTCATTGACTCTCCTTCCATCAGAGACATTTTGACTTATTAAAATAGTTTGTTACTGGTGTCTGTTAGTACAATGGGAACACCTGCTTTCCCAGTGTATATATAAGCAGAGGAACAATTTCCTAAAAGTAATAGGTAAAGTAATTGAATGGTTTGGCTTTGATTTTAGCTATGTTTCCATTCAAATCTGTATATTATAGAACTCTTACTGTGGAATGTGTCTTCCTCCTTTTCACCTCTTTTAGTGTTAATTGGCAAAAGTAAAATTCTAAATCAAATCTTTGTTTAAATGCTGAAGTAAGTTNAGGAAATTCTCATTCTCACAACTTACGTGTGTGTGTTTTTTTTTTTGTTTTTGTTTTTTAAGTAGGTGACTGGACTTCTTTTAGTTCCCCTATTGTGTAAATCCGTAATATTGATGAGTACCTTGGCAATATAGAAGAACTCAATGTGGTAACCTCACCAGATAAGGTTGCCAACAAAAAGTCAATACTGTTAGTGTGTTGGGAGTTATCTTTGGCAATAAGTAGACTTAGGTGCTTTCCATTATATTGCTTGTGTACTTTTGCACAGTAGTTCATGGCAAATCCAAATTCTAAATGTTAGATACTACTGATTATTCTGCATCCAAGTGAGAGTAATCAAATGGCAAGCTGTCATTCATAAAGCTGGTATTTGCCATAAGTGTGAATCAGACTTGTTTGTAGTTTGTAGCTTTAGGCATGTTTTAGCAATGTGTAGAACTTTGACCTACTTTGGTGTGACTTTATCCATGAAAAGGGAATTGTTAGTCTTCGGACTCGTCGTTTCCCTCCTGTTGGGCCTGCCTTTAGGTGTACTTTCTAAAATAAATGGACATCTCTTGCTACAGAATAGCAAAAGTCACTTATTTTTTAGCATACTAGTTGTGTGCATTTGATCTGAACCTTCTTGATGGTGTCATATTTTAGCTGTACAGATAGCCTGTCAGGATCCTTTAGGACAACCAAGAGAATTGGTCTGAGTGGTGATGTTGGGATTTTACAGTCCTTAGAAGAACTGAATATTGGCTGTAGAGGTGGGTTTGGAGAAAAGTGCTTTGTCACAACCAAATTGAATCTAATTAGTTCACCTACAGTCTTTTGGCAAAGGAGAGAAGGTGCAGTATATAGCTCACTAGATTCATTTTACAAATAATAAGGACTTAGAATGGGGCCTCATCTACTTAAGGCTTTGAAGATTAGAATCATAAATAGTTGGAGGGTTAAGTGTAGCGCTGTTAGCTTCAAAATGAATTTTTAAAATGTGAGTTATATTTTGATTTATATGCTTCCTAATAGATATAGGTTATATATCAAATTTGTAACTAATTGGACATGATGTTCCCACAGTTCAGATTTCATAGTCCTTGTGACATATAGCTTCTGGATTCTAAGATGTGGTAACAAACCCCCAAATTTCCTTTTCACCTTTTTGAGATAATACAATGCGCTGAAAACCTAAAATTGTTAGGATTTTGAAATAGTTTGAAGGGTTAGGGTTTAGTCTTAAGTACCCCTGTAGTATTTTATAGGAGGCATGTTGAAATTATTTGATAACAGTTTTAAACCCTGATACCTTTCTTCAATTTCTGGGGGGTTTTGTTGGATTGTTTGGGGGCTTTGTTTTGTGTTTTGAGCAATACTCTTAATGATTGGTCTGCTTTATATGAATTTGAAAGGAAGATAGCTCAGGCTGCTGTGTTTGCATATCTTAGGGTTACTCTGTTTGGGATCATAGGTTTCTAGGAATAGAATTAATCTAAAACAAGATGGAATAAAGTCCTGCTTTATTGCAGTCACTTAAGCTTGGTATATTAATGGTGTTTGGGAGACACCCAAAACACGGAATCATAACTGTCGGGACTTTTCAGAGACATAAGGGAAAATGAAAAGTTGGGCTGTTAGGAGGGTGGGCTGTATATTCAGTTAATTTGCAACTATAAAGAACAGTACTGTGAACATAATTTCTCTGGTTTTATGTAGTGATGGCTGTTAAGGTGATACACTTGGAGAGAACATGGCAACACTTTTAAATCAAATTACTGTGCCGGTTAAGTGACTAAACCTATTAGTCTTCTATTCTTTTTCTTTTTGTAGTCTGGTAGCATTTTATTAAAAACTTTGAACCTTTTAAGATTTCTGCAACTTAGCAGATGTGTCTTAAGATCTTGAAAAGCACAAGGTTTCTTACGCAGCACATACCACTAACTGGTGAGTAGGTCTTTGTCACTTCATTGAGTGAATTGAATCTGTCTGGTTGGGCTTGTTAGGCTTACTTGGAGATTAAATTTCCTGTTCAGACCTTGAAAGCGAGAAGTTTGTAAGCTTTTCAGTGGGTTAATCTGATGTGAAATTTCTTAAAACTCATTTTGGAATGGGTTTTCACATCTGCACTAATTCTTAAATTTTTTAGCACTACAGGGAAGATCTATTCTTTGAAACAGGTGTATGAGAATGGCTCAAGTGGGAACATACCACAAGGCATGTATTATCGTAAACTAATTTTCAAATTACCCTTTTTTCCTTTCTATGTTCCCGGTACCTGTGGATCGACTCATTGGTGATTGTATCGACGAACGTTGACTACGGAACCTTCTAAAATATTTACTTAACACACATGGACATCAACTACATATAATGAACTGTTAATTACTGTTCCAATAGCGTACTGAGCGCTTTGGGCAGGGAGGTGCGGGACCTGTGGGTGGACAGGGTCCTAGAGGAATGGGGCCTGGAACTCCAGCAGGATATGGTAGAGGGAGAGAAGAGTATGAAGGCCCAAACAAAAAACCCCGATTTTAGATGTGATATCTAGGCTTTCATTCCAGTTTGTTTTTGTCTTTTCTTGTTTAGATAACCAATCTTTTAAATTCTTGCATTTTAGTAAGAAAGCAACCTTTTTATGGATGTTAGCAGTTTATTGACCTAATATTTGTAAATGGTCTGTTGGGGCAGGTAAAATTATGTAATGCAGTGTTTGCAACAGGGGAATTTTTTTTTTTTCTTTTTTTTTTTTTTTTTTAAACTGTAAAATGTCCCTCAAGTTACGGCAGTGTACCTGTGCCACTGAATTTCCAAAGTGTACCAATTTTTTTTTTTACTGTGCTTCAAATAAATAGAAAAAATAGTTATGATATTGCTCTTCAACTTTGCCATTCATGCTTCTATGCACATTAGGCTAGGTATTCCACTTGGAAAGCATAAGAGTGTCTAGGCCTTTGAATGGCATATGCCATTTCTGGGAAATGTTATTTGTAGGCTAAGTATTGCTTTCTACTTATAAGTACCCCCTTGTTTTAAAAAGAAGAAATGCTTATTGAAGTAGTTTCATGATTTGATTTGTTTGGCAAGGAAGCAAGCTGGTGCTAAGTATTTTTAAATGGCTATGTAAGCAAAGCTGAATTGTAAATCTTCATTCAGGAATGTGTATCAAGATTATGGAATGGGTGTAAGACTATTGGTAGGGGGAGAAAGTGGGTATGACTTAAATGGATCTTTTATGGCCCTGTGATCTATTCTTTCCTTGAAAGTTTCTGAAGAAAAAGTGGAAAGATCATTTTGTTGCATTCCTCCATTCTTGTTTTTTAAAAAACGAATCCCAAGCCCTACAAACGGCTTGTATTGAACTTTCACATTTGAATTAAAGATTGTTAAACATGAAGCCTTTTCATGTATTACTTTTAAGTGATTTATAAAGGTGGAGTTTAGTGTGAATAATTAAAAAATAAGAGGTATAGTTAATCATAAAGTAGGTTAGAAATGTATATACTTGTTCTCTATCTTACATCTCCTTGTGGTACTTCTATTGGGCAAAATCTGTAGGACTATGAAAAAAAGCTAGTCTGTTTTCTAAGAGCTTGTAGTGACTGTTAATAACATAGGGTTACAGAGAACCATTCTTACGAAACATTTTTGTTTTTCATAGTTTCCTTTTGATGTGGCACAAAATCTGGAGAGAGTGCTCGTGCTACACAGTACAGATGTTCCTTCCTCCCACCATAAAGCTTTTGGAGTGTTTCAATGGTGGTGTCAGTTTAACGTCAACTTCATTGACTCTCCTTCCATCAGAGACATTTTGACTTATTAAAATAGTTTGTTACTGGTGTCTGTTAGTACAATGGGAACACCTGCTTTCCCAGTGTATATATAAGCAGAGGAACAATTTCCTAAAAGTAATAGGTAAAGTAATTGAATGGTTTGGCTTTGATTTTAGCTATGTTTCCATTCAAATCTGTATATTATAGAACTCTTACTGTGGAATGTGTCTTCCTCCTTTTCACCTCTTTTAGTGTTAATTGGCAAAAGTAAAATTCTAAATCAAATCTTTGTTTAAATGCTGAAGTAAGTTTAGTATTGTGCCTGAGTACAAAGGGAAACCTATAGTTGAAACAATTGAGCACTGTGCATAGGAAACCTGTTAATACTAAAACACTAGTGGAGTATAAAGGCATGCCACCGCATTCTGGCTTTGTGACTGACAGGTACCTGGTGTGCTAATTAAGGGAGAGAATCTCGTTAGAAAATGTTCATTATTTCTGTTCACCAAGACACTGGAAATGAGTAGTTCTACCATAATTATAGGAGGAAGTTCTGTCCCAAGTCATTAACTGGTGATAATGTATGAGATTTTCTGTACTGGAAACAAGGGTCTTGATTTGAAAGGAGTCCATTACAATTTGAATTGTATGGTAGGGACTCCGTTAATGATAAGAAAATAAAGGGTGTTCATGGGACACCCACAGAGGGTGAACTTGAATGTGTGGGTGGGGGCTGGTGGGGAAATGGGAAAATCTGCCTATAAAATTAATGTTTCAGTTTATTTTTCAGATTACATGCCTTTCTTTGTAAGGGATGCTGGCACAGACCCCTAAAATAAGCTTTTCGTAGTACTGTACCTTTGAAGAGTGGCGAAGGATGCTAATGGATTATCTCCTAAAAGTTGTGGTTTTGATAGCCTTACTGTGTAGAATTGCTAAACAATGTTTAGCAAATAATGTTGCTTAGTTTTAACTAAGTTTTGACTTGATCACTGAAATAGCAGTGTATCAAGGGTTGTAAGCTACTCAGACTTTGAACAAGTCCTGCAATGTATATCATAGCCTAATGTGAATTTAAATCATCTTAAAAAGTAGATTCCTAAAAGCTGATTTAAACTTGGGGTGGGAAAGGGAAGGTAGTAGTTTAGAGGTATTTTGGCCAGTCTTCTCATTTAAAGAAACCACCTGCCCCCATTTCCTCTTCTCCACTTTCTCTCATAATTTTAAGAGGAACACTTGATTGTTTTTAAACTAACTGGTCCTCTTATTACTCATTCTCTATAAGAGATCCCAGTGTATTTAATAGGACTTTAGAAACTTAACGCATTGGTTCATGTTTAGTGAAACCATAATCCTCTTCGCTTAAAACACTAATTAAACTTCTAAGAAGTACTGTAAACCCCACCACTCTTTATTAGATGTATTATATCACTAATACAAAGAGACAATAATTTGGGAAATTGTAATGTTACGCCTGTGCAATTTTTGTAAGTGGCATATCATGGCAGATCAAAATTTAGATACTTGGCTTTTCTTGGGCAAGCCACTAAGTTTGTGGCAGAATATTTTCTGGTGTTCTTGGACTGCAATTGTGCACTATTAAAGTAGTGGCCTGCTACATAACTGCATTTAGCCAGCATTTCTGCAGTGCGTAACTGTGAGGAACGTAGTACCGCAAATGGCAATGGACATTAGGACCCGGATGTAGTATTCCTGCTTGCTCCGAGATTCTCATTGCCGACTGCATACAGGTAGGTAACAAGCAATATAATCTAACTTGGTGACTTGCTATGTACTTTTATTCCGTGGGCATTCTGACATCATACTTCTGACAATGAAATTACAGTGCAGCACCTAACATGTGTATGGTAAAGCTAGCTTATATCAAAACTGTGTGGGTTTGGGTTAGAGCTGTAATCTGTCAGGCAGAATTCAGTGCTGTTGCAGTTCTCAGACAAAAAGTGCAAACTTGAGTATTTGGTATGTATCTGATTCAGTTCTGTGGTTTTTAGTTGCATCGTAACTGAAGATAACATGAAACACATCAGTGGTGTGGGGGAAAGGGGACCATACCATATTTGGAAAGTAGAGTGCTTTTAGCATCTTGACACAGACTATACAGCATGTGACAATTAGTTTCTGTTACAGCAAACTGACCTCCCCATAGGTCAACAATATCAATTTCAGAGTGTAATCTTACTCCACAGGGTTGAGTGAATTAAAACTAAAAGTACAGTTTTTTGTTTTTTGGGTTTTTTTTTGCAATGTGATTTGAACATTTTCAAAATGGGCTCCATGGGAACAGCTTTGTTATTAACTGGGGGCATAGAGGGGAATCTAACATGAATAGTTCAAGCTCTGTGATTTGTCTAAATATGTCTATACTCTAAACCTGGGGGAAGATGGTGTGGCATGTTGACTTGCCTATTGAATACATGTTGGGAATCATTTCCCAACTGTAAGACTTCGTCGTATTCTGTAGGATAACTGCAAATGTTCAGGGTAGCTTTTTGAATTTGGTTCCCTTAGTTTTTTAGGGATGAGATGTTGCAATCCAAACTGTGCGATTACCAAAATAGTAAGTCTTCAAAAGCACCCTCTCTGTTGTTCAGGATTTAAGCTTTGCTTCGACAGTTGTTCCAGACCTCAATTCAACTGAACATTGGTCTATGAACTGATTTTTAGCTAGCATGCATGAGAAATAGCTTTCATGTATAATGTTTTCTGCTCTGTAACTGGAAAGTTTGGTTTACTTCGCATAAATGTTGGCAAAACTCTTCATGATTATGAGAATTTCTTTTGTATCAAGAAAAATGGCTTGCTGTTTGGCAAGCAGTTCACATGGTGGGGACAGACTTGTAACTTTAGTATGCAGTCCATTCAACCAAATGACATGACTTCTGTTAGATGAAAGAACAAATGGTAACTAGTTTAGCTCTGTATTAGTAATAACAATGTACATCAAACATAATGCTCAGTATTAGTGACAATAGTGTCACAAAATTGGCATGCAATTCTGATGGGGTTTTCCTATGGCATAATTCATGAAGTTGGTAGCCAACACTTGGCTACCGTGGCTCAGTGATTGTTTAGAAATAAAAGATAAGGTTTATTTCTTAACAGTCAATAGCACTTTTGAGAGAATGTACTTAATATATGGACATCATTGGGTTGGGGGTAATTTTTCTTCATTCTGCTTATTTCAAGGTGATAGGCTTTTGCACTTTCAATGAGAAACCTGTGACTTAAGTTGATTCTTACTAGTTTCGATTTGTATGTAGCTGTAATTTGTGAATTTTAGTGCAGAGGGTCTTTAAAAATCAGTCAAAAAAACGGGATAAACGGGTTTCAATAGTAACTATATCCCAGGTGCTTGCATTGTATTTCATAGTCTTTCCTTATTACGAACAAAAATTATTTTTAATGACAATGATCGCAAGTTCAGAGGTGTGATGCCAGAATGCATTTTCGTACTGTTAGGCCCTTGGGAATAGATACCGGTGCTTTATGAAAGATGAAAGAAATGCAATGGGTGCTCTTCATTCATATAAGGTTGCAAAACCTACAAAGAATGCATAATAGTCTCATTTTTTCCCGATAAAGAGATGCGTGTGACTAGTTTTGGACTTTTAACCTTAATGGGGGGTTGCATGTTTCTTATTGTTAATCATTGTCAGCTGCAGTGACATGATCTACAGTCCTGCATTTACTGCCTTAATATTAATGATTTTGGATAGGTTTTAGAGAGCTGGGGTGTTTGTTCTGGGCCTTTATTTGGTTTGGGCTTTAGCTGATAACGTTTCAGTGCTCTGTCAGCTAGTGCAGTTCTCAAATGGCTGCCTGTTAGGGAAAGAATTCAGAGGATTTGGCTGCTCCTAATCATCTGTCATTGCTGCTAGATAATGATTGGCAATTTTTAAGACTCAACTGTGGAAATCACACAGTTGTTGGTAAACCATCAAACATAAATGTTGCTTTTGAACACCAGTGCTGAAAAGATTTATTCATAGGGCGAAAAGGGGGCTGGATGCAGAATAGGGTAATCTGGAGAATGGAGGAAGAATGCAAAACGATATAGTATCCCTTATGGATGGTACATGTGCAACAGGGAACTATTTCATATACCCTTGGCAGTCTCTGAATCAGGGAGGAAGAAAAACCTGGAATTTAGATTAAGGCTGATCTTTCTGGTTTTTGTGCACTGTGGCTCTGCCAGGCATATATAGTGAAGGTGAATGTCTTCTCCCTCAGAAAAACTCAGGTTCCTTGCTGTCCTGATAAGGCATAGCTTCCCTGCCGTAACTTAAAACTCAGTGAGGACTTAAGAGGGAAAGAATGAGGCAAATATATAGGATTGCAGGATAACAACTGCATTGTTGTGTACTGTGGAATGGGGAGGGCACTCTTGGAGTACTCCTGCTGAAGGTGGTCAGTCCACCTAAGGATGGAAGACATACTTGGTGGGGAGCAGGGTATGTGCTTTTATATGAAAAGAGCTGATGTTAAAACTCATTTGGTTAGGTATACGTTGTCACATACCTTCACATAAGGGATAGTATATTTTGGGTTGCAGTCAAACTTCATTGTGCTCAGACTGGTGAAAATGCAGTTAGGCTTTTGTAAATACAAAGAAGATACAGTTCTCACTTTAATTCAGGTGTCTACTGCTACTTCAGAATGATTTTAGATTCCACCCCACCCCCATAAAGTTTCTTCCTGTTTTTTATGCTTAACTTGCCCCCAATCTTTGTTTCTCGAATTTTACTCTTTAAATTTTGAAATTAGCATTTCAAATCTTCATGCCCTTGTCTTTTATATTAACTTTTTCTTATTATTCTTTAGGTAAGAATGATTGATGTTGGCTGATAACTGGAGTGCTCATTGACTTGAAGTAAGCTTCCTTGAAAGTCTACCTATTAAGGGTTTGGGGTTTGGTTTATATTTAATGGTTAAATGATTTAACTGTGGGGTGAAAGCTATTTGATTTTTAAGATGTTCACCTCGTGATACCCCTGTATTTTTGTTTTTTAAAATAGATGTGTGTGGGTGTATATGAGTTGGAAAGAGAAAAGGCAAGGAATACTTACTACAAAAATGTTAAACAATAGAAGAAAAAGATGGCGTTAGATCAGAAAAGGCTTGAATTTGTGGAGAAATGCTGTATTTTGTGGTACTCTAAGATCAACTTTGGACCAGTTCAAAAATCTTGAGATTCCTTTTACATTCTAAATTGTGAAGAGCAATTGTTTTCGTCACTGGTAGGGAGAATTTCTTAAGTACATTTGACCCTTGGACAGCTTGGGTTTGCGCTTCAGGGGTTCACCTAACGATGCAGACTTTTTCCAGTAGATACATACTACAATGCCAGGCCTTACCTAAACAGTGACTGTGAGAGTGAAAGCTGCTCAGCCGTGTCTAGCTCTTTGCAGCCCCATGGACAGCAGCCTGCCAGGCTCCTTTGTCCACGGAATTATCCAGGCAAGAGTACTGACGTTATAGCCACTCCTTCTCTGGGACATCTCCAACCCAGGGATCGAGGCCAGGTCTTCTCCCTTGCAGGTTGATTCTTTTTACTATCTGAGCCACAAGGGAAGCCCATAGCCAAAAAAAAAAACCAAACCACTATTGAAATCCAAACCTATGCCAAAATATATACTTGTTGATGTCAGAATAAACTGTACATGTTAAAAATCAGTTCAAAAATGTTCAAGATATGCCAAATATGTTATAATAAAGTTATAAATATTTTATTGATAGGTGGATATAAGTTTTCAAGACGTCACACAGCATGAGCTGATCAAGAAAGAAAGCCACAACTTGTTAGACTGATGGAAGTATCAAGGTAAGTTGAGATTCTTAACTCTGAACTGTCCTCAGGGACTCCAGTGGTTAAGACTTCACCTTTTAATGCAGGGGGTTCAGTCCCTGGCAAGGAGTTCAACTCCCACATGCCTCGGGGCCAAAAAACAAAAGCATAAAACAGAAGCAGTCTTGTAACAGATTCAATAAAGACTTTTAAAATGGTCCACATCAAAAAACATCTTAAAAAAAATTGTCTTCAGAAGGAATCTTGGGTGGTGTAAGATAACTACTTATGTGGATATCTCATTTTAATTTCTTCTATGTTAAAACTTTTTTGTAGCAAATATGTTTTTATAACATTTACTTAAATATTTAATCATCTTTTTTTTTAAGTCTTCTGAGGTGTAGTAGCCCATGGCTTTAGTCTTGGTTGGCTAAAGCCTCTGGAAAAACAGGGACTTAAGTTTTTAATAAAAACATATATAGCTTTATTTACCTTTACATCCATATAACAATGCAGAGGAAGATTCAGAATATTTAAAGTTTCTATTTTTCATCCAGATAGTTAAATAATGGAGTCACTGATAGAATAGATGGAAAACAAAATCTAGAGGGTTGGCAATTTTAAAGGGTAATTCAACTCTGCTTTTCTGGCTAAAAAGCAGTCATAGACATTATGTAGACAAATGGACAATGACTGTTCCAGTAAAGCTTTTTTTTACAAAATGGGCTATAGACGGTAGCTTACCTGTCTGATGTAATAAAAATTGCATTTGTTCATGGTATCGCTTAGGTATAAAGGGCTATTAATCAGTTGAATTTTATTTTAATTCAGTTGAATTTGAAGCAGAAATGGGAGAATTGAGATCTATGTCTTACACCTTGCAACCCCATGGACTGTAGCCTGCCAGGCTCCTTTGTCCATGGGATTTCTCAGGCCAAGAATACTGGAGTGGGTTGCAATTGCCTTCTCCAGGAAATCTTCCTGACCCAGGGATCAAACTTGGGTCTCCTGCATTGGGGGAGGATTCTTTACTGCCCAAGCCACCAGAGGGTGCCAGTTAATGGAGTGTCTTGAAGAGATCTGCCTTTTAAGAGTTTGGTTGTCACTAAAAGTTGTAGAAGATTGAAATAAAATTTAATAAACTCGTTAGGTGAGTCTGGTATTAAAATTATTTGTGCTGCTTAAGCCTTATTTATCTAAAGATAATCAGATAATCAGATGCTTATGCTACCACATTCTTTGGTTAAAGTTTATTTGATTGTTGCTGATAAATAAATTTGAGACCTTGATACCTAATTATTATGACTTTTGGAATAATTGTTTCCTTTTAATTGGCAGGATTACGTGAACTGTGTCCTGAAAAGCAGTGAGGAAAAGAGCAGAGAGAGGAATCAACCTGTTGTTGAATAAAAATGTTTCAAGATGGGATTTTGTTTTGATTTTGTTTTTAAGTAGTAGTCTTCTATTTAATAGAATTTTCCATAAGTGTAAGCAACTTTCTCAGTGGCATTGAAATCATTCCATATTATATTTCTTGAGGCCTTTTTGGCAGAGCTTCTTCAGCCTCCCCCCCCCCCAACTCCCCAGCTTCTTAATAACTAATTAACCTGATAACCTTATTTATTCACTGTTGTAGCTGTCAGTATCTTAAAATTTTTCAGGGACTTCTGGCTGGCTGGTGGACCAGTGCAAGGGGTACAGGTTTGAGGCTTGATTGGGGAATTAAGATCTCATATGCTGCCCAATGTGGCCTTAAAAAAAATTGCCTTCAGTCTTCATAAGTTTTAGTCTTGGAGTTACTATGTGATCGGCAATTGTTAATTGCTTCAGAGGTGGCTTAGGATGAGATAGTTAGCATCACTGACTTAGATGGATGTGAATTTGAGCAAACTACAGGAGATGGTGCAAAGACAGGAGCTTGGTGTGCCGTGTAGTCCGTGAGAGCAAAGTCAAAACAGATGCTAACGTGACAGTGACTGAGCATCAAAGCAATTGCTAAGTAAGTTTTTATATATCACTTATGTGTATTAGAAAAGGATTCTCAGCTTATGGTTATGAATAATTGGTGTTATTTCACTCAAGGGCTGAATTGCATGTTGCCAAATACAATATTTTGGTTGTCCTGAGTAGCAATTTCTGTAAACGAGTTGAATTTTATATAGTGTAATGGGCACATTCTCAGATGACCTATAAGTGTAAGGGAAATACTGTTGTAATTTACTATGAAATCTGCTTATCCCCTTCATTCTTGAAACTCACTACAATTTGACAAGCTGTTCACAAACCAAACTAATGTGAGGTATATATTAAAAAGTAATTTTTTAAACTTTTTTTTTGACAAGTTACATATTCAGTTGCTAAGTCATGCCCCAGCTCTGCAACCCCATGGGCTGCAGCACACCAGGCAGGCTTCTCTGTCCTTCATTGTTTCCTGAAGTTTGCTCAAAAAGTTCATTTGATGATGCCATCCAACCATCTCATTTTCTTGCCACCTTCTGCCCTCTTAGCTTCCTAGCATCAGGGTCTTAACCAATTTGTATCAGGTGGCCACAATATTAGAAATTCAGCATCAATCCTTTGAATGAATGTTCAGGGTTTATTTCCTTTAGAATGGACTGCTTTGATCTTGGTGTCCAAGAGACTCAAGAGTCTGTAGCACCACAGTTTGAAAGAATCAATTCATTGGCACTATTCAGCTCATATGACTACTGGAAAAACAGCTTTGACTGTATGGACCTTTGTGAAATGTCTCTGCTTTTTAATATGCTATTGTATTTGACAAGTTGTTTAAACTTATGCTGTAGTAGGGTTATTAAATAAAAATCCCTGCCTTGCAAGGTGTATTGATTAGTTGCTATTTTTAAGTGTGTATGAGGGAAGTGAGGGGAACTTAAGTTGAGAAGAAGCCACAAGGTTTTTAACAAATTGTGTATGAGGCATGTAATGTTTTGCACGCCTTCCATCTTTGATGTTAAAATGGGTTGGGAGACTTCCCCAGTGATCCAGAGTCTTAATCCATCTTCTAGTGGAGGGAATGTAGTTTCAGCCCCTGGTTGTGGAACTTGATTCCACATGAGCAACTGCCTTTGAGCTGTAGCACCCATGTGCAGCAACAAGAAAAGCTCAAGCTTGTGCCACAATGGAGACCCAATGCAGTCAGATTTTAGGAAGTTCCATACTTGAGGTTGAGGAGGACAAGACTCAGTTCGGTTCAGTTGCTCAGTTGTGTCTGACTCTTTGTAACCCCATGGACTTAAGCACACCAGGCTTCCCTGTCCATCACCAACTCCTAGAGCCTGCTTAAACACATGTCCATAGAATCGGTGATGCCATCCAACCATCTCATCCTCTGTCTTCCCTTTCTCCTGCCATCAATCTTTCCCAGCATCAGGATCTTTTCAAATGAGTCAGTTCTTCGCATAAGGAGGCCAAAGTATTGAGAGTTTAAGCTTCAGCATCATCAGTCTTACCAATGAATACTCAGGATGGACTTCCTTCAGGATCCCTTTGCAGTCCAAGAGTCTTCTCCAACAGCACAGCTCAAAAGCATCAATTCTTTGGTGCTCAGCTTGCTTTATAGTCCAACTCTCACATCCATACAGGACTGCCAGGAAAGAACTTTGACTAGATGGACCTTCGCTGGCGAAGTAATGTCTCTGCTTTTTAATATGTCTTAGATTTCTGAATGTTGAGTTAAGCCAGCTTTTTTACTCTCTTCGCCAAGGGGCTCTTTAGTTCTTTGCTTTCTTCCATAAGGGTGGTGTCATCTGCATATTTGAGGTTGCTGATATTTCCTGCAATCTTGATTCCAGCTTGTGCTTCATCCAGTCCAGTATTTCTCATGATGTACTCTGCATATAAGTTAACTAGGGGTGACAGTATGCAGCATTGATTTATTCCTTTCCCGACTCGGAACCAGTCTATTCTATGTTCAGTTCTAACTCTTCTTGACCTGCAAAGGTTTCTCAGGAGGCAGGTCGGGTGGTCTGGTCCACACAGTCAAATGCTTTGTCAATAAAGCAGAAGTAGATGTTTTTCGGGAACTCTTGCTTCATTGATGATCCAATGGATGTTAGCAATTTGATCTCTGGTTCCTCTGCCTTTTCTAAATCCAGCTTGAACATCTGGAAGTTCATGTTTCGTGTTGAAGCCTGGCTTGGAGAATTTTGAGCATTACTTTGCCAGCGTGTGAGATGAGTGCAATCGTGTGGTCTGGGGGAATCAGAAGAAATTAAAGTGCCAAATAGGAAAACATCCTGTTTTTAAGAATTCAAGATTTAACACAGCATGGTATTCCCCAAACTAATTAACAAATTGTTGAACATCTAAATGTACGAATAAAATTAAACTTAGAGAATGGGTAAATGACTGAGTTGGGCGAGAGATTGTTAAATATGACACCAAAAAGGTGTTCAACCAAAAAATGGGCATATTGGGTTTATCACTTTTCTTCAAAGGAATATGGCAGTCCAGTGGTTAGGATGCCACACTTCCAACACGGGCCCAGCTTCCATTCCTGGTTGTGCAGCTTGGCTGTGAAAAATACATGTATATACCCTGAGATACCACTTCACAGTTTCAACTATAGGATGTCTGAAGATAATAGGGTGTCAGTTCAATTCAGTCGCTCAGTCGTGTCTGACTCTGCTACCCCATGAACCGCAGCATGCCAGGCCTCCCTGCCCATCACCAATTCCCAGAGTCCACCCAAACCCATGTCCATTGAGTCAGTGATGCCATCTAACCATGTCATCCTCTGTCATCCCCTTCCACCTTCAATCTTTCCCAGCATCAGGGTCTTTTCAAATGAGTCAGTTCTTTGCATCAGGTGGCCAAAGTACTGGAGCTTCAGCTTTAGCATCATTCCTTCCAAAGAAATCCCAGGGCTGATCTTCAGAATGGACTGGTTGGGTCTCCTTGCAGTCCAAGGGACTCTCAAGAGTCTTCTCCAACACCACAGTTCAAAAGCATCAATTCTTTGTGATTGATGACTAGTTCATAAACACTGCATTATAGAATTGAAATTTGCTAAGAGAGTAGAACTTAAAATGTTTTCAAAGAAAGCAGCAGCTGATAGGTGTTTTCATAGAAATGTATCCAGTCACAATGTACACTTTATTATACAATTATGTTTGTCAATAATACCTCAATAAAAGTTGGAGAAGGAAAAGATACCACGTCACAACTACTAGATTGTCGGCAGAAATGTGAAGAAATCAGAGCTCTTATACACTATTGGGTGGAGAAGGCGATGGCACCCCACTCCAGTACTCTTGCCTGGAAAATCCCAGGGACCGGGGAGCCTCGTGGGCTGCCATCTGTTGGGTCGCACAGAGTCAGACACGACTGAAGCAACTTAGCAGCATACACTATTGGGAGTGTAAAATTGTGTAGCCATCTTGGAAAACGGTAGCAGTTCCTCAGTTACCATATGACCCAGCAAGTCTAATAACCCTAGAGAAACAAAAACATGCTCACAAGAATTTGTACATGAATGTTTATAGAATCATTCATAACAGCCAAAATGTGGAAATAAAAGTCACAGATGAATGGATAAACAATAGTGATATATCCATACTATGGAATATTAGCCATAAAAAAGAATGAAGTAGTGATATGTGCTACAACAGAAGCGAAGCCCGTCACAGAAGACCGCGTATTATATGATTCTATTTGTATAAAGTGGCCAGAACAGGGAAATCTACAAAGTAGGTAAGTGGCTGTTTAGGACTGGGGGAAAGAAAGGTGTTGAGAAATGGGAAAGTGGGAATAAGGGTGTAATTGCTAAAGGATACAGGATTCCTTTTTGTGGTAATAAAAATATTCTAAAGTAACTAGTAATGGATGCATGTATCTGTGAATATACTAAAAACTATTAAATCGTATACTTGGAGGGAATTGGATGGTATGTGAAGTACATCCCAATAAAATGGTTTTTAAAAAAAGACTGTTATATAAGAAGAGGCCTGAGCAGTAGGCTGAGGTAAGATCATTTGTAGGCCATTATTAAGGATTTTGATCACAACACTTTTCTTCTTTGCAAACAGCTTGAGCAATAGGCACAAGACCCAGATTATTAAAATTGCCTCCTAAATTGTCTGACCCACTGTCATCCATTTCAGTAGTTTCTATTATCTAATGCTTCATAACAAACCACCCCTAAATTTAGTGACTTGGAACAACAAATTATTATGGTGTTGAGAGTTGACTGGCCTCAGCAAGGTGGACAGACACTGGAGCTTCTGTCTTCTGAAGACTGTTGGACCAAGATGGCTATTTTACTCACGTATCTGATGCCTTAGCTGAGATGGTTGGAACTTTATATTCTTTGTTTCCACAGTAAATATGTCTCAGATCTGAAAAGCAAAAGGGACTGGTGTATTTTTTGAGGCCAATGAGAAAGAGGGACTTTAGAGAATGTTCAACTCTAAGCCTGTAGTGTGGAGAGACATTTAAATGACATTCTGTGGTAGCAATTCCAACAGACTAGAAAGCCAGTCTGTGTCTGAAAAAAGGGTTTTGGATCGGGCAGTAGAAAAACACTTTGCCCTTAGCTGTAATAGACAAAAAGGAAAAGTGTAGCATGTGAGGATTCATTAATATTTTACTTTGTGTCTTAGCTCTTCATTTATATATTGATTTGGAACCAGGGATTTATTTTCATCAGATAAGATGGTGAATTTAACAAAGATGTGCTAGCACCACAAGGACTGCTGGATAAAATTGAGTGAACCCAACAGGGCTCAGCTAGACAGCTTATCCTGTTCTCTTTCTGGTTTCAAACTTGAAGCCATAGGGACTTCCCTGGTGGTCCAGTGGTTAAGGCTCCAAGCTTCCCATGCAAGGGGTATGGGTTTGATCCCTGGTCTGGGAAGTAAGATCCCACATGCCACACTGAAATAACTAATAATGTAATTTTTCCATTAGAGAGTCAAACCAAATTTTTCTATTTAGGACAAAACCAGATGAAAGTAACCATACAGTTACTTTAGATATTATAGCTTTTCTGGTGGCTCAGTGGTAAAGAATCCGCCTGCTAAGGCAGGAGACAAGGGTTCAATCCTGGGTTGGGAAGATCCCCTGGAGAAGAAAATGGCAACCCACTCCAGTATTCTTGCCTGGGAAATACCTTGAACAGAGGAGCCTGGCGGGCTACAGTCCGTGGGGTTGCAAAGAGTCAAACACTGCTTAGCAACTAAACAACAGCAACAAATAGATGTTACTCATTTTCCTTTCCTTCATTTTATACTTTTTAGGTTCTCTGATATATGGTTGTATTATAGACTTGTATACTCTTGCCCCTCCTTGTTTTTAAATTTTTCGGTGGAATTCTATTTAATATTTTACATGAGACATTAAAAAAAAAAAACAAAGCAAATGTTATTTTTCTCACCACTTTCCTTTATGGTAGAATTTAAAATAGTATTATTTTACGTTTCCCTCCCCTTTTCTCAGGCAGTCATTAAGTACTGTAGATTATACTTCCTAAATATCTAATTCAAGCCCTTTTGTATCTGCCCAGACCATCCTAATTAAGTGTCAGGATACCCCACTTGGGCTCTGCTGCACTTTACCCATCTCCCTGCCTTCATTGGCATTTGACTGCTGTCAGTTTTTTTCTCCCAGAACTCTTAATTTTATTTATCCTGTGTTTAGAATCCCTTTCTCTTGTACTGTGTTGGCCGGAAAGGAAAAATCTGAACTAACTTTTTGGCCAACTCAAGATGCTGACGTTGAAGCTCCCTACCAGGTCACATAAATCTATTAATTGCGCCTTATTTAGTTACACCTTTTGTTATGCCTGTGAAACAATTGTTCATGCAAACTAAACTATTTGTACTTCCCCAAGGGTATCTTGTGTTTCTACCTCTGTACACACTGCTCCAGCTTCCTAGAAAGACCTGCAGTTTGTCAGACTGTTACCAAATGGTGTGTAGTGGATCCGGCTGCTCACCAGTCAAAAGCCAATAAGCAGGCCGGGTTGGTGGAAAAGAAAGTTTGCTTTATTTCAGATGCCAGCAACTGAGGAGGTGGGGAGGGTGGCAGATGTCTGTCCAAAGGCCAACTCACTCCCCCTCTGACAAGTAGGGAGTGAGAGCTTTTCTAGACAGAAGGGGGGCAGCTACATGCAGAAACAGCACAGTCATCTCTAACAGTCATCTTCAAATCAGTCATCAGTGGCCTGACTAGCATCATTTAGGTTGTTTCAGGTACAGTTCATTTTTATTTCCAGGGTCCATTTGCTCCCATTTCTTTGCAGCCAATTCTCAGAATTGTGGCAGCTCATGTCCTGGGTAGACTCTGGTCATTGTGTAATTTAGCTTCTCGACTTGGTGTTTTAGTATCTATAAGACAGCTCACAGGATGAGTATTATCTATAGCCCTGGGTAAAAAACTAAAGGTCCTTGACTATGTTTAATGACTATAATTATTTAGTCTCCTATGACTGTTTTCCTTTGTTTCAGCAGCATTTCTCACTTCTCTGATTAAACTTGTTCTTTGACTAAAGTTATCCACAGACAAAAGGCACACAGAGGACACGGGGGAGGGTGGTGGTGGCAAGGACCGTAGGGTCCTGCTCCATTTCAAGATAGAAAATATCAACTTTCGAGATACTCTTTTCTTTTTCTTATAAAACAAAGATATTTTTTCTATTTTCCACAACTCAGAGGTACACACACACATGCAGACACACAAAGAAAAATGATGATTCCTTTCAGTTCAGTCGCTCAGTCGTGTCTGACTCTTTGCGACTCCATCACATGAGGTGGCCAAAGTACCAGAGCTTCAGCTTCAGCATCATTCCTTCCAAAGAAATCCCAGGGCCGATCTCCTTCAGAATGGACTGGTTGGATCTCCTTGCAGTCCAAGAGACTCTCAAGAGTCTTCTCCAACACCACAGTTCAAAAGCATCAATTCTTCAGCGCTCAGCCTTCTTTACAGTCCAACTCTCACATCCATACATGGTGTTCCTTTATTGTTAACCATTGGATTTATGTCTACATACAGTCTGTTTCACCCATTAGACCTCTGAGTGGCAGGGAGCATGTCTTACTGGACTTTGAATCCTCTGTGAGAATCCTGGTGTAAAATAAATTTAAAATAACTGTATAATTATTTTATATATTAGAAATAATTCCTGTTTTACCAAGACTGAGCCTGAGAGAACATGGCTTATCCAAAGTCTCTGAACTAGTAAATGGCAGAGCTGACACTCAGATAGGAAATTTTTTATTCCAGATTTGGTGTCTTATCCAGTATATCTAGGGCTTCCCTAGTGGGTCAGCAGGAAGGAATCCACCTGCAGTACAGGAGCTGCAGGAGACATGGGTTCAAGCCCTGGGTGAGAAGGATCCCCTGGAGGAAGGCATGGCAATCCACTTGAGTATTCTTGCCTGGAGAATCTCATTGGCAGAAGAGCATGGTGGGCTGCAGTCCACAGGGTTGCAAAGAGACGGACATGAGTGGAGTGGCTCACCCTGCATGCACACATGCCACTGTATCTAAGATACTAACGATATCTTACATTTTACTCAGTCGGGGAACAGTTTTTCATGGTCTACTAAAGTGAAGAAAAACTAAAGAGCCTCTTGATGAAAGTGAAAGAGACTTGAGCGCAGGCGCCTGCGGGGCCGGCTCACTTGAGCGCGGCTGAGAGGAGCCACCCCGTGTCCGAGGACAGGGGCGGCAGCCGGGAGGAGCCACCCCGNGGATCTTCCTGACCCAGGGATCGAACCCAGGTCTCCTGCATTCCAGGCAGACACTTTAACCTCTGAGCCATCAGGGAAACCCCTGTATATGGTATAGTAAGGGCTGAAAAAGCAGCCATTCCTTATGCTTCCCCACACCTTTTCTTTTGAAGGTAAATTCCCTTTCTTGAAGACTTGCTAATGAACTATAAAATGTTCAAATAGTTTGGTGAAACATAATAATGTAATCATCTGATAAAGTCTGAGGAAAATGCCCCTAAACTCATGGTGTGCACAACAGGTCTGGAATTTGGATTCTTTTCATTTGGTGGAGTTTTCATATTTTCAGCCTTTGGTCAGACTTAAATTCCAGTTGGGACTACCTCACCTAATATTTTGGCACTTTCCCTAGTCACAGTTGGAAGCCAGAAGTAAAGATATATGTGAAATGAAAAAATAATGAAAACCAAAAGTCAATATCTTTCTACTTTTTCTTTTTCCTTTAGTGGGATAAAAAAAAAAATGTTAAAGCAGACCTACTCGACTTCCAATCAAAGCCTGGGATCAACTTTTCATTCTACAAACCTTTTCCCATGCTCTAATTTGACAGGGTTCTGCCTACCCTACACCAGCCACATTTTTTAAGCCCAAGAGATCCTCTTGCAGGTAATGTCTTATCAAGACCAATGACCCTTGTAACTCTCTGGTTATGTCTTTGGAAATGTATATGCACACAGGTCTTGCTAGAGCTGAGAAAAAAATAAAAACTTTTGTTTGTTGTCAATGTCATGTGCTTCAGTACTGGTACCAACACAGTCACACCAGAGACACAGTCATCTGAATCCACACTGTATTAGCATCGAGATTTTGTAATATCCCACAGCCAGACTGTATATCTACAGCTTAGCTCCCTTTCAACTTAGCAGAGCAGTCACTATCCATTTTACCTGCCATGCCTGAAAGAAATCATACTTTATTTCTGGCAGAAGCAAAGACAAGATAGAGAGGTTAATGAGGGACTGGACATACACAAGAATTCTAACACTTGTGTGCTCCAGAAAGTAAACAAGTGTTCACTCAGTCATGTCTGACTCTGCAACCCCATGGACTGCAGCATGCCAGGCTTCCCTGTCCTTCATCATCTCCCGGAGCTTGCTCAAACTCATGTCCATTGAGTCAGTGATGCCATCCAACCATCTCATCCTCTGTCATCCTCTTCTCCTCCTGCCTGCAATCTTTCGGAGCATCTGGGTCTTTTCCAACAAGTCAGCTCTTCACATCAGGTGGCCAGAGTATTAGAGCTTTAGCTTCAGCATCAGTTCCTCCAATGAATATTCAGGGTTGATTTCCTTTAGGATTGACTGGCTTGATCTCCTTGCTATCCAATGGACTCTCAAGAGTTTTCTCCAACATCACAGTTCAAAAGCAGCAACTCTTCAGCACTCAGCCTTCTCTATGGTCCAACTCTGACATCCATACACAACTACTGGGAAAAATGATAGCTTTGTCTATACGGACCTTTCCTGGCAAAGTAATGTGTCTGCTTTTTAATATGTTGTCTAAGTTGGTCGTAGCTTCTCTTCCAAGAACAAACGTCTTTTAATTTCATGGCTGCAGTCACCATTCACAGTGATTTTGGAGCCCAAGAAAATAAAGTCTGTCACTACTTCCATTATTTCCCCATCTATTTGCCATTAACTGATAGGAATAGATCACTTGCCATGATCTTTGGTTTTGAATGCTGAGATTTAAGCCATCTTTTTTGAAAAATAAATTTATTTATTTTAATTGGAGGCTAATTACTTTACAATATTGTGGTGGATTTTTCCATACATCAACATGAATCAGCCACAGGTGTATATTTGTTCCCTCATCCTGAGCCTCCTTCCCATCTCATCCCCAAA
Source organism: Neotragus moschatus (assembly GCA_006410615.1). NCBI lineage: Eukaryota > Metazoa > Chordata > Mammalia > Artiodactyla > Bovidae > Neotragus > Neotragus moschatus. The sequence goes on along the minus strand of SJYA01000452.1, from coordinate 2,420,919 downwards.
CCCATTTGAGTTGTCCCAGAGCACTGGCTTTGAGTGCTCTGCTTCATGCATTGAACTTGTACTGGTCATCTATTTTACATATGGTAATATACAATGTCAATGCTATTTTCTCAAATCATCTCACCCTTGCATTCTCCCATTGAGTCCAAAAGTCTGTTCTTTACATCTGTGTCTCTTTTGCTGTCTTGTATATAGGATCATCATTACCATCTTTCTAAATTCCACATATATGCATTAATATACTGTATTGGTGTTTCTCTTTCTGACTGCATAATAGGCTCCAGTTTCATCCATCTCATTAGAACTGACTCAAATGCTTTCTTTTTGTAGCTGAGTAATATTCCATTGTGTATAGGCACCACAACTTCCTTATCCATTTGTCTGCTGATGGACATCTAGGTTGTTTCCATGCCCTAGCTATTATAAACAGCACTGCAATGAACACTGGAGTATGTGTGTCTCTTTCAATTCTGGTTTCCTTGGTGTGTATGCCCAGCAGTGGGATTGCTGGATCATATGTTAAGCCAGCNTAACTTTTCTTCCAAGGAGTAAGCATCTTTTAATTTCATGCTGATTTTGGAGCCCCCCAAAATAAAGTCTGATACTGTTTCCACTGTTTCCCCATCTATTTCCCATGAAGTGATGGGACCGGATGGATGATCTTCATTTTCTGAACATTGACCTTTAAGCCAACTTTTTCACTCTCCTCTTTCACTTTCACCAAGAGGCTTTTTAGTTCCTTTTCACTTTCTGCCATAGGGTGGTGTCATCTGCATAGCTGAGGTTATTGATACTTCTTCCAACAATCTTGATTCCAGCTTGTGCTTCATCCAGCGTGGCTTTTGCATGATTTACTCTGCATATAAGTTAAATAAGCAGGGTGATAATATGCAGTCTTGATGTACTCCTTTTCCAATTTGGAACCAGTCCATTGTTCCAGCTCTGGTTCTAACTGTTGCTTCTTGACCTGCATACAAATTTCTCAGGAGAGAAGTAAGGTGGTCTGGTATTCCCATCTCTTTGAGAATTTTCCAGTTTGTTGTGATCCACACATTCAAAGGCTTTAGTGTAGTCAATGAAGCAGAAGTAGATGTTTTTCTGGAATTCTCTTGCTTTTTCTATAATCCGATGGATGATGGCAATTTGATCTCTGGTTTCTCTGCCTTTTCTAAATACAGCCTGAACATCTGGAAGTTCTCCATTCATGTACCATTGAAGTCTAGCTTGGAGGATTTTGCGAATTACCTTGATAAAATCCTTACAGGGATGCTTACTCAATGTGGAGGTCATCAAGGGCTGACATTAACAAAGGAACAGTAATAAACATAAATTCAGGAAAAGTAAAAGAATATTAACAACACCAGGTCGAGGGCTGACGAGAGTAGGAAGTGTTCACTCTTGGCTGTGCTTTAACTCCCATGTACATCTTCATGGGCCTCCTCCCAGCTCACTGAACTTCCTCCAGAAATGAGGAAGCATTGGCTTAGATGGGATCTTGGGACCCTCCCAGGCCTCATACTCTATGAATAGACAAAAACAACACAAGGTCCATAGCAGGACTCTGAGAGTTGGGCTTCACTGACAAGCCAGATGATGTAAAAGACCATCATCCATGTGGAGATGATCAATGATAGTGGATAGACCTAGAAGTAACAGTGCACCTCTCCGATTTGCATAATAGCAAAACGAGGGATCAGGCAGCACTAGATTCGCTCAAAGTATTGCCACTTTGAAATGCTTCATTCCTTATGGAATGTGGTTTTTCCTCCTTGTTTGAAACAGTCATCAGGATGCCTAATCGGAGGATTATTTTGAAAGATTTTTCTAAGCCCAGTCATGGGCTTATTTAAAATCCCAAGGACTATTAAAAAAACAAAAAGATATTTTTAATTAAAAACCCAATGAAGAGGGCAGGTAAAGCAGCTTTGTAAGAAAGACTTACCATTGAGTACCTAATGTGCCAGACCAACACTCAAAGACAGAAAAAAAGAGGGATCAACACAACCCCCAGCACCCCCACAGATAAGTGCACAGCCCCTGAAGTCAAGGCCAGAGACCATGAAGAATGAGATGGAGGCCATAGAGCCTTCCCTGGGGATGTCAGAAGTGATATTACAGTGAGAGTGACATCGGACTGGCCCTAAAAATGTGATTTTATGGACTTCTGGCTATGACAAAAGTGTTACAAGTGGAAAAATGAAGGACGCTATAATTGCAAAACTGTATTGAACCTCAGTTCTCTCATCCCTAAGTTAGGAATAAGAATACTCCCTGCCTCGCAGGAATAGAACTTTTCAATTTAATGAACATTCAGGAAGCAACTGAATCATAGAGCAAGCTATTTGATGTGTGACCCCACGATAAAAGATTCAAGGAGGAAGGAAGAAAATGACATTGGGGCCCCACCTCTATGAGAACAATGATCAACTCTGAAATTATAGAGAGTTAATTAAGGTCATATAATTAAGCAGTTGATGTTTTCCTTCAGTGAACCATAAAATGCTCCCTGTGCAAAACTTTCTTAATACAATCCCCAAGGCACCTTTGGAGGTAGAAGAAAAATAGACGAGATATTGTAGTTCTTCATAAGTAGGTTGAGTCTGAAAGTGAAAGTCACTCAGTCGTGTCAGACTCTTTGCTACCCCATGGACTATACAGTCCATGGAATTCTTCAGACCAGAACATTGGAGTGAGTAGCTGTTCCCTTTTCCAGGAGATGCTCCCAAACCAGCGATCAAACCCAGGTTTCCCACATCACAGGTGGATTCTTTACCATCTGAGCCACTAAGCAAGCCCAAGAATACTGGACTAGGTAGCCTGTCCCTTCTCCAGCAGATCTTCCCAACCCAGGAACTGAACTGGGGTCTCCTGCATTGCAGGTGGATTCTTTACCAGCTGAGTTACTAGGGAATCCCCAGGTTGAGCCTGCTGCTGCTACTAAATCGCTTCAGTTGTGTCCGATCCTGTGCGACCCCATAGATGGCAGCCCGCCAGGCCCCCCCGTCCCTGGGATTCTCCAGGCAAGAACACTGGAGTGGGTTGCCATTTCCTTCTCCAATGCATGAAAGTGAAAAGTGAAAGTGAAGTCGCTCAGTCGTGTTCGACTCTTCGCTACTCCATGGACTGCAGCCCACCAGGCTCTTCTGTCCATGGGATTTTCCAGGCAAGAGTACTGGAGTAGGGTGCCATTGCCTTCTCCGAGGTTGAGCCTAGCCCAGCTTAAAGGTTAGACAGACGCTTCCTCTCCATCCAGCCATCTCCAGCTAGTTTCAGTTTCGGGCATCATGATAAAGCTGGAACCCCTGTGGTGACTCACCAGTCTCCAAGATCATCAGACTCAATGGCATTTACAAATTCAATGACCCTCAGTGGAATTACATTTACTGATTTCCCACGGTATATCAGGCCCAGAGTTGATGTCACATAGAGCATGGGATGCAGAACTTTGTTTCTTTGCTCACCAACTTTAGGGAAGTCAGATATGCAATCAAGAAAACTTCTATGTGGAATGTTCTAGAACAATTCCATCTGGCACAGTCACAGAACAGTGCTACAGAGGAGATGCCACTGGGCTACCAAGCAGAGAAAGGGATAAGGAATATCTTGAGTAAAGGCTAAGAGGGGTAAAGGAACAAACCTGCTCAGTGTCACGCTTGAGAAACGAGTGAGTTGTCTGGAGGCAGAGAATATGGCTAGAGATGTGGGCAGGAGCCAGGTCATAAAGGGCTGCCCTGTGTGCCAAGGCAAGGCGCTTGGCCATCATCCAATAGCCATGGGGAACCACTGAGAGCTTTCAGACACAGGAGTGACATGGTCTTTAAGAGCGCTCCCTCTGGGCCCTGTGAAGCCAGACTTTCAGGGGAAAGACCAAAGGCAAGTTAGGAAGAGTTTTATTGCTATTTTTGTGTGGAACATCTGTTCTGAAAGGAACAATAGAGAGTAAGTCATGTGGCCTAGTAACTTTTCATGTAGGCTTCCATGGGGGCTGTTACAGCACGAGTGTATAACACATCAGGGAATCAGGACCTAGCGCCAAGTGAGAGGCAGGCAGCACAGAACGGTAGCCTTAGAGGGAGAACGAGTCAATAAAAACTCAGCCCAGCAACTTTCAATTGTATGACACTGGGCAACTCAGTCAACCTCATGGACCCGTAGTTTCCTCATGTGTAAGATGGCAATGGCAATGTCCACCTGGCCAGCTGGCTGTGAATGAGAGATGCACACAAGGCCCCTGGCAGAACGTCAAGCACAGAACAGATCCCCATTGTTACAGTGGAGCAGCCTTTCACCAAGACTGTTCTCAGAAAAGATCCATCCACCATGACAAGATGCTTCCTCTGCTAAGCACTGGTAACCAAAGCAAACAGAGCAATGGGGATGAACCCAGAGTTTTTACCTACACGGGAGGTTCAGGTGTCCCTTTGATGGAAAGCAAAAGCCAGTCCGAGTCTAACAAGCCCATACACACTGATCAGAGCTGCCTATTCTCAAAAGCCTTGGGCACATTCCCACGTAACCTGGTTTGACAAGCTGTGCTGGCTCAGTGCCCAGCGTCCAATCAGAATCTACAAGGCCTAGAGATTATCTGACAATTTCTCTCTCTCTCCAAGGGCAGTTATGGTGCAGAACGGAGGCAGCAACACACATCTTAAGCACATACACATCACCCTTTCATTTCCTATCTTCTCTAAAGGCTCAATTACTTCTTCTAGACAGCAACAGTACCACCCTTGTGGCACAAAGCTCAATATAACTCTACAGTGAGCACAGCTAATTCACTGTCTGGGAAGAGTTTAGGTTCTAGAACCAAGAACCATGGTTACAGATATTCTGATATTCTCAGCTCAGACTGTACTGAGATTCTGGCTCTAAATCACTTGCTTGGAAAGTGAGAGCACTCATGGATGAAGACAGTGCTCAATGCTAACTAATATCCCTCCTCCTATCTTCTGACTCTTATCTTCTCATTTGCAAACATTCTGGAAACTTCCTGTAACCCCATTCAGACATCAACTGTCCCCTTCCCTCTACCACTGTATGTTGCTCAGAGTATCCCACACCTACTGCTGCTGATCATCTGCTAGTCACCATTTAGCCTTTGGAAATCCCTTTCTGCCTTCCTTAAAAGACTGAAATGTTCTGCACAAGTCACTAGTAGTTATCTTTCCAAACACAAGTGGGTTCCACTTGGCTCCACTTCAGTACGGACCACTTTGACCATTCACCACTTCTGGAAAGCCACCCATCTATTGACGTCCTGACACTCCTCCCACTCTCCTGGCCACCTCCAGTTTACACTGGCAGACCCTTCTTCTGTCCATTCCTGGGCATGGGCATTCTGGAGTCTTGTCCCCAGAGAGTCCCTTCTCTTTCTATAATTCTCTTCCTAGGAGATGCCAAAGCTATCTACTCTGGCTCCAGATGCCTCTCATATCCCCAAGAATACAGAATCTTCTTCGACTCTAGTTCAATTCTGTCTTTGATCTGTCTCAATAGCAAAGCCAGGCCCCTGGTGGAATCCCACACCTTCTTGTCCTACACTGGTTTCAAACAGCTGTCCAAATCCACCTCTGGACTTTTGTTTCAAAGCCCGCTCATCTGCTGATGCTTGCTGCCTTGGTTGGTGACACCACCACCCTCCCTATCCAAGGTAAAAAGCTAAGGCATTCGCCTCCTATTCTACTCCACATTTGCTGAGTTGGATCTGCCCCTTCCCTCCTTCCTTAATGCCCCAGTTCCTGGCNGTCCTGACACTCCTCCCACTCTCCTGGCCACCTCCAGTTTACACTGGCAGACCCTTCTTCTGTCCATTCCTGGGCATGGGCATTCTGGAGTCTTGTCCCCAGAGAGTCCCTTCTCTTTCTATAATTCTCTTCCTAGGAGATGCCAAAGCTATCTACTCTGGCTCCAGATGCCTCTCATATCCCCAAGAATACAGAATCTTCTTCGACTCTAGTTCAATTCTGTCTTTGATCTGTCTCAATAGCAAAGCCAGGCCCCTGGTGGAATCCCACACCTTCTTGTCCTACACTGGTTTCAAACAGCTGTCCAAATCCACCTCTGGACTTTTGTTTCAAAGCCCGCTCATCTGCTGATGCTTGCTGCCTTGGTTGGTGACACCACCACCCTCCCTATCCAAGGTAAAAAGCTAAGGCATTCGCCTCCTATTCTACTCCACATTTGCTGAGTTGGATCTGCCCCTTCCCTCCTTCCTTAATGCCCCAGTTCCTGGCCAAACTCTTATCTGGGCTTCTGTCACCCTTTATAACCAGTCTTTCTGCTCGCTTCTCTCGCCTGTGCAGAGTCTCCTCCTCACTGCTGTCTTTATGAAGCACAGAAAATATTACCTTCAGAGGAAAATCCCTCACTGTACCCTCCTCCCCATACCGTCTCCTTAGCATGACATCCAACACTCCTCTACAATGTAGTAAGAACACACATTCAGGGGGTCTCTCTCTTGTACTAGATCATAAATTCTTTAATGCCTCTAATTGTTCCTCAATAGCTGCATGCCAGTCAACCTGACTCACAGTAGGTGCTCAATTCACACCTGAAGAAATGAATGAATCTTCAGGCTGTCAGCACTCCCAGCTTACCTAGCCCTGCTCTCTGAAACAAAAATGCCCTTCTTGGATTATCTCAGGATGAAGAGCTCCTTCAGATCAGTTACATAAAATCACCAAAGTGAAAGAAAGTGAAAGTGAAGTCGCTCAGTCGTGTCCAGACTCTTTTCGATCCCGTGGACTGTAGCCTACCAGGCTCTTCCATCCATGGGATTTTATATCCCCCAAATTGTAAGAGTGATGAATGCCCTACTTTAACTTTCCAAGCACTGAGTAGCTTCTAACTGGTTATTTATCCATGTCAAGCAAAAAGTCTCCTCAATACGAATTGTGGAGAATACAGCCAATATTTTATAACTACAAACAGAAAGTAATCTTTAAGAATTGTATAAAAATTTTCTCTTTTTTTGTATGGTTGTATGTAATTTCACATAAATTTATTTATTTTAATTGGAGGTTAATTACTTTACAATATTGTATTGGTTTTGCCATACATCANGAGTTACATATTCAGATCAGTCTTAAAAGTATTGTTTTCCTTATCCTTTTGAAAGAAGCCCTCTCTGAAAGGAGACAGGCAGAATATACAAGCACACCTCAGAGATCTGGCAGGTTTGGTTCAGTGCTACTGCGATCAAGTGAATACTGCCATAAACTGTATCACAGGAGTATTTTCCTTTTTCCAGTGCATATAAAAATTATATTCACATTATACATAATCTGTTAGTTATTTTTATATTACTTATTGTCTGTTAATGTACAGTAGCATTATGTCTTTAAAAAAAGTATGTACTTTAAAAATACTTTATTGCAACAAAATTCTATAAAGCAGTTATCCTTCAATTAAAAAATGATTAATTAAAAAAACAAAAAATAAAGATAGACAAGAGTTAAAACAGGAAAAGAAAACACTTTATTGCTAAACAGTGCTAGCCATCAGCTGACAAATGCAGGGTGGCTACAAACCTTCAATTTGTTTTTTTTTTAAAAAAAGGCCACGATATCTGTGAAACTCAGTAAAGTAAAGCACAGTAAAATGGGGTATGCCTGTATTCAAGATAATCTCCATGGTTGATCTTGCTCAGTGATTGATCCATGCTGATTTTCGGGTTCCTTGACCATGATAAATCTAAAGGGCAATTATTTTTATTATAATTCACCTGGAATAGTTTCATACTGTTTTGGGAAGAATGGGGAAAGCTACAGATAGCAGCTGATGAGGCCACATGGAACAGTAGCTTGATTTGCGGACATACCGTCCTGGTAGAGTACAAACCATGAGGCAGGCGAGCTGAGAGCTAACAGTGGGAGGAAATGCTCAGTCTGGTGTCCTAGGTGAGGTACAGCTTGGGAACGCATCTCTAATCGTGCTTTCATGTAAGGACATAACAGAAACATGATCCGTTATACTCTGAGTTTCATGGCCCTCTGAGTGGACGTATACCATAAGTATATTGTGCCTTACTGACGTTTTACTCTCTCAAACCTTCTTCTTGATGCTTTCCCACCCAAGACAGCTTCTTGATGGCTCTAAATGGTCTTTCCAAGTGCCTGTTAGCTGCAGTGATGATTTCCCAAGACCAGCATTTTTTAAGTTGAGAGATTCACTGAAATTCTTGCTCCACATGGCAACCTAGGATTACATGTTAACTAGAGTTTTTCCTGGGCTAATTACTGGAGTGATAGTTTGTTACTCTCTTTCCTCAAAAATTGTTATTAGCTTGATTTTCTCATTATTTTGTTCCCATGTTAGGTTCCTAATAAGTTCCACCATCCATTCTACTATGAGATGTGTTGGTACGTGTTGGAGCGCTATGTGTACTGCATAACCAATTGCTCTCACCTAACTAAGGAATTTCAGAAAGAGTCCCTTAGGATGGGTAAGTGTTCCACCTACATGAACTTTCTTACTCCACAGGACTGAGGGTAAGGCCAGGGATATTCCACAGGCTATTCCCCAGTTGTTTTGCTTTTATGGTTTATCTTTTTACTTATCTACTTAGAAGTACCAAATCCATTCACCGAAGTTTAATACAGCTACAGTTGATCCTCCTGCCCAGATGTGAATTATTTGGGCTAAATGAAATATTCTGGATCTCATCTGGTGTTAGTACTTTGGTCTTCAAGAAAGTAATCAGTTGGAAATTCCCTGCCGGTCCAGTGGTTAGGATTCTGTGCTTTCACTGCAATGATCCAGGTTCAATTCCTGCTTGGGGAACTAAGATCCTACAAGCGGCTCTGTATGGGCAGAAAAAAAGTCTTAACGTGTTTTATTGTGTAAAGAATGGTCTTTGGCACAGTAAAAACTAGGACTGCATCATCAGAGTGACTCTTACTGTATTTCAGGCACCAAACTAAGCAGTCTGTATACATTAAGTTGTTTTTACCTGTGAGGTGTATATATCGCCCATATTTTACAAATGGTGACATCAAGGTTCAACGAAATTAAAAAATTTGCTCATGACCTAAGAGTCAATAAATGAGGATGTTACAACTTAAATCATGTTGGTAAGATTCTAAAATGTGTGTTCGTCTGAGTTTTAATCTCTCCCTAACTTACATCAGGAGAAATATTTTATTGGATGTCAAGGTAGTTTCAGTTATATATTTTTAGGCTATTCCATGCCTTGCAAAAAAAGAGGGGCCAACACTGCCATATCCTATGGTCATGTAAGCAAAATACTTTTTGCCTTAGCATTTCTTCTGAGGATAACTGATGTTGTCATTTGAAAATAAAACATGCTCAACAGTATGTGAAAGCAGGATACAGAATTGCATATACAGCATGATCCTAATTTTGTTTAAAAATCTGTCAAGTTGTAGTTATACACATATGTATAGAAAAAGATGGAAAGACAGTCCACCACACGGCTGTTTCAACGGTGGAGAAATACAGGATGGCTTACTTCTTTGCACCTTCCTGTATTTTCTAAATTATTAATAGTCAGCATTTATTACTTTCATAATAAAAGACTATGTAACATTTAAAAATTCTTTCGAAACTTTTACTATCAAAATCTTTCTTTTAAAAAATATTCATGTTATTAGCCATGTTGCTAAGATTTTGATTCTAAGCTTAATCTTATGGGCAAAATTTTCAACAAAGGTAGTTTTTAAATATATGTGCTTCGTTTTTGTTGTTTAGTTACTAGGTCGTGTCTGACTCTTTTGCAACTCTGTGGACTGTAGCCTGCCAGGCTCCTCTGTCAATGGAATTTTCCAGGCAAGAATACTGGAGTGGGTTGCCACTTCCTTCTCCAGGGGATCTTCCCTGACCAGGGATCGAACCCGTGTCTCCTGCATTGGCAGGCAGATTCTTTACCACTGAGCCACCAGGGAAGCCAGTGTGCTTCATATTAGTACTAGTCTTTCAAAAGACAGTGAGATCATAATCCTTAAATTAAGTTTGAACTTGAAACTCACAGCTATTTTCATGGGTAACTTATTTTCAGCACAGTTTATTAAAGACTGCACCCTTCTCAATCTCTTAAAAATCTAATTGACTGTTGCCTCAGTTGTCCAACTAACTCAGGATCCTGTTTTTTACCTGTAACTGATTTTCAGCAGTAGACAAATGGGTTGGAATAGGGAAGACCGTTTTTAAACTGGTGACTCTGCCATTCATAACTTCAGGGCCCCTCCCATACCACCTAGTTCTCTTGTTGATCACATGGCCAAGTGGCACAATTATACCACGCTTTTTCTTCGTACTGGCAGATTTGGAGTTAAATGGTTGGAGTCTGGAAACGGGGACGAGGAAGCAGCAGACCAAATGCCCCGGTGCTTGAGCAGCAGGCATTCTGTCCTCACCGGCCCTGTGGCCAATGGGGTCAACCTGGATTATGATGGACTAGGCAAAACCTGCTGAAGTCTTCCAAGTCTGAAGAAAACTTTGTTGTCTGGGGACTCATCCTCTGACTCTAGCTGGGGTTCCCAGAATGGCCAAGTGTGGGATTCCCAGTGTGGCCCCCGAAAGGACCGACAGGTGCATCTGACCCATTTTGAACTTGAAGGCCTTTACTGCCTTGTAGATAAATTGGAATCTCTGCCACTGCACAAGAAATGCATCCCTACAGGGATAGAAGACGAAGATGCTCTCACTGCTGATGTGAAGGTTAAATGGCTGCTAATCTGGCTAGGAGAGTCAGTTTTTGGACTCTGAGAGAAAATTCAGGAATTGGGGTGATCTTGGTTCAACCAGAAAGATGAGTGTGTGTGTGTTTGGGCTGTACAGTGTTTCAGTTCCTAGAATGAGGTTAGGTCCCTATTAGGAAAATGCGAACATTTGTATGTTCAGTTCAGTTCAGTTCAGTCGCTCAGTCGTGTCTGACTCTTTGCGACCCCATGAATAGCAGCACACCAGGCCTCCCTGTCCATCACTAACGCCCAGAGTTCACTCAGACTCACGCCCATTGAGTCAGTGATGCCATCCAGCCATCTCATCCTCTGTCGTCCCCTTCTCCTCCTGCCCCCAATCCCTCCTAGCATCAGAGTCTTTCTCATGAGTCAACTCTTCACATGAGGTGGCCAAAGTACTGGAGTTTCAGCTTTAGCATCATTCCTTCCAAAGAAATCCCAGGGCTGATCTCCTTCAGAAGGGACTGGCTGGATCTCTTTCCAGTCAAAGGACTCTCAAGAGTCTTCTCCAACACCACAGTTCAAAGGCATCAATTCTTCGGAGCTCAGCTTTCTTCATAGTCCAACTCTCGCTTCCATACATGACCAGTGGAAAGACCATAGCCTTGAGTAGATGGACCTTAGTCTGCAAAGTAATGTCTCTGCTTTTAAATGTGCTATTTAGGTTGGTCATAACTTTTCTTCCAAGGAGTAAGCGTCTTTTAATCTCATGGCTGCAATCACCATCTGCAGTGATTTTGGAGCCCCCAAAATAAAGTCTGACACTGTTTCCCCATCTATTTCCCATGAAGTGATGGGACCAGATGCCATGATCTTACTTTTCTGAATGTTGAACTTTAAGCCAACTCTTTCACTCCTCTTTACTTTCATCAAGAGGCTTTTTAGTTCCTCTTCATTTTCTGCCATAAGAGTGGTGTCATCTGCATACCTGAGGTTAATGATATTTCTCCCAGCAATCTTGATTCCAGCTTGTGCTTCCTCCAGTCCAGCNAACTTTAAGCCAACTCTTTCACTCCTCTTTACTTTCATCAAGAGGCTTTTTAGTTCCTCTTCATTTTCTGCCATAAGAGTGGTGTCATCTGCATACCTGAGGTTAATGATATTTCTCCCAGCAATCTTGATTCCAGCTTGTGCTTCCTCCAGTCCAGCATTTCTCATGAAGTACTCTGCATGTAAGTTAAATAAGCAGAGTGACAATATACAGCCTTGCCATACTCCTTTCCCTATTTGGAACCAGTCTGTTGTTCTATGTCCAGTTCTAACTGCTGCTTCCTGACCTGCATACAGATTTCTCAAGAGGCAGGTCAGGTGGTCTGGTATTCTCATCTCTCTCAGAATTTTTCACAGTTTCTTGTGATCCACACAGTCAAAGGCTTTGGCATACTCAAAAAAGCAGAAATAGATGTTTTTCTGGAACTCTCTTGCTTTTTCCACGATCCAGCGGATGTTGGCAATTTGATCTCTGGTTCCTCTGCCTTTTCTAAAACCAGCTTGAACATCAGGGAGTTCACGGTTCACGTATTGCTGAAGCCTGGCTTGGAGAATTTTGATCATTACTTTACTAGCATGTGAGATGAGTGCACTTGTGCGATAGTTTGAGCATTCTTTGGCATTGCCTTTCTTTGGAATTGGAATGTAAACTGACCTTTTCCAGTCCTGTGGCCACTGCTGAGTTTTCCAAATTTGTTGGCATATTGAGTGCAGCACTTTCACAGCATCATCTTTCAGGATTTGAAATAGCTCCACTGGAATTCCATCACCTCCACTAGCTTTGTTCGTAGTGATGCTTTCTAAGGCCCACTTGACTTCACATTCCAGGATGTCTGGCTCTAGGTGAGTGATCACACCATCATGATTATCTGGGTGGTGAAGATCTTTTTTGTACAGTTCTTCATTTCAATCTAATCTTAAAAATGCAGATTACAGGCTGACCCTAGAAAAAGGGTGAGCCTGAGAAAAATGTTCATATTAAGAAATGTTACTTAGAACTTAAGTTACACTCTGATAAAGAGGCCTATTTCAGAACAAAAATGGCCAGTAAAATCTCGAGCAGTCTTATCCCAAGCACATTTGTTGTTGTTGTTCAGTTGCTAAGTTGTGTTCAACTCTTTACAACCCCATGGACTGCAGCATGCCAGACTCCCCTGTCCTTCACTGTCTCCTGGAATTTGCTCAAGCTCATGTCTATTCAGTCAGTGATGTCATCCAACCATCTCATCCTGTCACCCCCTTCTAACTCTTGCCCTCAAAACTCCAATACTTTGGCCACCTAATGTGAAGAGCTGACTCATCTGAAAAGACCCTGATGCTGGGAAAGATTGAAGGTAGGAGGAGAAGGGGATTTTTTTTCCAAAGTCAGTTCTTTGCAACAGGTGGTCAACATATCATTATTCAAATAACACTTTGCAACGATCAAAATGTTTATTAATACTTAATAAAGATTTGAGGAAATAGGCACTGTCACATTGTTAGTGGGACTATAAGATGATATAATCCTTATAGCAAGCAATTTGCCAATATCTATGAAAAATAAAAATGTGTAAATCTTCTGACCTAATAGTTCCAGTTTAAAATTTTATTTTATAGCAACTCACTAATGTGCAACATGACCTATATACAAGGTTATTAAATGCAGCAATATCTGCAACTGAAATAGACTAGGAAGAAAATGTTTATCAGTAAGGACTGTTCCAATATAATATTATGGTACCTCCATACAATTAAATCTTATGTGGTTATTAAAAAAACTCAGAAACTCTATGTACTGATACATGGAACATGACAAAAATGTCATGTTAAATGAAAATGGCAAGCTGAAGAACAGTGTGTATTGCACAGTACATTTATGACTAAGTATTTCCAGAAGGATATTTAAGAGAAACAGAGAATACTTGTGGGAGGGGGAAATGAGTATTTAAAAAAGGATGGAGCCTTTTCACTATGTATCATTCTATGTCATGAATTTTAAACTGAGTAAATGCTACATGTTCTGATGAAAAACGTTTTTTCTTAAAAAGACAAACATTTGAAATATAAACTGTAATATACAACAGAAATAAAAATTCTTTCTGGTGAATTCAAGCTAGCAAGTACTATATTTCTTTCACCTGAAGGATAAACTTTTCCACAATTCCATTGAGCTTTTCAGGTTCCATCAGTTTATCTACCAATTCCTGTTCAACAGCCATTAGGGCTAAGCCACTAAGCTTTTCTTGTCCCCTGGTACGACATAAATATGTTTTAAGACGAGACAGTGTAGAAAATGAGTTTTCAACACTTGCTGAAGTAACTGGCCAAGACAAAGCAATATATAATAGCTCTGATATGCAAGGAATATTATTGTGAAGACCATGCTGAATAAAAAAATGGCCAAGATTGCTGAAGTTGATAAAATCATATTCCAGGACAAAGTTGAGCTTTGCATAGTGCCGATAAAATCTAAGTTCTGGGATGATGTCTGCATCAAATTTATAAAATTCTTGGACCTCTTTGGCTGTTGCTTCATTTAAGGGTTCATTCCATTTAAGTAACAGTTCTGAAATTTGCTTCATTTTACAATAATCAAACTCTAAAAAACACAATTTTAAATTTTGCAATACAGTATCCAAGCCTTGGTAATAAATATTAACTTTGTATTGTTCTTCTGTTGAGGTAGGAAAAAATATACTGTCTGAATTGCCAGGATCTATAGTTTTCTGAATTTTTCTTCGTTTTTGAAATGAAGGTCTTTCAACTTCAAAACCTTTACAGGTTATTTTTTGACATATTTCCTCTGCTCCATCCCAGATAGTTTTGAAATATGCATCATTTCTTTCAGATGATAAACACTCCAAAATTGCTTCTATTTTTGAAGACAAAGAAAAAATGTCTATTGTTTCACTTTGAAACTCTTTGGAAAGAATTCCTGTAACACTTAGTATTCGATAAAGAAATTTCAAACAAAAGATAAATTCAAATTTAGAAACCAATGCCAACAAATCACTCAATTCATCAGCTAAACTTGTGTTTGAAGAATGGTTCGATAGAACTTCTAGCGTTTCAATGATTTCTGGAAGACCATCAATCACAGACAGTAATGTATTATCACGGACTGTCCAACATGGTTGTGATGTGGGTTTCTTGCATGTTTTGCTTTGACTCAGCTTATAAATGTTTTGAAAATTTACCAACATTTCCCCATGAATAGTGTTGAACAAAGAGCTGAGAGTATTTAGAGCACTTCGGAGCTCTTTTACTTCTTTACAAAACCTAATCACTGCTAAATCCAAACAATGTGTGTAACAATGCAGGTATAAAGCTCTTGGCTCTTCCTTCTTAAATTCTGCTGCTATTTTTTTAAATTTTCCCTTCCAATTACTGGTGCTGTCATAGGCCTGGCCTCGTATTTTACTCAAATCAACTCCAATTTGCTGCAGGTAAGCTTTGATACTCCTATGTAAGTTGGTCCCAGTCATCTCTTCAACATCTATGAAACCCAAAAATCTTTCTTTAATTAATACAGCCTTTGATGTTTTCTGTGGGTATCTTACACAAACTGAAAACTGTCCTTTAGTGGCACTATCACTTGTCTCGTCACATATTACTGAAAAAGCTGAGGAGACATTGATCTCATTTACAATATCTTGCAATATTTCAGTCTTTATTATTTCAATAATATCATTTTGAATCTGTGTACTATTATAGAAGTCAACTTGTGAATTCATAAGTTGAAATATTTCTTCTCCCTTATCCTTTGCTCGGATTTCTAACAATTCTAAAAAATTACCTTTATTCACAGATGAAATAGACTGGTCACTTCCTCTTAAGAATAAACATTGCTTTCCAAGGAATAAAATATTTTCAATTATAAGCTTTAGGTACTTTTTATTTCCTTCAATTTGTTTTGAACTGTCATTAACAGCTTCATCACAAAACTGGTATTCTCTCCAAAACTGCAATGACTTCAAATGCATTTCACTTTTTTCATGCTTTCTGAATTTTTCCAGAGTTTTTTTCCAATGAGAAATTCCTTGCACTCTACGTGACTCTCTTCCATAGTTAAATTTTTTCTGGCAGAACAACTGGCATGAATAACAAAATATTACATCCTTTTTAATACTTTTCTCTAATCGTTGAAAATAAGATTTTTTAATACTTCGTGATTTACCTTTAACTTTTTGTATTTTGGATGTAAATTTTGGATGACGTAGTCTGTCACTTTTTTTCATGGATTTCATATTGTTTGTAGCATCTTGGTTTAACATATGATCTTTTTGTTCTTCTGTATTTAAGGCAACCGTATGCTGACTGACTACAGATGATGGTGGTGAAAGGCTTGGCTGTTGCACACTATTACTTGATTCACTGGGTGAAATCTTGGGAGAAAAAGACAACATTTGTTTGAACAGTTTTCAAACAGTTAATTAAAGAGGGAAACATTAACAATTATTATAACTCAGTATTCTTATTAATAATTTCAAGTCAGACTTGAGATCTAAGAACCTGAATGTGACTACCAAAGGGTGTTTATTGCTCTATGTTTTTGAGCTCCAGGATCAAAACAGGAATGAGTATGTTCAAATACACATATAATATGTTTAAAAAAGGAAAGCTTAAAAAAGAAGGCAGTTAGTAGGCTTCCCAGGTAGCTCAGTGGTGAAAAATCTGCTTGCCCATGTAGGAGACACGGTCAATCCCTGGCCCAGGAAGATCTCACATGCCGCAGAGCAATTAAGCCTGTGTGTCACAACTACTGAGCCAGAGCTCTAGGGCCTGGGAACCACAACTACTGAACCTAGAGCCCGTGCTCAACAAGAGAAGTCATCACAGTGAAAAGCCCATACACCGGAACTAGAGAGCAGCCCCCACTCACAGCAGCTAGAGAAAAGCCCATGCAACCACAAAGACCCAGCAGAGCCAAAAATAAATCATTCTTTAAAAAAGGCAGTAGCAAAAACAATTAAAAATAAAACTTACATCCTCAATGACATTTGCTGTTACTGAAGAAACTGTACCTGTTAAAGGATAAATTCAAGATCTTACACCATAATCTATAAAATAGTATCATCAACTATAATTATTTATTTCATATTAGACAACTGAAAGGAAACTTAGAATAAAGACAGATTCTACAATCAAGTATGGCAAAACAGTGTATATGTCAAATATCTTCGCATCAATTTTTACCTTGTAATACATCAGAGTTAATGGGCAGGGCCTCGTGAGTATCTGCCAATGACACTATATTGCTTATAACTGGAGTTGCATCTTTGTTTGGAGAAGGGATATTCGTTGAAGCATCATATACCACTGAAATATTTATTGATAAAAATGAAAAAATTTCTTATAAACCAGGCAGAATCAACCAATCAGAAAGCACTGTTTAATAACAAGTACCTCAATGAGTAACATAAGTATCTAATAGCTTTAAGTACTGATGAATATTGGAGTACTTTTTATTAGATAGCCAGGTTCTTTAGGATAACGTTAATACCAACATTAAACTGATGATTTACATTTTTCATATATGTTACATTTGCACAGTTTCTTAGTCCTTTCATGTTATTTGTTTGCTTGAAGTTTCAAAACACAAGTTTCAGAACACAAAAAAGATTCCCATAGGATCTCCTAACGGTATCATTTCTAACCATTCCAGGATTCATCAACTTCAATATGAAAAGAGCTAGGTTGGTATCTTAAGTATTACAGAGATTTCTATAATGAGTCCACCTGCAAGATGCATAAGCCCCAGGGGAATTATTCATTCCACTGTCTATGAAATTAACACTATTGCTCCTATATGAGACTCTTTGGTGGAATACATAGTTGGCTCTGGATTATCTATCCCTTTCTATTAGTGAACATCAAAGTATTTTCAACTAGCTCTGCTTCATGTGAAATATACAACTCAGAGCCTTGTTTTTATAAAGCAGGGCTAAGTAGAAGATTCTGTATTCTAATACAACAATCTTTAGAAGTAAATATTAAATCTTGTGATGAAGTGGCCTTCCTTTCATGCAAAAACATTGGAAAATCTTTCTTTGAAACAAGTTTTAGATTTTTTTTAAACCCCTGCTTCCTTCCTCCCCACCCTCCCAGGTCTCAACTCCAGCCACTACCTGTTTTAAGTCAGCTTAATTTGGAAATGAATCAAAGTTATAAATTAAGGGAAAGCAGTAATACTGTTCAACAGTTACTAAATCTCTGATAACAGTTAAGCAAATAATACCTGTAGAAGATTCCATCTTAGCTTTACTATAAGCAGAGAAACAATTAACAGAGCAGAAAAGTTCTGTCTTCCCCAAGTCATTGGTAGTCTCAATCATTTCATCTGTGGGCTTCAATGACTTGCAAAGAACAGATGGAAGTGATTTGGCTGGTTTCTGTTAAAGGAGTAAAATAACGTTCAGATTCCTGCTCTATGACATATACCCACTACCACTGCTTAATTGAAATATTATAATAACAACGAAGTCACATTTTTGCACTTTCTTAAAAACCAGAAAAAAGGCCCTTATAGGTTGTAATGACTAAAATGAAAGGACACTGATTAATCTATTAGATAATTATTTGTATTATCTGTTAGGTATATTAATAGCAACAACAACACATATGCAAGCAATGAAGTGGTCATAAAAGATGTTCTTCATTCCAAGAAATCAAAACCAACTTCATATATGAACATAAGTCTTATAATTTCAGATCCTTCCCCAATGGCAACTTGGGCATCAACCAAGGAAAGCCTTCCACTGGTGCTAAGGAGGAGTCAGGAAAAAAGTGCCTAATACACATTATAAAATGCCGTGGGAATCACTGTTTTCTAGCCTAACTTCATGGTAAAAATTGCAAGCATATTCTAAGACAGCTACATACAAGCAGTGAGAGGTACAGAACATAGTGCCTTCTGTAAGCAGTTAAGTGTGCAAAGGAAAAGGATAGAAACTGAGAGGTTCACCACCTACTCTTTCTGATGAAAAGGTTAGTTAACACTAAAGTAATGAAATCAAACAGCTTTTAGGCATACAAAATGCAAAGACAAATACAAATAATAGATTTTCTGTGAAAGAATGTTGGCAAAGGAACAATGTAACAGAAAACAGTATAATTTTGAAAATTACTATTTTTGTCCCTTATCAGTGTGAGTTTTCATATTTTGAGAAATGTAACAACTCACCAATATTTATTAACCAACAAACAGTGATATAATTAACATATTACTCATGTAGGAAAGCCAAGACTTAATCTAATTCCTGACTACAGTTCACTAACAGTATGGGTTTTCTCCATTATCAAAATCATACAATACCTTAAATGTAGCATCGCATTGTGTCAGACGTGCCTTTTAACTCATCTAGCCAAATCAGCTACACCCTATCACACATGCTGAATAACTGAAATACTCAAATATAGGTTCTTAAAATGGGAGGTCTATTTACTGACTGCGAGGGGTAAAGAAAGAAAAGAAGGAGTGGCATTAACTGCTTTCAGACAAAGAGTTCTGTGCCCTTTGTTCTCCCATTTCTGGTCCCAAGGTAGGATACTCTCATGGTGTGGAATTCTGCCACAGAAAAGCTGCGGCTCCCAAGTGACCTATCTGAATTGTGGCTTGTTGAGACTCCCATCTTCAGTTGCTTGTTTTTAAGGAAGAATTTACAGGGATAGAGTTGTATTTCCAAAGAGTATCTGAATATGCAAGACGTGTGACAGTCCACCTCATGAAAGGGACTCAGAACACTAATTGTGTTATCTCAAGCCAGTAGAGCAGGGCCAGCTTCTCTGCTCTCAGAGCTAGGCTCTCCTATCAGAAATAGAGGATTATTTCTCATTGGTTTACTGCCTACTAGGATTCCTGATTCAGAAAAGCATGTGACATTCTTGATTCATCTTTCAGCCTTGCTTATGAGGTCTAAGAATTAAATATATGGAATTAAAAATAAAAATCATTTCTGTGGTTGAGTCTTACTGACCAAGAGGCTATTGTTATTGTTGCTATCGAGTTTATAAATAAGCTTCCTTCTGCTTGCCTTTTCTTCAAGGTAAGGTGATCACCCTGAGATTCTTCAGGAAAATCTCCATGCATCTTTTAGAATGAATTGTTGTGTAAAAAAGAACTATTCTTTCGCCTCTTTCATTATCTTACCAACTAAAAATAATTACAATGGTACTAATATCTACACCCCCACATTTTCCTAAGGTGGAAACATTCACAAGCCAACTCAGAGGAGTCAACCGTCCCATTTCTCACTTGAGTCTTACACAATCAAATTCAACATGAAGTGACCTTTATTTATACCTGCTTGTGAGCTGTAACACTCTTTGAACTATTCAAGTAATGAGACTGTCCTTCCATCTGAAGTATATGAAACATACTAGAGCTAGTGGAGCAGTAAGCGCCACAATTCTCACAACAGTTCATGATGAGGTTGTTAGCGGAGTGAAATTTTGAAAAACAGGCATTACAGCAGAGACTATGTTTCACACTCTGGTATTTCACTTCGTACTGAATCTAGGATTAAAAAAAAAAAGATCCAGTAAAAACTCTGATATTTAAGCAGCATATTCAGAATCCCTCAAGGTTAAGAAATATTGCAACTTACAGCAGTAGTCTTCTCACACACGCTGCACTTGGCTGAAACACTATTAGTACATATGGTAACAACTGGCTTTCTTTTTTCTTCATATGATGCAAGACAAGACTGACTGCAAAAAGTTTTGCTAGTGGTAGTATCTTCCAGCTGAATACTGATCACATCCTTTAGATTTACAATGTCTCTAAAAAATAAACAACAAGGGCATCATTAAACTTTACCACAATTATTTTTTCTCTTCATAACCTAAACCACTCCCTTAAATAACTCTCTCCCCTTGTTTCATATACCTGAAGAACTGTGAAACAGTAGAAACATAAGCTTGAAATAAGAAAATCTGAGTTTGGTTTGATCCCTGGTTGGGGAACTAATAAGATCCCACATGCCACAGGGCAAGGCCCCCCCCCCCCAAAAAAAAAGTCAAAAAAGAATTAAAAAAAAAGGAGTAACAACTATATAAATTACAAAAAAACCAAAAGCAATTGTGATTTTAAAATACTGCATAAGGAAATGACAACATTTGGAAGTCTGCATGCCTCAGGGAATTGGTATTTTCCAAATGATGATAATATGCAGCAAAAATCATTCACGGGTAAAAGAACCATTCTAAGTACAAACAGATCACTAAATTTTCAGGTGACAGTACAAAAAATTCACTGATGTGGTTTCAGATTCCACATTACAACTAACATCTAAGAAACTACCATTCAAGTAGCATAGAAAAAAATTTTACAACTATCTCAAAAGCTAAACACTCCTCTCTTTTTCAAATATTTATTTGTAAGGTCAGATTTTCTTTAGACTTCAACCAAAACAACATTTTGTAACAAACTGAATGCAGAAGAAGATATGAAAACCCAGCCAGACAGTAAAGCAGTTTGCCATACTAATAAAACAATGCTCACTAAATTTTTTAAAAAGCTGTTTTCATAAAAAAATACTCGTATCAACATGCACTATTTATTGAGTTAATAGTTAAAAATTCTTCAGTTTACATTTCTAACACAATATATGTATAGCTAGATGTAATCTACATAAAATAAAGATCTTCGAGTCTTCAAAAACTGTTTGTGTAAAGGGATCCAGAAACCAGAAAATCTGAGAACTGCTACTACAGGAAAAAACAAAATATCTGGCTACCTAGATCCTTCAGAATATCAATNATGATGTACTCTGCATAGAAGTTAAATAAGCAGGGTGACAATATACAGCCTTGACGTACTCCTTTTCCTATTTGGAACCAGTCTGTTGTTCCATGTCCAGTTCTAACTGTTGCTTCCTGACCTGCATATAGGTTTTTCAAGAGGCAGGTCAGGTGGTCTGGTATTCCCAACTCTTTCAGAATTTTCCAGTTTATTGTGATCCTTAGGTATGGCCAAATAAATAAAGGGTCTTATCTTTCTTAACATGATTTAAAATGTCATTTTCAAAGCTATCTTTCAATTGGCTCATGAAACAGAATAAAAACTACATTGACTCTAACACAACACTGTAAATCAACTGATCTTCAAAAAAAAAAAACACCCCTACATTGACTCAAAATAGATTTTAAATCACTGCTATTAAAAAAACCTCATTGGTAACTGGTAATCAGCTAAAAATTCTGAGAAGTACATATCAATACAACATGCTAATGAACACAGATGAATGCAGAATAAAAAGTTCTGAAAAAAGTACATGTTATTCTGAACAATGGATGGCCTCTCCTAGCCTAAGCATCACTACCTTTCCACCAAACCTATTAAGTATTTTCTAACAACACATTTTTATTCCAAAGAAAGTTAAAACTTGTTTTTTAGTTCATATTGGATTTCTTTGCCTTAAAGAACAACTTACACACTAAATCTTTCCTGCTTCAGCCTTTTCAATCTGCCTGGGAGCTCTGCTGAAGATGTGTAACGGATAAACTCCAAACACAGGAACATGATACCTTAACTTCTTAGGGCCTCAGTTTCCTCAAAACCAAAAGAAAATGTTTGAACAGGATGATCTCTAAAGTCCCTTCCAGTTTTATGATTCTGCAGAGAAAGAAAGTATGCTGAAGAGAATGCCATAAGCTCACAGCAAAAAAGAAAAAGAACAGAGTACGGTGTTAAAAGGTTTACAAAGCACAGGAGAAAACGCAGCAGGGTTCTGGGGAGGAAGATGAAGCCAGGGCCAGCTTCCGAAGCAGCAGCCAAGTGCGGAGCTAGAGCAACCAATGTGAAGAGTTGTGTTTTTCAGAGAACAGCACCAACAGGCAACATTTCCGGGGCTACTGCAGGCCAGTATTGTTCTGACCGCTTACATACACTATTGAATGATCATGATTCTTATGTACATTTAACAAGACGGATGGGAATACTAAGAAGTTCTCAATGTTGTTTGAACTTTGGCATGTGTATGAATCACTTGGGGATAAACGCAGTTCTGATTAATAGGCCTGGGGAAACCTGAGAGTCTACATTTCTAACAGGCTCCCAGATGATGTTGATAAAGCCACTCAGGGATCACATATAGTATCAAAATGTGAACTAAGGAAGCAAGATTCAGATCATGGCAATTTGATTCCAAAACAAGGTACTATTTGAAAGGCATTTAATCATATTTAGTGGCAAAACTGGTGGCTCATATATTCTCTTGTTCTGAAACATTTAAAATGTTTAACACTAGCACATAATGAGGAATAACAAACCAGATTTATAATACCATATGACTCTCAAAGCACTGAACTTTTATATATCTGAGTGTAGAGGTCAAAATTCTGGATGTTATAAAATCACTATTGTTTCTTTTCTCCTTACGTAAATTGTCTCACATAAATAAAAAAGTTAGCAAAAGAGATCCCAATAATAGTTCACAGAAACCTTAAGACTACATACATACATCTATGTTTACTGAAGGCCATTAAATTTTTTAAAGGAAAATTATGAAACAACTTCACTTGCCACTACAATAGAAGCATTATAAAACTTTACTCCTTGGAAGGTCAAAAAGTATCTTATTATGATTAATCTTTTAGTAAGTTACTTTCTATATAGTTAAATGATAAAACAGAATGGGCACACAGTAACCCCAATTGTAGAGAATTTCCAATGTAAAGAAGAGGAAAATAAGTTTTGGAAGTCACATTATTTAAAGGTAAAGAGAAACACAACTCCTATCGTTTTAATTTCTGCAATTCTCTTAATAAACACACACACAAAAACTACTTCTGAACAATCTATTACAGGAAACAAAAGCAGAAGCAACTTCTTTACCCTAAACCAAGGTGATTACTTCAGAAAAAAAACAAAGAAAATTACAACCAACATTCTGATCAAGATCTATGTAGGGAAGTAAAAGAGGGCATAATTTAGAATTATATACTTTGAGCAGTTTGAACAAGTTCTCTTCGGAAGAGCTGGTGAACTGACAGATGAAATGTATTCAGTGATGCATGGTGTGGAGCAGAAAAGCTCAGTAGAACCTTTCCTCTGATAAGCAGTTTGTCCCTTTTGAAAAACTTTTTTACAACCAGAACAGGAAACCTGAACAGCTGTGGTTGGAATTGAAGGAAGCATCTTATTCATGCCAGATGATGCCAGAGAAAGCTGAATGCCTGTAGTGATCTGAGGAGCTATAAATACAAAACAGGAAGGAAACAAAATTAGTATTTATATAAAATTAAGTATGTATTCTCTCACTATCGTTTAGAGGTTACTTCTTCTGGACTTGAAACCCAAAACAATCAATGCACTATTCAAGGGGATTCTAAAAAAGTAGAATAAACTGGCCATCATATTCATCAGAATAAATATGATTAACTTAAGTAATTCTATTACCACTGTCTGAAAACGCAGAGTTTATTCTCAGGTCATTCTCCTGAGTTTTGGGCTGTTGGGCTTGACAGTACTCCTAAAAAAAAAAAAAGTTGAAAATAATGAAAACCATCAATCAATAGAAAATGATATATTATGCTCAAGTCTGTTTAGTGAATTGTATTATTGCATTGAACCATGGTATATAAGTAAATACTCCCCTTCTGGTGACTTCTGGCTGGTAACAGCCACTAATTATTACAATATTTTCTACTGTGCCTAGATACGACTTCACAAATTTTTGTTAACACAGTCCCTCAGCAGGTACTACAAAAAGAGGACAGACATACTCAATAATGGTACTTATTTCCCCTTCTTGTTCTGATCACAAACAGCTAATTGTCTTCATAAGGACCTTAAACACAAAAATTCTTAGACTGGGCTGAATGAGTCTTACAAAGCAGGATTTTTTTCAGAGCATCAGGCAATCAACCTAAACTTGCTCTATGTCTTTGAATGTTCAAGAATTGAAGAAGTAACAGGTATTTCCTAGATGGACAATATTAATATTGCCCATTGTTATCCAATGGGAGTCATACCCTTTACTTGGTACTAATTTATTTTATGTTATTTCTAAACAGAATACTGGAAGTAAATTTAAAATGAAATTGCTTTTCATTGTAAATTTCAACAGGTTCATATACAGACAATCTAAGAAAATTTAGCCCTGCTTACAGCTTGATCTAATTTATCCTTTTATAGTTTTTTTAGCTTTTGATAAGTCTAAAAAAGTTTAAGGATAAAAATGAATCTAATTTGGATAAACAAAGAAAAATTCTAAGTACTTAAAATGTACTAAATAATTCTATTACTTAATAGAGACAGTAGCACAAAAGCATATAACCAGTTATTTGTACTGTTTCAAATTAAGAAAAATAAAAACAAATACGTGCTAACCTCAGATAGATCCACCATACCCTAAGCAATCTTTTTTAAATTAAACCCAATACCCACATCCAAACAGTCCATCTTTCTCTCACATTCTTGCACATGCTTCTTATGGCACTTAACCACACAGTCTACATTACTTGGTCAACTGCTTTGGGGAAGAAATTAAGATTTTCAACCAATAAACTAGCACCTGCATAACTAAAATTTATAATTAACTGCTCGCCTGGAAAACAGAAAATAAGGTGAAAGGTTTACCTGAGCACTGTCGGGCTCTGCCTTAATTTCATCTAGCCTCTTCGCTTGTGTTGCCACTGCCTTGTCACATTCACCGTTTGTTGGTGGTTCTTTCATCTTAGTATCTGATGCAAAGAAATCCTCTAGTTCCAAACTAATGGGGTTTTTCCTTGGGAAACAGTTTCCTAAAATAAATTAGGAACTGATGAAGAGTCTGATTTTTAAAAGTTCCTTCAAATATAGTAATTTTCTGGAGGCACAAAAGGTTCTTTCACAGTTCCCTTCCTTCATCCACTACTCTGCAATACAGCTTTGCTTTTTACACTTCTCCAGTAAATCAACTTCTATGCCTTCTTCTGGCATAAAGACCAGTCTTCTCCAGTTCTATTCCCTCAGGCGCCCCCTTCCCCGGATTACCGGTTCCTCTCCTGCTCAGTCACTTCAGTCGTGTCCGACTCTTTGTGACCCCATGGACTGCAGCCCGCTAGGCTCCTCTGTCCATAGGATTTCCCAAGCAAGAATACTGGAGTGGGTTGCCATTTCCCCCAGGGGATCTCCCCGACCTAGGGATCAAAACTGCGTCTCCCGGTTCCTTTCACAGAAGCATTTAAATACATTAAAAAAAAAAATCCAATTTCTAAAGCTACTGCCTTCCCTCTGACCAATTCTTCTCTTGTCTTTGAAACTGTCCTTCCTTGACTCATAATTCCAAGACCTATTTCTCTTTCAACCTCTTTGCCAGTCTTTTTCTCATTTACTTCACCTGCTTCTAAATATCTGTGTTCCTCTAAGCACAGCTTCTCAGGACTCTTTTCATTTGCTCACGGGCACAATCTGGGATTCAAGTATCATCTATATGCTCTTTTCTCCCTATATACCTGAGCTCTAGCCCAGGTAACCAACCACCTATTAAATCTCTCCACTTCAATGTTCCAGGCATTTCTCAAATTCAAGAGACTTAAAACTATATTCCTGGGCTTCCCTGGTGGATCAGTGGTTAAGAAATCTGCCTTGCAATGCAAGGGACACCAGTTTGATCCCTGGTCCAGGAAGATCCACATGCCGAGGAGCAACTAAGTCTGTGAACCACAAGTACTAAGCCCGTGAGCTGCCCCTACGGAAGGCTGCATGCTGCAACCGGAGCAGCCACCGCAATGAAATGAGAAGCCCCTGCACGCACAACAAAGAGTAGCGCCCCTTCTTCGCTACTGGAGAAAGCCTGCGGGAGGCAATGAACGCCCACTGCGGCCAAAAAGCAAAAAACTCAATTCTCGTATTATCCCCATAAGCCTGCTTTATACATGTCGTCTTTCTTGGGAAATGGCTTTATAGTATACACCCAATTTTCCAGGCCAGGAATCTAGGGACAGCCATAAATTCCTCTTCTCCCATAGTCTCACATCTAATCATCAAATTGCATCAAATGATTGTCTTGAATCTATTTTCTCATTATACTTAATGCCTCCTCCACCTCCCATCAATTCCTTTTTGGTAAATAGTATTAAGAAGAAACAACAAGCCCAAGATGGACTTATTTGTGCTAAGTCCCATCAAGACTTAATACCTAACTGAACTGCAGTTTCAGACTCTCCAAACAGTGAAATTTTAAGCCAGCCAGTTAATTTCTTGGTCAGCACTAATGAGGTAATCTGCCCAAAACACTGTCTGAAATAGTCTACTC
Organism: Neotragus moschatus; assembly: GCA_006410615.1. Taxonomy (NCBI): domain Eukaryota; kingdom Metazoa; phylum Chordata; class Mammalia; order Artiodactyla; family Bovidae; genus Neotragus; species Neotragus moschatus. The sequence goes on along the minus strand of SJYA01000452.1, from coordinate 2,394,008 downwards.
TTTTAGCTTCCTTATCCTACCTTCTTTCTGCCTATAAAACCTTCCATCGTGTACAGCTCCTTGAATATCCTGCTATTCACTAGATGGCATATTGTCAGATTTCTGAATGAAACCGATTAGATCTTCAAACTTATTGGGTTGAATTTTTTTTTAACAGTAGCTAATATCCAAAGTGAAATCGCTCAGTCGTGTCCGACTCTTTGCGGCCCTNTAATCTGCCCAAAACACTGTCTGAAATAGTCTACTCTTTTAGCTTCCTTATCCTACCTTCTTTCTGCCTATAAAACCTTCCATCGTGTACAGCTCCTTGAATATCCTGCTATTCACTAGATGGCATATTGTCAGATTTCTGAATGAAACCGATTAGATCTTCAAACTTATTGGGTTGAATTTTTTTTTAACAGTAGCTAATATCCAAAGTGAAATCGCTCAGTCGTGTCCGACTCTTTGCGGCCCTGTGGACTGTAGCCTATCAGGCTCCTCCATCCATGGGATTTTCCAGGCAAGAGTGCTGGAGTGGATTGCCATTTCCTTCTCCAGGGGATCTTCCTGACCCAGGAATGGAACCCAGGTCTCCTGCATTGCAGGCAGACGCTTTACCGTCTGAGCCACCAGAAAAAAAAATCAAAATATAAAAAAAGACTGTGTGCATTTAGTTTAAAAAAGAACTCCCATTTTATAAATTCTGAGGAACTATAGAGCCTTTTGATCGTGCAAAGCAGATAGATTAGAGTCCCTGGAGAAAGAGAACCACATATGGCTTTCTTGACGTAAGAGAACCATTTTGGCCTAAACCATTTTGTGATCTAAGCCTGGCTTCAATGCTTGCCCTTCAGCAGGTCTTAGTAATTATGATCTTGCTCGTGGTGGTGGTAGCTGCTCAGTCATGTCTGACTCTCTCCAACTCCACGGACTGTAGCTTGCCAGGTTCCTCTGTCTGTAGAATTCTCTAGGGAAGAACACAGGAGTGGTACCCATTGCGTCCTTCAGGGTAGCTTCCCGACCCAGGGATCGAACCCTGGTCCCCAGATTCTTTACCGTATGAGCCACCAGGAAGTCCAAAATTAATGAGGTGAACTAGATAATCTAACACCAGTGCGTGTGTGCTAAGTCACTTCAGTTGTGTATTACTCTGTGACGCTATGGACTGTATCCCGCCAGGCTTCTCTGTCCATGGGATTTCCCAGGAAAGGATACTAGAGTGGGTTGCCATGCCCTTCTCCAGGGGATCTTCCCAACCCAAGGATCAAACCCGCATCTCTTATGTCTCCTGCACTGGCAGGTGGGTTCTTTACCACAAGTGCCACGTGAGGGAATGCTGAAACAAGGGAGGAGCAGTCAAGAAACAACACTGCCACTGTAGGGGGCAGGGTCCTGGTTCCTCAAGGGAATAATACCTTTGAAGTTCACAGGAACTAAGGCTCCCTTCCAGCTGGAGGGTGGGAAGATGATGCTGACCCTCCAGACTTCAGTCAACTAAACTTTGGGCTCTGTTGACCTTTGTTCCAATTCTATGCTGAATTCTTCTCTGTTCAAGCCCCTTCGTGAATATGCAAGTACCCTCCGTTTAAAGGAGAAGAAGGAAAGGGCAACCTACTCCAGTATTCTTGCCTGGAAAATTCCATGGACGGAGGAGGCTGGTAGGCTACAGTTAATGAGGTTCCAAAGAGTCGGTCATGACTGAGTGACTGCACTTTCTTTCTTCCACTTTAGTTTAAAACTTCCCCAGTTTTGCTGTTGGGGAGACAATGCTTTGGGTAAGCTCCCAGTGTTCTCCTTACTTGCTGCGTGTATATGTGCTCAGTCTCATTTGATTCTTTGCTATCCCATGGACTGTAGCCAGCAGGGCTTTTCTGTCCATGGGATTTCCCAGGCAAGAACACGGGAGTGGGTTGCCATTTCCCTCTCCACGGGATCTTTCCAACCCAGGGATCAAACTTCCATCTCCTGCACTAGCAGGTGGATTCTTTACCACTGAGCCACCAGGGAAGTAAGTAATAACAAATATTTCCTTCTCCCAGTATTTGGCATGGTTGTGTTTATTGGCTTGACAACCACCAAGAGGTAAACCCAGTTTTCAGGTAACAATTGTTCAGTCCCAAGGCCTCTATTTTCAAGGACAGACTGATTCCTTGCATTCTCCTTGTTTCCTTGCATGCTAAGTAGCTTCAGGCATGTCCAACTCTTTGTCACTCTAGACTGTAGCCTGCCAGGCTCCCCTGTCCATGGGATTCTCCAGGCAAGAATACTGGACCGCCAGGGGATCTTCCTGACCCAGGCACTGAAGCTGTGTCTCTCTCTCTTTTTGAACCTGCATCTCCTACATCTCCTGTGTTGGCAGGTGGTTCTTGGCCTATTTTTCATTTTTCTTGCAGCTGCCACCTCCAATTCTAAATCCTTTGGAACTATTTCCCTTCCCAATCTTCACTGCAGAGGACAAGTCTCTTGGATTCCTTTTCTTATACCACCTCCATGACAAAAGGGTACTCTTTGCTTTACAAATAATGATTATGGAGAGCAGGAGATAAGTAAAACAGATAAGGTTAAGTTAAAGTTCCTCCTGGAATAATTCCAGGTCTGTGGTTTTATAATGAGTTAGTATGTTGAAAATCCCGAAGTTCTGTCACTGTCTTTTATTTTTGAGGTTGGAACTCAACCACCAACCTCACACTGATCTTTAACTCAGCTTTTACTGTAATCTCCTATCTCTAGGCAGAAAATTAAGGCCTCATGGTGAAGTGCAATAAAAACTCATACAGCCTCTGCTCAGTCCATTTGAGCATTATATACAATCAGTAGAGTAAAACTCGCTGGAAATTAACTACTAGATTGTAGATCCCCCTTCACTCGAAAGTAAATGTGCTATATTAACTTTAAAGATCAATTAAAAATAGAATATTGAGGAATTCCTTCAAACATGTCAGTCATCACACAGGCAAAGAATAGAAAGTACCTTGAAAATGTAACGAATCTAATATATATATTTGAGACAGAAGAAAATGGTACATAACACTTCTTTAGCTACTAAAAAAACAAGAGCAGAAGACATATGAACAACAAATTCATTACTACCTTTCTCAATAAGATGAACAAAGGAGTAACAAGTCCTAGAGACCTCTTTTTAACATAATCCCATCCATCTTCCCAAACTGGAGCTAAACCACATATACACTGGAGACTATTAATAGTCACAGAATAAATGTGTAACATCTTCTTGCTACTTAATTAAACAAATTTTAATTTAAACCAAAGAGAGATAGATTAAGAAGCAGAAAACTCACATTATTTTTAAAAGAAAACACGTTATTTTTAAAAGAGTATCAGAAAGAGAGTAAAAAGGACTTCCCTGGTGGTGTAACAGATAAGAACCTGTCTGCCAATGCAGGGGACATGGGTTCAATCCCTGGTCTGGGAAGACTTCACATGCCAAGGAGCAACGGGGCACATGAGCTGCAACTACTGTGCCTGTGTGTTGCAAAAAGAGAAGCCACCGCAAAGAGAAGGCTGTGCACCACAACAAAGGAGCAGACCCCACTTACCACAGCTAGAGAAACTCTGGGTGAAGCAACCAAAACCCAGTGCTGCCCAAAGTTAAAAATAAATGAATAAACACAATTACATTAAAAAAAATCCCATTTGATATGATGTCAACCCCTTCACAAAACTCTAAGGAATAAATTTAACCAAGGAAGTGAAAGACCTATACACTGAAAACTACATAACATTGATAAAAGAAACTAAATATGATTCAAAGAAACGGAAGGATATCTCATGACCTTAGATTCAAAAAATACTGTTAAAATGTCCATACTACCTAAAGCAAACTAAAAATTTAATGTAATCCCATGAAAATACCCATGACACTTTTCACAGAACTATAACAAATAATCTTAAAATTTATACAGAACTATAAACACAAAGAACAACGTTGGAAGCGTAATACTTCCAGACTTTGGACTACATTACAAAGCTACAGTGATCAAAACAGCATGGTACTGGCACAAAAACATACACATAGCTCAGTGGAACAGAATAACTCCACTCACATATGGTCAATTAATCTATGATAAAGGCGGTAAGAAAAAGGTGAGAAAACACAGTGGAGAAAATACAGTCATTTCAGCATGTAGTGTTAGGAAAGCTGGATGGCTATATGTTAATAAGTGAAATTAGAACACTCTCTTACTCCATGTACAAAAGTAAACTCAAAATGGTTTCAAGATCTAATTATAAGATGCCATAAAACTCTGAGAAGGGAACACAAGCAAAACATCTTGGACATAAATCATAGCAATATTTTCTTTGATCAGTCTCCCAAGGCCAAAAAAAAGCAAAAATAAACGAATGGGACCTAATCAAACTAAATAACTTTTGAACAGCAAAAGGAATAATCAATAAAACAAAAAGACAACATACAGAATGACAGCGAATATTTGCAGATGGCTTAATTTCCAAAATATACAAACAGCTCATACAATTCAGTATCAAAAAACACCAATAACCCAATTAAAAAATAGGCAGAAGATAGTCATTTCTCTGAAGAAGTCACATAGATGGTCAATCAGGACAGGTCAGTCGCTCAGTTCTGTCCGACTCTTTGTAACCCCATGAAATGCAGCATGCCAGGCCTCCCTGTCCATCACTAACGCCCAGAGTTCACTCAGACTCACGCCCATTGAGTCAGTGATGCCNAATAGTCTACACATGGACATCACCAAATGGTCAACACTAAAATCAGATTGATTATATTCTTTGCAGCCAAAGATGGAGAAGCTCTATACAGTCAACAAATACAAGACCAGGAGCTGACTGTGGCTCAGATCATGAACTCCTTATTACCAAATTCAGACTCAAATTGAAGAACGTAGGGAAAACCGCTAGACCATTCAGGTATGACCTAAATCAAATCCCTTATGATTATACAGTGCAAGTGATAAATAGATTTAAGGGCCTAGATCTGATAGATAGAGTCCCTGATGAACTATGGAATGAGGTTCGTGACATTGTACAGGAGACAGGGATCAAGACCATTCCCATGGAAAAGAAATGCAAAAAAGCAAAATGGCAGTCTGGGGAGCCCTTACAAATAGCTGTGAAAAGAAGAGAGGCAAACAGCATAGGAGAGAATGAAAGATATAAGCATCTGAATGCAGAGTTCCAAAGAATAGCAAGAAAAGATAAGAAAGCCTTCTTCAGAGATCAATGCAAAGAAATAGAGGAAAAGAACAGAATGGGAAAGACTAGAGATCTCTTCAAGAAAATTAGAGATACCAAGGGAACATTTCATGCAAAGATGGGCTCGATAAAGGAGAGAATAGTGTATTATGTTTACCCAAATATTTACCATTTCTGTTCTGCATTCTTGGATATTCCAGCTTCCTTCTATCTGATGAACTTCCTTTAGCAGATCTGTTGATAACTAATTATTTTGGTTTTCCTTTTCTAATAATGTCTTTATTTTATACCCATGCCTGAAGGGTATTTTCACTGGATATGGAAGTATATTTCTTGATAAGTTAGGAAAAAAATCCAGGCAAAGTGCTGATTCCATCAAATGAACATCACTGACCTAATCACAATGCCCAGGAGACTGAGTACTCAGATTCCAGTCTAGGTCATAAAATGACAATTTTGACACCTTCCTTCCCCAGTCATCCCCATCTGTGATATCCAACTCTTGAACTTTCAAATTATGTGAGCCAATCAGTTTTCTTTTGTACTTAATCTACGTTGCCCTGGTTTTCTGTCACTTTCAGCACAAAGTCTTATCTTTTCATAAATGTGAGGACTTCCCTGGTGGCTCAGATGGTAAAGCATCTGTCTACAATCCGGGATACCTGGGTTTGATCCCTGGGTTGGGAAGATCCCCTGGAGAACTCATGTGTGTTTTAGTTTCTAGGTTAATAAAGTTTGTCTTACTTGATAAAATAAAGCAGTTGAGCCTATAAGATGTTTAGGCTCCTGTTTCTAATGAATGACTCTTAGAAGTGAAAAATATCAGAATCTGAGAGACAAGCCTTCCCTTTTGTGTAACAACTTTAAGAGAACTGGAGCAGTGAATGCACACTTCTGCTTCTGATAGAAAGAGGATAACTTCGATACTTGTCTGGACTAGGTTGTATAATTCTCTCAGTTCTACCCTCTTTTTAAGTTGAAATATAGTTGACTTACAATAGTATGCTAGTTTCAGGTGTATTACATAATGAAGCTCTGCCCTCTTTGATTGACTTTATTTTCAAGGTGGTCTCCTCCATGGTAGCAAAGTCATTACCACAGAATCTGCTTCCTCATTCACATCAGCAGGCCTCTATGGGATCTTGTGATGCTTCTGAACTAATTAGTGTGGTAAGGAGTCTAGGATACTACTATTAAATTATACCAATCAGGGACCACTCTTGGACTTGGGAGGTAGTATCAATCCCATTCAAAGCACTTGGCTACCACACAGTGAGGAGGCTTGCATAATGTACGATTTCAAATATATTTTAAAAAATGACTCACAGAAGATACGGAAAAATATGCTAAATGTAAAGAATAGTTGCCTTGGAGACAATGAGACTGAGGGTTGATTTCTTTTTGCCTTACAGCTTAAAATGTTTGTTTGTTTACTTATTTACCTCGCTGCTGCTGCTGCTGCTAAATCACTTCAGTCATGTCCAATTCTGTGTGACCCCATGGACTACAGTACACCAGGCTCCCCGTCCTTCACTCTTTTCCAGAGTTTGCTATCTAGCCATCTCATCCTCTGTCACCATCTTCTCTTCCTGCCTTCAATCTTTTCCAGCATCAGGATCTTTTCTAATGAGTCAGCTCTTCACATCAGGTGGCCAATATATTGGAGCTTCAGTTTCAGTCAGGGTTGATTTTCTTTAGGATTGTCTGGTTTGATCTCCTTGCTGGACAGGGGACTCTCAAGAGTCTTCTCTAGCACCACAAATTGAAAGCATCAATTCCTCAGCACTCAGCCTTTTTTATGGTCCAACTCTTACATCCATACATGACTACCAGAAAAACTATAGCTTTGAATAGATGGACCTTTGTCGGCAAAGTGATCTCTGCTTTTTAACATGCTATCTAGGTTTGTCATAGCTTTCCTTTCAAGGAGCAAGTGTCTTTTACTTTCATGGCTGCAGTCACCATCTGCAGTGATTTTGGAGCCCAGGGAAATAAAATCTGTCACTGCTTGTTCCCTTTCGATTTGTCATGAAATGATGGGACTGGATGCCATGATCTTACTTTTCTCAATGTTGAGTTTTAAGCCAACTTTTTCACTCTTCTCTCTCACCCTTATCAAAAGGCTCTTTAGTTCCTCTTCACTTTCTGCTATTAATTTGGTATCATCTGCATATCTGAGGTTGTTGATATTTCTCCCAACAAGCTTGATTCCAGTTTGGGATTCACTCCAGCTTGGCATTTGATGTACTCTGCATAAACAACTATCCTGTTAAGCAAGGTAGCAATATACATCTTTGTCATACTCCTTTCCCAATTTTGAACCAGTCCTTTGTTCCATGTTCTGTTCTAATTGTTGCTTCTTGACCCACATGCATGCACCTTTCTCAGGAGACAGGTAAGGTGGTCTGATATTCTCATCTCTATAAGAATTTTCTACAGTTTGTTGCAATCCACACTGTCAAAGGCTTTAACATAGTTAATGAAGCAGAAGTAGATGTTTCTCTGGAATTCCCTTGCTTTCTCTATGATCCAGCAAATGTTGGCAATTTGATCTCTGGTTCCTCTGCCTTTTCTAAATCCAGACTGTACATCTGGAAGTTTTTGCTTCATGTACTGCTGAAGCCTAGCTTGAAGGATTTTGAGCATTGCCTTGCTAGCATATGAAATGAGTGTAATTGTACGGTAGTTTGAACATTCTTTGGCATTGCCCTTCTTTGAGACTGGAATGAAAGCTGACCTTTTCCAGTCCTGTGGCCACTGTTGAGTTTTCCAAATTTGCTGGCATATTGAGTACAGCACTTTCACAATATCATATTTTAGGATCCGAAATAACTCAATAACTCCACCAGCTTTGTTCATAGTAATGCTTCCTAAGGCCCACTTGACTTCATTCTCCAAGATGTCTGGCTCTAATTGAGTGACCACACCATTGTGGTTATCTAGGTCATTATGAGCTTATTTGGATAGTTCTTGCATTTTTGCCACATCATCTTAATATCTTCTGCTTCTGTTAGGTCCTTACCATTCTGTTCTTTATCATGTCCATCTTTACACGAAATATTCCCTTGATAGCTCCAATTTTCTTGAAGATATCGCTAGTCTTTTTCATTCTGTTATTTTCCTCTATTTCTTTGCACTGTTCACTTATGAAGGTCTTTTTATCTTTCCTTGCTATTCTCTTGAATTCTGCATTCTGTTGGGTATATCTTACCCTTTCTCCTTTGCTTTTCACTTCTCTTCTTTTTTCAGCTATTTGTAAAGCTTCCTCAGACAACCACTTTGCCTTCTTCCATTTCTTCTTCTTTGGGATGGTTTTGGTCATTGCCTCCTGTACCATGTTACAAACTTCCATCCACAGTTCTTCAGGCACTCTACCTACCAGATTTAATTCTTTGAATCTATTCATCACCCTCACTGAATAATCATAAGGGATTTGATCTAGTTCATATCTGAATGGCCTAGTGGTTTTCCCTACTTTCTTCAATTTAAGCCTGAATTTTTCAATAAGGAGCTCATGATCTGAACCACAGTCAGCTCCAGGTCTTATTTTTGTTGACTGTATAGAGCCTCTCCATTAGTAGCTGCAAAGAATATAATCAGTCTGATTTCAGTATTGACCATCTGGTGATATTCATGTATAGAGTCGTCTTGTGTAGTTGAAAGAAGGTATTTACTATGACCAGTGTGTTTTCTTCACAAAACTTTGTTAGCCTTGCCCTGCTTTATTTTGTATTCCGAAGCCAAACTTACCTGTTACTCCATGTATCTCTTGACGTCCTACTTTTGCATTCCAGTCCCCTATGATGAAAATGACATCTTTGTGTGTGTGTGTGTGTGTGTGTGTGTGTGTGTGTTAGTTCTAGATTGTTTGTAGGTCTTCATTGAACTGGTCAACTTCGACTTCTTTGGCATTAGTGGCTGGGGCATAGACTTGGGTTACTGTGATAGTGAATGGTTTATCTTGGAAACAAATTGAGGTCATTCTGCTGTTTTGAGATTGCACCCTGTTGGGACCAGCCCAACAATGAACTGACCTGAGGGAGCGGNTCATTGAACTGGTCAACTTCGACTTCTTTGGCATTAGTGGCTGGGGCATAGACTTGGGTTACTGTGATAGTGAATGGTTTATCTTGGAAACAAATTGAGGTCATTCTGCTGTTTTGAGATTGCACCCTGTTGGGACCAGCCCAACAATGAACTGACCTGAGGGAGCGGTGCCACAGAAGAATAAGGAAAAATAAGACTCAGAAATAAGGTGGGGATCAGGGGGCTGATGCTCACAGGCAAAAGCCCAGACCCTAATACTTGCATGCTTTTTATTGCTAACATCTACTTCCTGGGTGTGCTCTAGAGATATCTGTTTTTTACAATCTCAGATTAGGGATAAAGATGTACAATGCACAATCCTCAGTGTCAAACCGTCAGGCCTTTCATGACTCTGTTTAGCCCTTCAGCTAGTGATGACCTCTCTCAGCAACTCCCTCAAGGCTCTGGTTACGAGAACAGTCTCTAATGGTTTTCCATCAGTCACATCAGTACTTCAACATCTTGTTTTCAACATGTTTTTCCACGATGTACTTTCTACTGCTCCCAGCTCTTCACATGGGGGGTGATGAGAAAGTCATTCTTATTTTTGAAAGAAGCCCTGTTAATTATAGTACAAGCCTGTGCACAGCATATTCCTCATACACGCCAGTACTATATTTTGGACTCTCTGTTGACTATGAGGGCCACTCCCTTTCTTCTGAGGGATTCTTGCTCACAGTTGTAGATATAATGGTTACCTGAATTAAATTCACCCATTCCCATCCATTTTAGTTCACTGATTCCTAAGATGCTGATATTCATTCTTGCCATTTTCTGCTTGACAATGTCTAATTTACCTTGATTCGCGGAACTAACATTCCAGGTTCCTGCGCAGTTTTGTTCTTCACAGCATCAGACTTTACTTTCACCACGAGATATATCTACAACTAGTGTCATTTCTGCTTTGGCCCATTTGCCTCACTCTTTCTGGAGCTATTATTAATTGCCATCTGCTTTTTCCCGGTAGCATATTGGACACTTTCCGACCTGGGGAGCTCATATTTCAGTATCATATCTTTTCGCCTTTTCATACTGTTGATGGGGTTCTCTCAGCAAGAATACTGGAGGTATTTGCCATTTCTTCCTCCAGCGGACCATGTTTTGTCAGAACTCTTCACTGTGACCCATCCTTCGTGGGTGGCCTTGCATGGCATGGCTCATTACTTCATTGAGTTATTCAAGCCATTGCCATGACTTCCCATTCATGGCAGGCCCATTTCCTGGCATAGGGTAGAATGGCAGGAGACAAGCCTTTACATAGATTTCTTTGCTTCCCTCAGAAAGTAAAACAGTGAAAAATATTTGGGAGTAGAATTGACTGGACTGAATTCTAGTTAAAAATGCTTCTTCCTGCAATTCAACTAAACTGACATTAAAAGGAATACAGAAAAGATCCATACTTTAAAAGGGCAAAAAATATGGGAAAGGAGATAATAAAGAATAGAAGAGTTCAACACAGTTTGGAAGACTGCAAGCTTGTGGTAAAACTTACACAAGCAAACCTGTATAGCTGCAGAGGTGAGGTATCTCTAGAAGGAAGTCAATCCACTCCACTGAAGCCTACGAAGGCTCAGGATACAGAAGCACCGGGGCTTCCCAGGAGGCGCCAGTGGTAAAGAACGCACCTGCTAGGGCAGGAGACTTAAGAGAAGAGGGTTTGATCCCTAGGTTGGGAAGATCCCTTGGAGGAGGGCATGGCAACCCACTGCAGTATTCTTGCCTGGAGAATCCCTTGGACAGAGGAGCCTGGTGGGGTACGGTCCCTAGGGTGGCACAAAGTTGGACATGACTGAAACAACTTAGCATGCACGCACAGAAGTAGCAGGCACCGCATATGGTGAGTGTTGGCATAAGGAGGAAAAGTAGGAATTGATAGACACTCTAAACTTAAAACATTTAGATCCCTCAGCACTCTCGCCAGCATCTATTACAGCCAGGCAATTACCCACTCCCAACTCCTTTTTGTAGAAATTGAACCAGAGAGCCTTTAGGGTGGGAGACATCAGGTACAATGGAGGGTGGGATGGTGAGTGGAGATTAAAATAGGGTATGAAAGCAATGAAAGTCTGCAAACAGAAGGATGAAACTTGAAGTCTTTTCCCCCCATGTTGTGCCCAGTTCACGTTGACCATCAGGTGAGAACTTAAAGAACTGAAGAATTCTTCCCCAGAGAAACAGAACCCTTGAGAAATATTTAGATGAGCCATTTGGATATCTCCCAGTGAAAAATCCAGAGAAATCTACTCCTCCATGAGCTTCACTAAAAAATCAATAGAGCACCAAGGGTCAGCAGACACATGAGGAAAGTTTAAATATAAAAAGGAGAAACCGAAAACGAAGAAGCAGGAAAAAGAAACCTGGAATAAATAGACATAACATAGGAAACAGAAGAAAATGACGTAAAAGTTCATCAACTTTCATTAATATCCCTGGAGAGTTATGACCTAGGGCTGACTGTGGCTCAGATCATGAACTCCTTGTTGCCAAATTCAAATTTAAATTGAAGAGAGTAGAGAAAACCACAAAACTATTCAGGTATGACCTAAATCAAATCCCTTAGGATTATACAGTGGAAGTGACAAATAGATTCAAGGGATTAGATCTGATAAACAGAGTGCCTGAAGAACTATGGACAGAGGTTCATGACATTGTACAGGAGGCAGTNTTCATTATAAGGGCAAGGAATATGGAGATTTAGCAGCAAACATCAGCCCAACAAATGAAATCCCTTCACTAATGTTCCCCTTAAGATCTATTTAGTCTTAAGATAGTGATAAAGTTACATTTTTACACAGCAAAGACACAGTGATTTATAACAAAGTACAGTGGTCTATAACAAAAGAGAAAATCCATTAACTCAAGAAAGTCTAGTATTCCTAACATCAAAAACTACTATATTTCCTTTTCTATATTCCAAATATATTGATTAATATATTCCCAGGTGCCTAAGGGTGTGGAGCCTGGCGGCAATCATTGACTCAACAATGAGAAAAGCCCTATGCTAATTAAGACCTTCAAAATACTCCCAACTCTCTGTGCTGTTTATGGTTGAGAGGTAGTAAACAATCATGTGCATAGTGGCAGGAGTATGGATAATCCTGTCACACAAACTAGTCTGCCTGCAGAGAGGTTTGACCTGAGACACCCTTGTCACACCCAGGGCGGGGAATTAGCAGCAATTATTGACACAACAAATGAAAAACCCTTCTCCAATATAATTCTTAACCAACCCACTATACTAATAAATTCTAACTTCCCAAAAGAATCTGCCTTTAGTAAGTCTAAAACGTCTCTGTAAACAATCACATGTGGCCGGACGAACCTATACAGGCAGGCTAGATAACCTTCAGAGGAGCTCATAAACTGAAACACTCTTGCCATGCCCAGGAATTTTTATTAACTGGAGCTGTAGATTAACTCCTTCTCTGAGCGAAATGGTTATGGGGGAGAGCCCCCCGTAAAGTCAGAGGTGTAGGTGAGAGCATAAAGCAGACTTTGGTTTTGGGGATAGATGCTCGGGAACCGGGGGAGCCTGGTGGGCTGCCGTCTATGGGGTCGCACAGAGTCGGACACGACTGAAGCGACTTAGCAGCAGCAGCAGCAGCAGCTCGGGAACAGGGGGTTTCCTGAGGCTTGATCATGCCTTTGCGTATGCTAAGCCTCCTTCCTCATGACCTTTGCCATGGGCAGAGTTCCTTACGCTGGCCTCCGGCAGGAAGCAACTATGAAAGTAGAATAAAAAGTTATATCACAGCAGTTGAACCTTCTCCCTGAGAAATGAGGAAGGCTATATTAAGAAGAAATAGACCCTAATCAAAACTTTAGTAAGCTTCTTTGCAGAAATGGGAAAGTTTACCCTAAGATTCATACGGAAATGCAAGTGACTCAGAACAGCTGAAACCATATCAAAAGTAAAAATGAAATTGGAGGACTCATACTATCTGATTTCAAAATTTAGCACAAATCTGTAGCAATCAATACAACATGGTACTGGCATAAGTATTGACATATAGATCAACCGAAAATAAATTGTAAGTCCAGAAATAAACCTTCACGTTTGCAGTACATTCATTTTGACAAAGATGCCAAGACAATTCAATGGGGAGAAAGAATAGTCTTTTCAGTAAATGGCAATGGGACAACTGGTATCCACATACAAAAGAATGAAGTTGGACGCCACCCCCCCCTCCCGCTTCACTTTATATACAAAATTAACTCAAAATAGATCAAGCACCTACAAGTAAGAACTAAAACTATAAAATCCTTGAAGACACAGCCGTAAATCTTTATTACACTGGACTAGGGAACAGTTTCTTAGATAAAACGCATAAGCAACAAAAGAAATCTGATACCAGCAAAGTTAAAAATTCCATCAAGAATGTAAAAATGCAATCCACAGAATGGATTCAAACTCTTACAAATCATGTATCTGATAGGGGTACTTGTAACTAGAATATATAAATAATTTTTACATAACAATAACAAAAAGACAAGCCAGTTAATGGACAATTGATCTGAATGGACAGTTCACCAAAGAAAATAAACAATTAACCAATAAGCACATGAAAATATACTCAGCATCATTAGTCATCAGGGAAATGCACATTAAAACCACAATGAGATACAATTCCACACTCACTAAGACAGCTATCATCAAAAAGAGAGAAAATAATAAATGTTTAAAGGATGAGAAGAATATGAAACCTTCGTACACTGCTAGAGGGAATATAAAAATGATACCACCACTTTGGAAGACAATCTCAAGTTGTTAAACATAGACCTTTCATATAATTTAGCAATGTAACTCTTAGGTATATACCCAAGAGAAATAAAAACCTATATTCACAAAAGAATTCGTATCTGACTGTCCATAGCAGCATTATTTGTTATAATCAAAAATACCTCAAGTGATAAATGGATAAATGTGGTAATCTGTCCACCATATTATTTGTAATAAAGACAGTAATAAAAAACTATTACATGTTATAACACAGATGAACCTTGAAAACATGCTAAATGAAAGAAGCCAGTCACAAAGGACCACTTTTGTATGATTCTAGCTATAAAAAAATGTTTAGAATGTGCATATCTGTAGAGAAATAAAGTAGTTGCTTAGGAGTTGGGAGGAAGTATGGAGTGATGGCTAACAGATACAGGGTTTCTTTTTGGGGTGGTGAAAATCTTCTGATAATGTTGTAACAGTTGCACAATTCTGTGTATACACAAAATCCATCGAAGTGTACACTTTAAATGGATATATTGTATGGTATGTGAATTATATCTCAATAAAATTACTAAGAATTTTTAAAAGAAAGCTATTCTGTGAGAGCTACTTACAGGATATGTTCACTCTAGAGGAGAGAAAAAGGTCTAGAGAATCCCAGAAGAGAAGGAAATCTCAGAAGGAATCTTACGTCATCCCTTCTGGCCACTAGTTACAGAAAAGAAGCTGTGTTCCTAGAGGTCAGATAACAAGCAGTCTAGTGGCTTCTGAGTCAAGATAAGCTCAACTTAATGCCACAAAGGGTCTCTAGGACCCATAGGGAAAATTGCCTCCTCTTCCTGGAACGAGAAAAGAAGATGCCAAGGGCAGAGAAGTACCTGCAAAGAAAGTGCTTTGAGGCCTAAAGTCAAGGGGGAAAATGAAAAAGACTTCACTCTGATGCCTGTGGAGCCAAGTAGGGGCACAGCCGGAGGTGAGGGTGAAGATCCCGGCAAGAGCAGGCAGAGACAGAAAGGCTGGAAGGCTGGTGTGTGCACAGCTGGGGACGTGGGCCAAACCTGGTCATCAGTGGAAGACCTAAGGTTGAGCCTGAGAGAGTGAGAGAGGGGGACTATCTCTATTGTCGCTAGGATCCTGAAGTTCCTGGATTAAACCCTGAACCAGGTCTGGCTCCACAGCCTTAGTGCATGACCGGAGTGTTCGTAGGCGAGGACAGGGATTGAGCATCGCTGACACTGCAGGTCAGAGGAGCCCAACACAGGTCAGAGGGCGGCCACCCAGCAGCTGTAGCAAGTATTTTGGGGGTGTGACACATTTACTGTATTACTCTTCTTGAGGTGTCTCTGAATACAGCCCTTGGAAAGACCTGTTTTTCTGTCTTAAACCCAGAGTTTGGTGTTGGAGCTGGAGCTGGTTTTGTCATGATGCCAAGCTGGGCTCCTATCAGTCTGGTCTCTTGCTATGAACCATGTGACTTCTGTGTTGGCACCACTATCCCCTCAATTTCCCCCTCAAGTCCACTCCCTCATCTGGCTGCCAAAAGACAATTTATCTTCCCAATTTAAAATGCAGTGCTCACAGCAGAGGGGATGCTGAAGTTTATTTCCCTAGAAGTGGTGGTACTGAGGGACTAGTAATGTCCTATATCTAGATCTGGTTGACGTTTGCCAGCTATGTTCATGCTATAATAATTTATGATTATCTATATTAGCTATAATTATAATGAACTCATGATTCATAGACTTTTCTGATTGCTGTCAATCTGCCATGCCAACATCCCATGAATGTCTACAGGAGAGAAATAAACTCACATTTTGTTTAAGTCATTTGTAGCCTTCCCTGGTGGCTCAGATGGTGAAGAATCTGCCCTCAATGCGGGGAGACCTGTGTTTGATCCCTGGGTTGGGAAGACCCCTGGAGAAGGAAATGGTAACCCCCTCCAGTATTCTTGCCTGGAGAACCCCATGGCAGAGGAGCCTCGTGGCCTACAGTCCATGGGATCACATAGAATCAGATACAACTGAGTGACTAACACTTTTACTTTCAGACTCAAGTCAGTGTTTCCAAATTTCCAGAAAAGAGGTGATGTAGAGACTGCATATTAACAAAACCCTTGCCCCTGATTCTTACCATTATAAACAAAAACTTCACAAGAAAGTAGGAAAAGTTCAAATCTAAAGGTCCACAATCCTTCACTTACAATTCTGAAACATAAAAGGCTCCAAAAATTGAAACTTTTTTCACAATTCAGTTAGTGGCATAATTACTTAACCTGAACTCTTTTAGCAACAAAATCTGACTAGAACTTAATGTGAAGCTCATTTTAGTTTTTATTTATCCCATTTAGTATGAAGTCATTTAATCTTTACTGAAAAAGTAATAATGTACTTGGTTACAAGGTCCGACTCCACCAGGTTCTTCTGTCCACGGAATTCTTCAGGCAAGAATACTTGAGTGGGTTGCCATTCCCTTCTCCAGGGTATCTTCCTGACTCAGGGACTGAAACTGGGTCTCCTGCATTGCAGGAAGATTCTTTACTGTCTGAGCCACCAGTTCCTTTTAGTTTTTATTTATCCTATTTAATATGAAGTCATGAAGTTTTTACTGAAAAAGTAATAAGGTACTTGGTTATGAGGTGCTGCCAAATTTTAAAAAATGGCAAAATTAATATGCTACAGGATATATTGTACAATACAGGGAATATAGTCAATATTTTATTATAACTATGAAACGAATATAAACTTTAAAGATTGAGGGGATTTCCCTGGCAGTCGGGTAGTTAAGACTCTTAGCTTCCACTGTAGGGAGTGCAGGTTCTGATCCCTGGTTGGGGCAACTAAGATTCCACATAATGCTGGGTACAGCCAAAAAAATTAAAATTTTGAGTCACTATGTTGTATACCTGAAACTTACATAAGACTGTACCTCAAAAAAAGTCACCCAGATTTCAAATGGACTTCCTGGTATTAAAAATTAAAGAAGGAGTAATTTATAATAAATAGTAAATATAAATTTCAATACTATTGACTACATTTCAGCTTTAATGAAGTAGAAGTATGTTTAAAAAAAGTTATAACTGATAGGCAACTTCCCAGTTCATAAGCATAGTGCAGGAGGTGTAAGTGGGAAAAATTCTAAATAAAATAATTCCAAGCATGAAAAAAATATTTGCTTACAAAAGAAAAAGATTAGACTAGCACTGAACTTCTCATCTGCGTTACTAAGACAGAAACTAAAATCCAAGAGTGTTAGACACAGTCAAGGCATGATTCATCAGGGCCAATTGATGACATTTTGGAAATACTGTACAAGGTGTGGTGGAGATAGCAAGCCTTCTAATCAAGTTCAGTCCCCTTTTCTTTGGGATTATAATTGCTGTGTGGAACATGACACTATTCCCTCCCTCCACCCTCAGTGCAGCTTTACACGGCCTGAATGTACTCAGATGTTATGTGCCACTTCTGAGCCCAGCAACTTAAGACCCATATGTGCCTACTCCACACTCTTAGGAAGATGTGCCTATATCCAGATTCAATGATGGAGAAACAATTTCGGAGAATGCTCTTTCTATAAATGATTGTGTGGAATCACTACCCCTAATGACCTGGAACACATGCACTGAACTGTGCCACGAGAGAAGGATAAACTTCAGTTTTATTTGACCTATTACATTTTAGAGTTTCTTTGTTATAGAAATTTAGTCTTTAACACACAGAGTCAAAAAACTTCTCTTTGGGCTTCCCTGGTGGCTCAGAGGTAAAGAATCCATTTGTCAGTGCAGGAGACATGGGCTCCACCCCTGATCTAGAAAGATCCCACATGCCATGGAGCTACCAAGCCTGTGTGCCACAACTATGGAGCCTGTGCTCTAGAGCCTAAGAGCCCCAACTACTGAGCCCTGTAACTACTGAAACCCGCAAGCCATGCCCTGCAACAAGAGAAGCCACTGCAAGGGGAAGCCTGCACACTACAACTAGAGAGTAGCCTCTGCTGGCCGCAACTAGAGAAAAAAGTCTGCGCAGCAATGAAGACCCAGCACAGCCAGAAATAAATAAAATATAAAAAATGTTTAAAATAAAAAAATTATCACCTTACCTTTGAGGAAAATAACTCAAGATGCCGTCTCACTTTGAGGGGTACTTTTCATTCCCTCCACCCGCCGACAACCGTCTACATAAATCAAGCCTAATGAAGATGAAACTCCTCTGGTGTGGTTCATTCAGCGCAGCTGCTCATATGCAACCTTTCCAGCCCAGAGACCTATGAACTAAAAAGACCAGCTGTCTGTTTCCCCTCTTTCTCACCCTACGCACTCAATACATCAGATGCTACAGAGACAAACTCCAGCAACGCTCCTGTACAAAAGAAGGAAGAACAGAAAGCACGCAACAGTCATTGATTCATAATAATTCACAACCTGGGCACCCGTTGTTAGATTCCCCTACTCTAAGGACAGGGAATGTTCTTTGATTATTCTGTTTTCTGGGACTGGCTTCATAATCCATTTTTCAGATGTGTTTGCTCCTCCTCCCTAGGTTTGTGGCTTTGCTTCCTGAGAAAATTTCATTTTCCATAAGAAATGGTCCATTTTGGCAGGTTAGTAGACTTTTCACCTCCGTCCATTGAAAGTTGGAGCCCAGAGATCTTTTTCATTTCAAATTGTCTTTACCCCTTATAGTCTAATATTTGTTTATTTATTTGGCTGTGCTAGGTCTTAGCACAGGGAGCTAAGGCACGAGGGATATTCCATCTCCACTGTGCACATCGAATCTTTTAGCTGTAGTATGTGGGATCTAGTTCCCTGACCAGAGATTGAACCCAGGCTCACTGGGACATGGAGCCTTAGCCACTGGACCACCAGGGAAGTCTCTATGGGTGTTTTATGAGGTTCTACTGGACTCATTCCATGCACCCCCCCAAAGCATTTCCACACTTCTTTTTTTTTGGGGGGGGGTCATATTATTTATTAGCAATCCAGGGCATGTTGGGCAATTACATGAATCAACCGAAATATAGTGTGTTCAAGTTGCTGGATCTTTGATTTCACCATTGTTCACCACAAAATGTAACATCACATGCAGAAATTTTTCTGAAGATAGAGGTCAAAAGTAGAAATGCTCATCTTCAAGGATGGATCTGCCACCAGTCTTTGTCTTCATATTTGTCTAATGACTTCAGGTAATGAAACGTTCCCATGTGCGGTAACTAACACAGTTCTAGGACTTGATTTAAAACAAAATCAGCGCTTCTCACTATAAAACAGTCACCTGCAACGTGTCAAGTGAAGATTCTGTAATTTAACGACTTTGCTTATCAAAAGCAGCACTGTGTTTCTCTAAAGATCTTTAGGGGTGATCTGGAAAATACTCACACAGATACACATATACAGACACAGACACTCCTGGCTTCTATGTGGATATTAAACACAATTCTATTTTATTGCAATATGAATGGTTCAAATTCAATATTAAAAAAACCAAGAATTATAGAGGCTTCAAACCTATTAACTTGTTTTTTTTAGAACAAGTTCAAATTAGTAATGACGGTATCACGATGCTAAGGCCCATTTTACAATTTTCTGCCCAACACAGGAGACTGAGACTCTGACTCTGGCAACGTTAAAACCTCCCTTTACTTTGAATTAATGGTGTGAATACTGTGTCTCTCCTTCTGAAATCCGTGGTTTATGTGACATTTATGCAAACATGAAAGAAAAGCTTAAAGAGGGAAAGAAAAAGATGTTGATTCCTATTTGGATCAGTGAATGAGGTTAGGGCTTTTCTCTAAGATGTTCTCAAATAATCTCTATTTTAACCACATCCAGGACCTGTTCCCTTGCCTGAACCTTGTTTTTGGAAAGAATTTAAAATGTATATTCAACTTCTATTTCCAATATGAAACTGGAAACAAATTAATTTTCAGCGGGGTAGAATGCTAAGAGAAGTTTAAATCAATTTGCACCTTTTTAATTTACATCCCTCATACCTTAGAAATGTAATTGCTGCTTTTACGAACTTTGTTTTATGGATCTAATATTTAAGGACAGGTCTATCTTTTACATCACAGCAAAAAGGTGAACACACCTACAGACTCTCCCACCATGCATCTCTGGCCAGGCTGGGCCCAGTTTCTTCCACCATCCTTAGGAACCTTCCCTCTCTTGAAGCTCAGGCTTGCCCATCCCTGGACTGAAGGCATGACTGTATCACCTGGAACCTGCAGCTCCTCTGGCCTCTGCTGTTGCCATCTGCCCAGAGCCAGGGTGTCCATGCGGCCCCAGGCTTGAGTTCACTGAGCCTCTCATCCCCACCCCACACCCATGCTTCTTTCTGAGGCAGAACATTCATAAAGCTGGCCTGTGACAGTTGCTTTGACCACACTTTGGGTGTGTCAGATTGCCATGAGACAACATCCTTACACTTCTTAGAAGCTCTTTTGTCAAATGAGTGAGAGGGTCAATGAGATAATATTTAACCCTTTATGAGTTCTTACAGCTGCATTCTTGAATTGATCTTGACCTTGAGGCCACATTCTACCTGTGATGTCCTTGTTCAGTCTTTCTTCTGAGGTTCTTTTCTTTTTTTAAATTATTTATTATTATTTTTTTGGCTGTGCTGGGTCTTCATTGCTATGCAGGTTTTTCTCTAGTTATAGAGAGCAGGGGCTACTCTCTAGTTGCAGTGAGTGGGCTTCTCAGTGGAGTGCCTTCTCTTCTTGTGGAGCATGGACTCTAAGACACGTGGACTCCAGCAGTTGTGGCTCCTGGGCTCTAGAGCACAAGCTCAATAGCTGTGGCACATGGGCTTAGTTGCTNTCTCTAGTTGCAGTGAGTGGGCTTCTCAGTGGAGTGCCTTCTCTTCTTGTGGAGCATGGACTCTAAGACACGTGGACTCCAGCAGTTGTGGCTCCTGGGCTCTAGAGCACAAGCTCAATAGCTGTGGCACATGGGCTTAGTTGCTTCAAATCATGTGGGATCTTCCCAGATCAGGGATCGAACCCATGTCCCTGCAGGTGGATTCGGTACCACTGAGCCACCAGGGAAGCCCCACAATTTCTTATTTTGGTGACATTTTACTAGCTGGAGAGACTGTCCTGGATCCTTTATATATTGTGCAATTTCTGCTTGAAAACAAAATTGCTCTTTCTTCAGCCTATTTCTCTTTTACAATATCTTATCAAAGATGGTTGAAATAAATCAATAGGCACCTTTAATATTCTTTCTGGAAATCTAATCTTATAGATCCATAAGTTCATTAAGCACATTTTCTATCTTCTATGTTAGTACAAGTGACAGTGCTGCTAAAAATTTTGCCACTACATGATATGGGTTAATCTTTTTCTACCCTCTAGGTTTTAGTTTTGGCAGTACTCCATTTTTAGGTATTAATTTTGAAACAGCTATGTATTGCTAGATAACAAAGCTCCCCCAAACTTATTTACTTAAAACAAGAATCATTTACTGATTTGTGATTCTACAATTTTTGGTTTAGTTGGGCAGTTCTGTCTGGGCTCACCTATGAGGCTGAGCAGTCATCTAGCAAGGTGCAGGATCTAAATGGTTCCACACACAAGTATGGGGCATTGGTGCTGACTCTCGGGCCACTCTGCATGATTTTTTAACTCTCGGGGCACTCTGCATTTTTTTTTTTTATCATTCAGTAGTTTAACTTATCTAACTTTGATATAATGTGGGAACGTTCTGAGAAAATAAAATAGAAGCTGAAAGGACTATAAGGCATACACTTGGAAATTCACATAATATCAGCCCTGTAATATTCTATCAGTTCAGTATAATTCACAAGGCCCAGAAACAAGGGGTAGGGAGACAGATCCTTTTCCCGATGGGAAGAGTTGCAAATAATTTAGCATATTTAATCTCCCACAAGTGACTGCAAAAATTCTAAAGCAAATATAGTACATAATGATTTTATGTTGAAAGCAACACAGCAGGAAGAAGATACACATGCCCAATGTCACTATTTCTATTTAACACATTACTAGAGGCTTTAGCCAGTGCAATAAGGCAATAAATTAAATAAATAAACATCATATGCTTGCAAAGGAAGAGATAACTTTTCATTATTCTCTACATAGCTGGAGTTAAAAATGTTTAAATATATAGATAAACTATCAGAATAAATAAATAAATTTAGCAATGGTGCTGGCTTCAAGACCAACATACAAAAGTCAATTGTAGAGATCTCTCTCCCTCTCTTTATATACTATTAGAAATAAACTATTAGAAAATGAAATTTTACCATTTAAAATAAAATATCAAAGAATTAGAAAAAAAATCTTTTTTTTTAAGAAATATAGTACTTTTTAATGTGGACCATTTTTAAAGCCTTTATTGAATTTGTTACAATATTGCTTTCATTTTATGCTTTGTGTTTTTGGCCATGAGGCATGTGGGATCCTAGCTCCCCAACCAGGGATTGAACCTGCACCCCTTGCATTGGAAGGTGAAGTCTTAACCACTGGACCACCAGGGAAGTCCTGAAAAAAATCTTAAAAAGATGAATTCGCTACACTTAAAAAGTAAAAAACATTATTAATTGAAGTTATACACATTTGAATAAATGGAGAGATATACCATTTTCATGGACTGGAAGAGTCAACCCTATATAGTGCTATCTTAGTCTCCTGGTCCTCCTGTTATAAAGTGCTACAATAGAAATTTATTGTCTCACAGTTCTGGAAGCTTAATATCCAAAATTAAGGTATCAGTGGAGCCATTCTCTCTCTGAAATCTGTATGGGAGAATCCTTCCTTGCCTCTAACAGCTTCCGGTGTTTACCACCAATCTTTGATTTTCGCAGCTTGAAGCTACAGCACTTTAATCTCTGCCTCAGTTGTCACCTGGTGTCCTTCCCCCATGTGTCTGTCTCTACATTTCCTTTTCATATAAGGTCAATAATTACATTGGATTTAGGGCCAACTCTACTCCAATATGACCCCTTCTTAAATAATTGATCTGCAATAACCCTATTTCCAAATAAGGTCATATCTGAGGGTTAGGACTTCAACATATCTTTTCTGGGGACACAATCCAACACAGTGAATAACAAATGCCAATTCTCCAAAATAGGCCTACAGCTTTAGTGTAATCCTAAACAAAATCCTAACTGATTTTAAAATGCATATAGATATGCAAAGGATCGAGAAGAGTCAAGACAGTCTTGAAGAATATAATGGGATGCAAAGGACCAAGAAGAGCCAAAACATTCTTGAAAACATAACGGGATGAAGGACCTTTTCTGCTAGATATCAACATTCAGTGGATCTTCCCAGGTGGCTCAAGTGGTAAAGAATCTGCCTGCCAATGCAGGAGATGCAAGAGAGTCGGGTTCGATCCCTGGGTTGGGACGATGCCCTGTAGTAGGAAACAGCCACCTAGTCCAGTATTCTTGCCTAGAAAATTCCACGGACAGAGGAGCCTAGTGAGCTACAGTCCATGTGGCTGCAAAGAGTTGGACATAAAGGAGCACATACATCAAGATTTGTTATATAGTTATTATAGAAATTAAGACAGAGTCATATTTCTACAAAAAAGACAAAAAGAATAGATTACATAGTCTTCAAATAAGCTAACACATTTATAGACAACTTATATATGTAAAGATGATGATAAACAGTGGGGGAAAGGACATACCTTTAAAAAATAGCACTTAATCAGTTTAATATTCACATCGAAAAAATGAAACCTGACTTATCTTACACCCATACACAAAACTCAACTGAAGACGGACTGTAAATCTAATGAGGAAGGCAAATTAATGATAATTCTATACACTAATTAGAACCTTTGGTAGGAAAAATTTTTTTTGACAGGACACAAGAAACACTTAAATGTCTTTTATATATATCAAAGTGAAATGAAAGTTTCTCAGTTGGGTCTTGACTCTTTGTGACCCCATGGACTATACAGTTCACGGAATTCTCCAGGCCAGAATACTGGAGTGGGTAGCCTTTCCCTTCTCCAGGCGATCTTCCCAATCCAGGGATCAAACCCAAGTCTCCCACATTGCANTCTCAGTTGGGTCTTGACTCTTTGTGACCCCATGGACTATACAGTTCACGGAATTCTCCAGGCCAGAATACTGGAGTGGGTAGCCTTTCCCTTCTCCAGGCGATCTTCCCAATCCAGGGATCAAACCCAAGTCTCCCACATTGCAGGCGGATTCTTTACCAGCTGAGGCACAAGGGAAGCTCATGTTCATCAAAGGACACCAATAATAAAGTGGAAAGGCTGGCAACAGAGTGGGAGAAGATAGCTGCAACACATGTATTCAACAAGGAACTCATATCCATAAGAAAATAGCAGACAATCCAATACAAAAATGAGTAAGACACTTGAACAGGCAATTCATAAAAGAGGCTATCAAGATATCAAAACACAGGAAAATGGGTTCAGTCTCATTAGAAACCTGGAAATCCAAATTAAAATCACTGTAAGATATGACTATATCCCCACCAGAATGTTTAAAATTTAAAAGGTGTACAGTAGGGACAGGGAAGTCTGGCATGCTGCAGTCCATGGGGTTGCAAAGAGTCCGAGATGGCTTGGCGACTGAACAACAACAGTAACAGTAATTATCTGCAGGGATGTGGGGCAACTGGAATTCTTATAAATGGCTGGTGGGAGTACAAATCGAAACAACCATTTTCTAAAGTTGTTTGAGGACCTCCCAATGCAGGGTGTCCAGGTTCAGTAGAAAGTAGATCTTGAATGTCACAGCTTAAGATGCTTCATGCCCCATTTAGAAGATCTTGTACATCTTAAGGAAGATCCCATGTGGTACAACTAATATGTGTGTCCAACTCTGTGACCCCACATACTGTAGCCCACCAAGAACTAGGGCAACCAAATAAATAAATTAAATTAAATCTTAAAAAATAAATTTGGAACTATTTGCTTAACTTTCATATAAACAAAACAAGCAATCTCACTGCTACGTATAAACCTAGCATATGTGTCACAAGAGGCAAGAATGTTCACAGCAAGATTATTTCTAATAGCCAAAAATTGGAAATAACTCAAATGTCCATCACTAGTAGATAAATTGTATCACATTCATAAAACGGAATATTATATAGCAGTCAAAATGAATAAATGACAGCCTCACAAATCATAGCTGTATCTCCAAAACAATGTTGAATGCAAATGTACCAAATCTTGACTTTGAACAAGTTCATTTATCTCTTCATTTACAGCTCCCAGAGAAACATTTGTACCGTTGGAGTTTTGGTCAGGAATAAGTGGAAAGATTCATACCAAGTGTTTACCAAACACTTGGCTTAATAAATATTAGCTATTACTTATTCAACTTCTCTTAGTAGGTCACATTTCCGGAAATAAGAATGGTGCAGAGCACTTAAAGTATCATCTTAGGCCCCTTAGGTACTCCCCCCCAAATCCCTTCCTCTAGCTTCTCACTATTGCATCTCTGTCTCTTTAAGACGTCAGCCATATGTGAGGAGAGAGAATGCTGGGAAATCAGCTCTGCTCAGATCTGAAGCATGATGGGAAAGGGCGAAGGGGGCGGGGCAGCAACCGGGGCTGCGCACGCGCAGTTGTATGGTTGTTGCGTTGCGATGGATCGTTGAGAAAAATTCCAGTAAGAGAAAGTATTCATTGTCCCGGCGTGGGGCCCCCAGGTTCTATCCCCGCTTCCCGGCGCAACGACGGCTTCCCAGGAGCGACGAGGGAAGCAGACGGTGAGCTTGGTCGATTGGAGCGGGAGGGGCCGTATGGGGCGGGGCGGCGGCCGCGCCACGTGATGAGGCGGGCGCAGGGCGGAAGACGCGCAGCCTGGCTGGGTAGCTGAAGCGTTGGGGTTTCGCCGCAGAGATGGGCTGACAGACATATGCGGGTCGCGTTCCCTCTATCAGATGCAGCGTTGCCGTGTTTGTACCCACTGACAGGCGTGGGACTTACTGGTGGGGGACAAGATTTGGGGAGCGAATAAGACTTGAGCGCTCATAGATTGTTACAACTGTGGCAAGTGGACATATAAGTTCTCATCTCTCGCACTGGCTTTTAAGCCTGGCGTTGACCATTTCCATGCCTGGCTTGACTGGATCAAGACAACTTGGCAGGGTTTTCGTTTGCCTCAGATGTACTACGTCCAACTTAATATGTTGTCTCCTAGGGGAAGGAAAGTCTGAATGACTAATCTTGTTTACAGGAGGACGATTGGGCAATGGAGCTCAGAGGGGCTCCTTCCTGGGCATGGACCCCATGAGACCCTGAAAAGTGCAGGTGGACCGCTTTAAGGGCATACCAGTTCATTTGGTGGCATCTTGAGCTTAAGAGCTTGTCGTAAGGCCAGAGATGGGGCCCCTGTGGAGACCTCGAGTGAAGGCTGAGTTAGAGGTGGGCTGGGGAGCTTGGTGTGCCCCACTTTGAGACATACAAGCTGGAGGTGTGCTTCAAGTACTAATTCTCATGGTCTCAGAAACTGTATTTCTAGGTCCTTTCTTCCAAGAGCTTGGTAACTTCCTCTCCCATCTTGGTCTTCAAGGCTCAATCCCACAGTAACTTTCAACGTACAAAAAATCAAGAGTGTTTGTCTTTAAAGATAACAGGGAAGGTGGGAACTATTGTTCTAAGACTTTTTTAAAAAATGTGAAGGCCGCTACTGAAGGAGCAGAAGGCAGGAAGGAGTATAGTCATGGCCTCAGAAGAGTTGGTTTTTCAAATGCTTAGCCCTAAAACCTTGCGCTCAACACAGAGCTTTTGATACTATTAAAAAAAAAAAAAAATAAGCTTGGGTACCAATTTTTCATGTTGTGTTTTAGGAATCCAGCTATCTACCACCAAGAAGAAATCTATTTAGACTGAGGAATCCCTTTACGTAAAAAATTAGGATGAAAGAACCTTTGGATGGTGAATGTGGCAAAGCACTGGCACCACAGCAAGCCCTTCTGGACAAAATTAAAGAAGAACCTGACAATGCTCAAGTAAGCATTTCAGCTTTAATTAAAAAAAACCTTTTTTAAAAATTTCGTTTCTTGTATCTGTTGAATTCAGATCTTAAGTTTCTGACTTGTAACCCAAATTGATTTCTCCCCCCCATTAGATGGGTAAATTACCTCTTATGTTCCTTGAATGAAAAAAGATCTTGATAACTCTTTCTTTTTTGAGAGGAAACTAATGTGTATTACCCTTTTCCCATTATTTGGTACCTTTACAAAGAGTTCTCATGTATCTTATAGTAGTTTTCATTTATTCTGTAAGTATTTGTGGTCTGCTTTATGCCAGGCTTTGGAAATCCAGCAGTGAGCAAGGTCAGTTTAATCTCTTCCCTCATAGAACTTGCAGGTTAGTAGAGGAAATGGACATTACACAAGTAATTGATCACATTGTGTAAATACATATAATTACAAACTATGACAAATGCTGTGGAAAAAAGGCCTAAAATGGGAGATCTGGCCTGGTTTTGATTGGCGGGTACGGGCTGGAGGAGGATTTGTAAGCTGAATTTTGCAGAATGAATTGACTAGGCAAAGGCATGGAGGATACTGTTCCCGACAGAGTGATCTGCATATAGGAAAGCTCTGATCTGGAAAGATGCGTGGTTCTTTTGAAGAGCTGCAAGACCAGTGGGCCTGGAACATAAAAGCTGAAAATGGTGATGACGATGATAATGGTGATCATAATGACAATACTAATAGTGGTATTGATGTATCAATATGTAGGGTATATCATAATAACATGACATTATAAATACTAACTTGTTAAAACTTACATGTGCTTAGACTGTGATGAGCACCACTCTTACAACCTTATCGTTATCCCCGTTTGTTGAGGTGAGGAAACCAAAATACACAGTGTTTTACCACAGATCATAGCTCCTAAATGGCAAAAACTGAATTCAGATCCAGGTATCAGACTTGAGAACCTATGCTATCTTGCTTCTAGGATGAGGCACTGTAAGTAACTTGAGGCCAGGTTATGCAGGACTTTGTTACAAATTTTGGTTTTATGTTGGTCTTATCATGAGAACTTTGTGAAGCCATAGTAGGGTATTCCTTGGTAGAATAAGATAAACATGTTTGGAAAGATCGTATGGCTACCCTTTAGGGACCCAGATTAGAAATCTGTGGAGATCAATGTGGAGAGACCAGCTAGTTGCTTTGGCAAAAAGTGATTTTTTTTTCGTCTTGGACAATTCCTTTGTCGTATACTCCAGTTACTGGCTTTATTGCAGAAGCAAACCAATAATACTGAAAATATAAATAATAATGATAATATTTTATTTCTTGTATTATCTCAAAGGCAGTATCATTCCAGGACAGGGATGTCAAATAATTTGTCTGTTCATCGCCTCCACACCTTCCTAAAGGGGTGTGCTGCGAAGGGTTCTGAGGGAGTGTCTGCAGGATGTGGGGTGGGGGATGGTGGTATCTGTGACACTTATTTTCCTTCCAGATAGTAATTCTTCCTTTGCCAAATGTAACCATTTGTTTGCCAAGTTTTGTGGATTCTACCCTTTAAGAGTTTTTCACTCTTCCTTTTCCTCTCTGTTTCATTATTTCTTATCTGGACTTTTATAACATCGAGTTTCCTATTAAACATTATCTCTTCAGTCACATTAATGAAAATCCCATATAGTGATACCATGGTACTCTCTCTCTCTCTCTATTTTTTTGAGTAACAAGAGCCAAGTTTTTAATTAAATCATTTCTTCTATTAATATTAGAAGTACCCCTCAATGACATCCTTTGCTTGAGACTCTCTGCTATAGTCCATAACCACCACACAACTGCAACAATCTGTTTTNAACCAAAATACACAGTGTTTTACCACAGATCATAGCTCCTAAATGGCAAAAACTGAATTCAGATCCAGGTATCAGACTTGAGAACCTATGCTATCTTGCTTCTAGGATGAGGCACTGTAAGTAACTTGAGGCCAGGTTATGCAGGACTTTGTTACAAATTTTGGTTTTATGTTGGTCTTATCATGAGAACTTTGTGAAGCCATAGTAGGGTATTCCTTGGTAGAATAAGATAAACATGTTTGGAAAGATCGTATGGCTACCCTTTAGGGACCCAGATTAGAAATCTGTGGAGATCAATGTGGAGAGACCAGCTAGTTGCTTTGGCAAAAAGTGATTTTTTTTTCGTCTTGGACAATTCCTTTGTCGTATACTCCAGTTACTGGCTTTATTGCAGAAGCAAACCAATAATACTGAAAATATAAATAATAATGATAATATTTTATTTCTTGTATTATCTCAAAGGCAGTATCATTCCAGGACAGGGATGTCAAATAATTTGTCTGTTCATCGCCTCCACACCTTCCTAAAGGGGTGTGCTGCGAAGGGTTCTGAGGGAGTGTCTGCAGGATGTGGGGTGGGGGATGGTGGTATCTGTGACACTTATTTTCCTTCCAGATAGTAATTCTTCCTTTGCCAAATGTAACCATTTGTTTGCCAAGTTTTGTGGATTCTACCCTTTAAGAGTTTTTCACTCTTCCTTTTCCTCTCTGTTTCATTATTTCTTATCTGGACTTTTATAACATCGAGTTTCCTATTAAACATTATCTCTTCAGTCACATTAATGAAAATCCCATATAGTGATACCATGGTACTCTCTCTCTCTCTCTATTTTTTTGAGTAACAAGAGCCAAGTTTTTAATTAAATCATTTCTTCTATTAATATTAGAAGTACCCCTCAATGACATCCTTTGCTTGAGACTCTCTGCTATAGTCCATAACCACCACACAACTGCAACAATCTGTTTTACAGGGTTTTTCCCCCCTCTCTTGTCGGTTTTACAGAGGCCTGCCCTTTCTTCTGTTTTTTTTTTTTTTGTTGTTGTTATCATTGTCCTTAATTAGGTTGATTTGTCATTCATCACAAGGGCCTTCACCAACTTGAGATAAGCTCATTAGAGTTAGATGCAGACACAAAAAGATGGGCTTTAGTAGCTTTGAAATCCCCCATGCTAGGCCATCCTGGGTTAGGGTAGTCTTTAGCACCTCTTGTAAAGCAGCATTAGTGTCCATTACACCTCCAGCAGAAATGCCTTCCTCCACCAAGGTGCGATGGGTTATAGCCATGGTGCCATGGCAGTGGGTGGAGCCGAATTTTAAATGCACCTAAACCTCTGCCTCCCATGTGACTCCACAGCTACAGGGAAAGAGCTCTAAGGTACGCTTTACAAATTTGATGACATTGTTCTCTTTAAAGACCTTGTCTCCTCCTGTGGGATAAAACATGAACTTTTTGTGTTATATCCAAACTATCCATATTTAGACCTTTGTTTCCCTCTTCACTATCGTCACTCATCCTTCCCACCTTTTCTAATCTATGATCCTGCAAACTATTTACATTTCACAAAAAGGTATATTCTGTTAATTTTTGTTTCCTTGCCTTTGCACATGCCATTTCTTCTGCCTTTGTATCCTAAACTAGGTAGCTTGGCAGAAAATTTCTCCTCTTTTAAGATACGGTTTACCTGTCCTGTCGCTTAGAATTAGCCACTCTCTTTTTTCTTTAAATTGTGTGTAGTGCTTTCACTTTTATTATGGCATCTACAGGTCAGTGAATTTTGTTTTCAGAGTCTGGTCTTGTTTGACCTCAGTTGCTTGCACAATGACTGCATATGCTCAATAATTAAAAGAGCCTGTGTTTCACAGATGAGGAAACTGAGCATGAAGGAGTAAGTGACTTCGTCAAGGTCTCATGGCAAAGCTGGCATACAAAACCAGTTTTTAAAGATTCCAAATCCAATATTTCTTTCATGTACTTTGCCTGTAGTCTAAAAATTTAAGAAATATTGAACTGTGAATTAATTGAGTATTCTTTCTGAATATAAAAATTGTGGTAAAGAAAATCCCACTGACAGCTTGCAATGTAAATTTAAGTGTATGGGGGCTTCTTCAGTTCTCTTTGGTTTCTATTAATGCTTGAAGGTGAATGGGCTATAATTTTTCATGATTGAGTGTCGGCTATGATGGAAAAGCCAATTGAACAAATAATGTGTGCTCCTTTTCATGTTTGCATATTGGAAATATTTGAATATTGAAAAATAGTAGAGAAGAAGTTGAAAAAGTTGACTTTTCTCATGTACTAGGGGTCTGCTCTGGATACTAAAGCTATATGAATTGTCACTCAGTTATTCAATGAGCTTTTATTCCTGCATATATGACCCGTAGCACTTTTTGAACACTGTTGTGAGCAGTTTATACATGACACTCACAAAGCCTGTGTGTCAAGTATGTTATTATTCCTGTTTCACACACAAGGAAACAGAGACACACATAAAATGTTACACCACCTAGTAAATCGATGACCTAGCATTTGAACCCAAGTGGTCTGGTCCAAGAGCCCAAACCCTTAACCAGGAGGCTAAGCTGTGTTAGTTATTTTGTTTTCAGAGATGCTGCTGCTGCTGCTACTGCTAAGTCGCTTCAGTCGTATCCGACTCTGTGCGACCCCATAGACAGCAGCCCACCAGGCTCCACCGTCCCTGGGATTCTCCAGGCAAGAACACTGGAGTGGGTTGCCATTTCCTTCTCCAATGCATGAAAGTGAAAAGTGAAAGTGAAGTTGCTCAGTCCTGTCCGACTAGTAGCGACCCCATGGACTGCAACCTACCAGGCTCCTCTGTCCATGGGATTTTCCAGGCAAGGGTACTGGAGTGGGGTGCCATTGCCTTCTCAGAGGCGCTACAGAGATGAAAAGATAGGGCCTCTGGTCTCAAGTGAATTGATGGTATGAGGGGGAGTAACAGTATGGAAATGGGAGCGGTAGTTATTTGTGGGTAACTGTGCCCTGCCAAAAGGTATGCTGACTGTGTCTTGCCCATTCTCATTTAAACTCTACAAACATAGGAGGAAAGTATCCTTACTCCGTTTTAAAAAGGAGGGAACTGAAGGAAGGACAGGTTGGGTAATTTACCAAACTCAAAGGAAGCATCAGAGTTAGAGTAGGAACTTAGCTTGGACTGACTTCAAACATGTATTCTTTCTGTTGCTTTGTGCTCCCTCTGTACAGATACAGAGTCTGTGTAGATAATCTGTACAGATACAGAATCAGAATATGATGTTTACCATAATTTTAAAAATTGTGTAAGATGCATGGGGAACACAGGGAAAGGATACCTTGTGTCTGTCTAGGGAGAAGAGGAGGTTTCACAGGGTGGGTAGTGCTTGAGTTATAGCAGTTGATTTAAACCTTCAGACAGAGAAGAGAGCATGTGCCAAATCATCGAGGGGTGAGAGAATGTGATGTATTCAGTGGCTGAGTATTTCAACAATAAAGTGGGAGAAGAGAATAAGTTTTAGATATTTAGATAGAATTGATCCGACTTGGAGATAGTATATGAGGTATGAGGGTCAAGGAGGATCCAGAAAAGCTCAGAGGTTTCTGGCTTCAGTAAGTTCAGTTTGTGATGATACTATTTGCTGAGGGGCTAGGAACAGGATTTAAGAGGAAGTAATAAGTGTAGTTGGAGATCTGTTGTGTTCAAGGGGCTCATGGGGGCATTCAAATGATAATTTTGCCCTCAGAGGCACTTGCACGTATTTAGAGATTAGAGAGTGGTATTTAGAGATTAGAGAGTTATCTGTATGTAGGTATTCTGTTGCCAGTTAAAAACAGAATGTTCGGTTACATTTGCCTGTCAACTAACAATGGATATTTTTGTCATGTAAGTATTGGTGGAGCTAGTGGTAAAGAACCTGCTTGCCAATATAGGTAGATGTAAGAGAGGTAGGTTTGGTCCCTGGGTTGGGAAGATCCCCTGGAGAAGGGCATGGCAACCCACTCCAGTATTTTTGCCTGGAAAACCCCATGGACAAAGGAGCCTGGTGGGCCATAGTCCTAGGGTTGCAAAGAGTCGGATATGACTGAAGTGACTTAGCATGCATGTTGGATGCAGTATTTGGGACTTACACTAAAAAATTATTTGTTGTTTATTTGAAACTTAAAATTAACTGGTTGTTTTATATTTTTATTTGCTATATTTGGTCACCCTATATAGGTGACGGTTGAAGTCATGAAAGTGGATGACATTGTTCAGGGAACAAAAATAGAGAAAAGAGGAGAGCTCAGGATAGAGCGCTAGGAACTGGATTAATTTAATGCTTCAAAATGGCTTCAAATAATCTCCCAAGCAGCAGCCTTGTTATTACCTGCGAACCTATTAGAAATGTATATTGTTGGTTCATGCTCCAGACCTGCTGAATAAGAAATTTTGAGGCTGAAACCCAAAAATCTATGTCTTAACAAGGCTTTAAGGGTTTCCGATGCCACTGAATTTGGAACCATTGACTTTGTTATTGCTTAGTTGCTAAGTTGTGTCCAGCTCTTTCATGACCCCATGGACTGTAGCCCACCAAACTTCTGTATCCATGGGATTTCCCAAGCAAGAATACTGGATTGGGTTGCCATTTCCTTCTCCAGAGGATCTTCCAGACCTTGGGATTGAACCTGTGTCTCCTGCATTGGCAGGCAGATTCTTTACCACTAAACCACCTGGGGAGCCCACCATTTACTTGGGGTGAGTATAAGATTAATGAAGGATACTAAGAAATAGTAATGATGAATTGAAATAACATAATTAGAAGGCAACCAATAGAATTATTGGTGATGTCAGATGTTTTTCAGAGACCAAGAAAAATAAAACCTAAAATCATTTATTGAGTTATGCAATTTGAGATAATTGGTTATCTTTCAGTTGAAGCAACAGCTTGATTGCATTGTGTTCAGGAGGGAATCAAAGTGAAGAAGTAGAGAAAGAATGGAATACTTTTTCTATTAAGTTTGGTTGTAAAGGGAGAGAGAAGAGAGGGCAGTAGTTCCCTATGGAATAGGTTCCTTATAAGCTAAAGGGAAGAAACCAACATGGAGGCTGTAAAAGGAACAAAGGCAGGAATGACTGAGACTCCTCAAGAGTTGTCGTATTTGGTAGCCATGCTGAACTCTTGCTGAACTCTGTAACGTAAAATTGCTGAATGGTTGCTGAGTTGCCAAAAGGAAAGAACAGTGTTAAGAACTGGACTATTTCTGGACTAAGGAAACCATACCTTTCTCTAGTAACAGATGAGGTGTGCTCAATAACCCAATCGAATGTACAGAACAGATTTATCCTCCAATCCGAATTCTTAGTTAGCAGCTTGTGTAAGCCTGCTTGAAGTTCCTCCTTTTCCCCGTAAAATCTCCTATGCATTCTCCTCCACTGGGACACTATTCTGGGTTCCTCCAGAATCTGTGATCCCTGAATTGCAGTTCTAAGAGCCCATATAGACTACCTTTTTGCCTCTTTACAGTTCATGCTGCTTTCATTGACAAGGTGGAGAGAGGCTTAAGATACACAAATAAAGTATGAAGTGCTATAAAAAGGGGGAAGGAAAGGGACCCCGAAAACAGGCATTGTTTCATCTATTGCCTTTTCCTGTAAGGTTCAAGCACAGTTTGCCAATCCATGTGTAGGCATGGTGGAAGAGGCAGTCAGGATGCTGAGGGAATTCTTACTTAACTGCTTCTATTTTCTTGGTGAAATAGAAACGTTACTGAGTCAGAAATATATGGGGTTTGGACTTATGAGTGATGGAGGTGTGGAATAGTTACTTTGTGAAGTAAGACAAACTGACTAGGGAAATGTAGCAGGCATATTAGGAAAACATTAAGAGACTGAGTTGATGATGGACAATCTTTTATTGAGTCTTTAGTGTTCTTTTTGGTTAAGTTAAAGGCAATCTATATATGTACTTTTAACTTCTCCTTTTTTACAAGTGCCAGTAAATGAATATTGTTATTTAAGTATACTGTTTAAGAATGTCTACTTTGAATTGCCAGGTGGTTCAGTGGTAAAAGACTCCACCTGCCAGTGCAGGAGATCACGGAAATGTGGGTTCGATCTCTCGGTTGGGAATATCCCCTAGAGGACAAAATGGCAACACATTGCAGTATTCTTGCCTGGAAAATTCCGTGGACAGAGGAGCCTGGTGGCTACAGCCTATGGGGTTGCAGAGTTGGATATGACTGAGCGACTGAGCACACTTTGAACTGAATAGCATTTTGTTCATGAGTCATGTTTAACTTTTGGCTAATTGTCAGGCATCATGCTATGTACTTTATTTGCTTTAAATCATATGTCACATAAATTTAGTCCAGTGGGTTAGGTAATGCTGTCTTTTTAGATAAGGAAGTCAGAACTGAAAAAGATTGAATAACTTGTTCCTGAATACTGGGATTGCTAGCGTTCTGTCATTCCTGCGGCACACCCTTTCCTTCTCTCCCCTTCTTAGAGCCTGGGGGTTGCGGACAGTGTCTTGTATCCCAGCTGATTGCGTAAGTGGCCTGGCAGGGGAGTGGGCCACGAGCACGTGAAGGGCACTGTGGACTGGAGGGAGACACACAGTGTGGCTGAAAGTTGAGAGCCTGTTGGGGCAGTTAAGGCTGAGCCTGACCCAGTGGCATACAACCTGTGGGAGCGGCTTCCCCACTGCCTGCCCTTGAGGCCCAGTGACATTTGTGTCCACAAGAAGACTGGCCTTATGATCCAGCTGGCCTGCTGCCAGAAACTGCTAGGCCGAAGGGCTGGAGTCAGAATGCCTGCACTGAGATCTTCATCCACCTCTTGGGCCTGCTTATCATCGGTGTCATTCACATTGCCCTACAGCTGCAGGTTAGCAGCTTCAGGTCTTTGCACAAGGCTGCCAGTACCTCTGCCATGGAGCTTGTGGATGAGCGGGAACCAGGGACGGATACAGGAGAGCTGGTGCTCCAGTTCTGCAACAACTCAGCCATCCATATCCGTGTCTTCAGGGTCACACTCAAGAAATTGAAATGAGGCTGGCCCACCTTAACCGCCCACCTGCCTACAGCTAGACTCAGATGTGGCTCTTCTTGTATTGATTACTGTCACGGACCTTCTACTAGAGCCACGTAGGAAAAAGCCTGTTTCCTTGCAGCCCAGAGAACTGTGAACTGAGAAGGCAAATACTTTTGTTGGGCCCAGGCAGGGGGTTTTCTGGAATCCTGTGTTCTGTAACCGTTGTCCTATACAATAAAAAGTTTCAAGTTGTGTTGGTGCCTGGCCACCCCACTGTAAAAAAAGAGCCAGGATTACACTTGTTTCTGTCTGCTGTCAGAGCCCATAGTCTTCTCCGTTGTGTTGCGTTGACTGTGCTGGGTGTTGAATGTACAGAAGTGGAAAAACAGATAGGATCCCTGCCTGTAGTGGACATGGTCCTTTCAGTCTAGTGTGGGAGGAAGAGGGATGTTAGACATTAAACAGATTATCACCCAAATAAATATGAAGTGATGTATTATGACAAGTGCTGTGAGTGAAAGGAGATGGGAGAGCCTGTACCAGGGAAACTTCACTCGGGGGCCAGTGTTTGAATTCATTATTGTAATTATATTATATTATATTTGTACGTTTATGAGGAGAGAGCATGGGTTTTGAAACAGACCTAGGTTTGATTCCCATTTGTGCGCTTGGTATTTTTGTGACCTTGTGCAAGTTGATGAACGTCTCTAAAACTCACTTTTCTCATTCATAGAGAAGGTTCAGTAGGTCTTACGTTATAGGCAGTAGCTTGTTTGGTGCCATGGAAAGTGGTAAATTAATGCAGTATTTTTTAATCTTTGGTATTTAATATTCTAGAGAAATGCTGGAGGAACTTTGGGAAATGATATATCAGTTATTTTGCTAAGTACAAGGAGATTAAAAATAAAGTTACTAATTATCACCATTGTTTCAAAAAAGTAAGATTATTTTTAAAAACTTTTTATTTTGAAATATGTAAGGCTATTTTAACATCCATTCCCTACTCCCAAAGGTAGGATAGTTCATCTCTCAGAATAAAGGGCAGTCTTTTTTAAGGGAGATTTGTGTATTTAAAATTTTTTCCATGATTATATATATTATTTTAAAGCATTTTGAAGAGTATATTAAAGGTAAATCTGATTTAGGCTGTAATGATTTTGTATATAATGAGCAGATTGCATTGAAACACATATCTTTTCTGCCATTAACAGATTTGACAGCTTGCAAATCTGTTGGATAAAATTACTAATTTGATCCAAACTCTAAATCACTCAGATTTAATTTCATTTATTGCTCCCTTATAAATGCAGCCTAAAAAAAAAGTGGCACTCAGCATTGAAATAGCTGTGTATAGCAAGATTACATTAAACAGATTTTTTTTTAATTGAAGGATAATTGCCTTACAATAGTCTGTTGGTTTCTGCCATATAGCAGCATGAATCAGCCACAGGTATATGTGTGTCCCCTCCCTCTCAAGATTACGTGTGGTAAGTAAATATAAGTATCATAAAAGAGTCTCCAGTTATAGAATCTTTTTTTTGTAAAGATTAAATCAGTCTAATAACTCGTAAATTTTGACTTTTGAGGTATTTGTGAAGGTGACTAGGATTATAAGGTAGAAGAAATAAATATGACAATTATTTTTTTTGTTTGAATTTCTAGTTTACTCAGATACTGACGCTATATTGTTTCTCTATCTTTTCTTTTTCTTTAAGGAATATATACATGCTTCAAAGCCAAAAGCTCAGGAAAGTGAACTGAAAATTAGTGCTGTGTTTTCAGTCAGTGACAGTCCTCTTGGTAAGAAGCAGAACTGTAAGTTAGTTACGATCCGATTCTGTTATATTCTGACTAGTAGAATGGATGGAAAGGACCTCCTCATGTAAGTCTGTTTTCTTCCTTTAGACAAAGCAGTGCTTTTCAAGCTGGCTGGCTGGTCTTAGCCACCATTTTAAAAAGTGGAATATAATTACAGTTGATCCTTGAACACATGGATTTGAATAGGTGCAGGTCAACTTATTTGGGTGATTTTTTTCAATAAATATAGTACCAGTATTTTCATTTTATAGATCTGTAAATTAAGTATGGGGAAATTTTTATGTTCAGTTGGAAATTGCAATATGTGAAATCAGAAGAATTAGAGTTTGAGTCCTGATTCTATCCAAAGTTTCAGCTGCCTGCCCTTGGATGAGTCATTTGTCTGTTCTTTTTTTTTGAGGCAGAGATAGCAGGACATGGATTTTTGACTGCGTGTGATGCATATAGTAAGGAAACATATTATTTCATAAAACTATTGTTTCAGCTATTTAATTTTGTATGCCTATTCACATACATGCAAATCTACGTATGTGTCTTCTGGGTTGTAATGTGAAATGTGGTTCTTTCTGTGTGTCATGGTTAAATAAATTGGAAATCACCTGTTCTGGAGTGGTTCATTGTCTCAATATTGGATTTCCAGACTGAGGGAATTTGTCCTAAAAAATAGAGAATGTATATATGTTCATGTTGATATGAAAACTTTTTTTTTTCTGTTTGTTTCTTTTTCTTATTTTGTTTTTATAGCCCAACAGTTGACCCCAGGCTTTCAGCTTTCTCTTGCATCATCTGGCCCAAATGTATCGCTTCCTTCAGTTCCAGCTGTAGCTCTTCAGGTTTTTTGCTCTGGTTGTAAAAAAATGCTTTATAAGGGTCAAACTGCATTTCATAAGACAGGATCTACTCAGCTCTTTTGCTCCACAAAGTGCATCATTGGACATTCTTCATCTGTCTGCCTACTACCTCCTCCCAAGAAAACCTGTGCAAACTGCTCAAAGTATGAGATTCTTAATTATGTCTTTTTTTTTTTTTTTTAGTGTATTTAGTTAAAACATACTGTTGCTGCTTTAAATCTCTTTAGCACATTTCTTTGGAAATATTTTTTAGCTAATTGAGAAATTTGCAAATTCTAAAGTTTCTAAAGTTAAATAAGTGACTTGATGTAAAAAAGGATTGCCTAAACCAGTTTTCCTATGTCTTTCGATTTAAATTTTACTAGAAAGAAATAAACTATTTGTGAGAAATTGCAGGACCATGCATATATTGTATGTCTGTTGTAATTGTAGACAACCATTCAAAATTATTAGTTATCTTGAAAGTTACTGAAGTATAGAATGAAATAATATCACCCTTGTAATGGTATATGAAAGTTATTTAATTCTGTAGAAGGTAATTGGCCGTAAAAGTAATGCATTTATTCCTGAGAAGCCCTTGTAAGTTTTTTTTGGAGGTCACTGTTGCTTTGTAATAATGCGTAGATGAAGAGAGAGGAAGAAATAGCAACAGAGTCCTATAAACTTCTTTCTTGGGAATTACTTGGTGATCCAGTGGTTAGGTCTCTGCACTTCCAGTGCAGGGGGCATGCGTTTGGTTCCTGGTTGGAGAACTAGATAAGATCCTGTGTGCTGGGCATGGTGTGGCCAGAAAAATAAAAAATAATAAAATTAATAATAATTAATCATAAACTTAGTAAGTTTGAAGAATTTGGCATGTTTAGCCTATTTGTATGATAGTGTAATTCTAGGAATATAGTGAGTTGTAGAGTAGTCACTAATGTGGAGCAAGAAACGAGCTTGGTGTTAGATTGTATTAGTAGCTCTATCACTTACTAGCTGTATGACCTTGGGCTAGATATTTAACTTTTCTCAGCCTCAGTTTGTTCGTTAGTATTTACTTCCTCAGATTTTAATGAGAAAGTGTTAGCACAGGACCTAGCACATAGCAAATGCTTAATAAGTGGGATCCTATTATTTTAAATAATAAGTTTGATATTATGTATAGTTAACATATAATTTGTGACCTCTGTTTTGTCTCTGCTTGGTTGTGTTGACCTTAGGTATCTAAAAGTAGATCCTATTAAAATGGAAATCCCCAAATAAAAGGAAAGAGAAATTTTAAAATATTTTACTTAAATATTCAAATTTACTTTTGTTGCAAAATGTCTAATACCTTACTTTAACTTTTTGTGTCATTCTCATGAAACTGATCTGGAAGAATAAATTCTCCTCTGTCTCCCAGTTTGCTCAAGGTCGTGTCCATTGAGTTGGTCATGCTATCTAACCATCCCGTACCATTTCATTGTCTGCCACCCCCTTTTCTTTCTGCCTTAGTCTTTCCCAGTATCAGGGTCTTTTCCAGTGAGTTGGCTCTTTGTATCAGGTGGCCAAAGTACTGGAGCTTTAGCTTCAGCAGTGGTCCTTCCAGTGAATATTCAGGGTTGATTTCCTTGAGGATTGACTGATTTGATTTTGCAGTCCAAGGGACTCTCAAGAGTTTTCTGCACCACAGTTCGAAAGCATGAATTCTTTGGTGCTCAGCCTTCTTTATGGTCCAACTCACATCCATACATGACTACAGGGAAAACCAAATTTAGTTTTCTGTTTTTAGGTGTTCAGCTTCAATATACCAAATATCAAGAGGAAATTAATTAAATTTTACTTTACTTTTTGACCAAGTCACGTGGTACATGGGGGTCTTAGTTCCACCCGAGGATTGAACCCATGCCCTCTGCAGTGGAAATGTGGAGGCTTAACCACTGGACCGAGGAAGCCCAAATTAATTAAATTTGAAGGACTATAACATGACTTATACATCCATATACATATTGTTATCTTAAAAGTAGTCACTCTTGTCATTGGCTTTTTACCACAGTACTGTTGTTGAGAAAAATTTTTTGTCTCCTGATTTGGCATTGCCTTCAGAGACTGTGAAACATTCCTTTAAGCTAAGGTAGGTGATAAAGCTATCCTTTCAGCGGGGGTTTGATCTTTGCAAGTTGCCAAAAGTTACTTGATGTCTTACCAACTGTCTGTTGTAGATAATTAAACTGAGTCATACTGTTAAACATGATATCTGACTATAAAGTTAAAAAGTTGTACTTGGAGTTCTTACAAACTAAATGAGAAGTTAGAAAAAGTGTTTGAGCCATGTTGATGTTGGAAGAGGTATAGTTTTTCTAAGGTAAATGTTTAGGTGTAGCATATACATTTGGATGTGTCAGGTTTAGAATGCATTTATATTCATGTGCACAGATTTTCATTAAGAAGTCATTCTCATTGGTATATGTATGTATACATGGCACTTGCGGGTTTTCATTATTAAGTGAAATTCTTAATTGGTTTGATTTTAGTAGAAGAATCACTTTTCAGTATTAATATTTCATGTGCATGTAAGCATATCCACTTGGTCCTCAAGATTCACTATTTTTTTTATTAAGGCTGAGTTATAGAAAATTAAAGTAGTGCTCTGTCGCCTTTGAAATTCTTTTGTAGTTTACCATAGAGTAGTTAAGTGTGATGAAGGTACAGGATGGAAGGTGGAATAGTGGAACTGTGTGGACGATAGAATCAGACTGCCTTGATTTATATGCTGGCTTCACTGCTTACCCAGCTGAATAACAAGCTATTCAACCTTTCTGATTTGGTCTCCCAATAATACTTACCTTATAGAGTTTTTTGTGATCATTAGATTGGATAATTTGAGTAAAGAGAACAATATCTGGCACATAGTAATTACCCAGTACATCATTATAGTACATAATATTATTGCCATTATTATTCTTTATTACGTGGCCTGCACTAGTGTTTCTAATTAATGACTATTTCCTTCAGTTTTTATACTTGTCAGAAGAACGGCAATAACTTAGCCTCTGTTTTTACTGGCAGTGC
Organism: Neotragus moschatus; assembly: GCA_006410615.1. Lineage (NCBI taxonomy): Eukaryota > Metazoa > Chordata > Mammalia > Artiodactyla > Bovidae > Neotragus > Neotragus moschatus. The sequence continues at coordinate 2,352,529 of SJYA01000452.1, read as the reverse complement.
TTATTGTAACAGTGAGCTCTCACAAAATAACTCTAGGAGTCTCATAGAAGAACTCAGTTATTTCTGTTCTTTTTGTCTCATTCTTATTTCCATCTGTTCTCTGATACCAAGCCTTAATAACCCTTTGTCATTTGTTTCTTGGATCTCTTCAGTTACAGTGAAGTGTTCTATATCATGCTAATTTTTAATGCAAATCTTTGATAATTTGTGTTTCTCAAATCTTACATTTGAATAAATTTTTTTTTAATTCGTTGTTTCATTTATGTTTCTACTCTTGGCAGCTACTGGCTCATAAGAGGACAAGTGTTTTGTGGTCTGAGTTGTGGGATGGACACTTGTTCTTTTCGGCTCCAGTAGATGAAACTTGGTTGGAACTGGAAGCCTCAATGTTTTTTTCATGAGCATCTGGCTGGATATCTTTTAAATGTAATTCTCCCTCAACACGTCTGTAAATTAAGTTTTATGAACTCCATTTTATACATGAGGAAATTGAGCCAGTAATTGCCCGTGGCCTCACTCATTGTCCCTCAGCTGAGAAGTAATAGAACTAATCATGAAACCCAGTTTTCCAGAAGCCTTTCCCAGGGCCAGCCATTTTCTGCTTGTACAATAGCTGCCCTTAGTAAATGTAGTTATTTTAGCTCACAAAGAGGAAGAAATTACAATTAGGAAGAACACATTTCATTTTGCCTTTGTTATTTATTTTTAGAGACATTTTAAATCCAAAGGATGTGATCACAACCCAATTTGAAAATTCCTCTCCCAGCAAAGATTTCTGCAGCCAATCATGCCTTTCTTCTTATGAGCTAAAGAAAAAACCTGTTGTTACCATATATACCAGTAGCATTTCAACTAAGTGCAGTATGTGTCAGAAGAATGCTGATGTAAGTTCTATTTCGTCTTTATTGAGATTCTGTTCACAGATCAGAGGTTTTCTACTGGCTTTGCTTACTTTTATCTGTGTGTGTGTTTCTTTTCTAGATTCGATTTGAAGTTAAATATCAAAATGTGGTACATGGTCTTTGTAGCGATGCCTGTTTTTCAAAATTTCATTCTGCCAACAACCTCAGCATGAACTGTTGTGAGAACTGTGGGAGCTACTGCTACAGTAGCTCTGGCCCCTGCCAGTCCCAGAAGGTGTTTAGTTCCACAAGTATCACGGCGTATAAGCAGGTACGAATAGCCAGCTCACGTGCTCCGCAGGCTCGCCCCTTTCCAGATGGCGGCCCAGGGACGAAGTGCAGAAGAGAGCAAGCTCTTCCTACCAGTTGACCCTGGTGTGTGATTTCCCCTCCAGAAAAATGGGGTAGATTCTGAAACTGTAAGGGTCGATTTTGATAGTAAGATAATATAGGTGAACTAGATCATTCTTGAGGGTTTCCTTCATGGCCACGAATTCACAAACATAGTTTCATGGTGTGCTATGAGTCTGAAATATTTTGTGCTCTATTGATAGTGAAGAAAACCCCATATTATTGTGGATAAACTATGACCGAGAGTTATAATCAGCAAATATAAAACGTATCTTTTTCATTTTAGAAAGTATGTATTTTAAGTGTGTTTTGGAATTAATTGTCATTATTTTGGCAACATTGCTTTTTTAGTATGCTTTAATTTTTTTTTTTTCATTTTTCTGTTTTCCAACTGCCTTTTTTTTTACTTTAGCTCTATTAGTTTTGTTACTAAATGTATTAATTTGTGTCAATTTAATCATTGCTGAATAATATGGGGTCTTTAAAAGTTATTTAAGAAATAAACTGAAAATTTATTTTTATTTATTTATTTTTTGGCTGTACCATGTGACATGTGGGATCTTAGTTCCCTGACCAAGGACTGAGCCTGTGCCCCCTGCATTGGAAGCACAGAGTCTTACTTACTGGACTGCCAGGAAGTCCTGAAAAAAAGAAGTTATTATTTTTAAAAAATGTGTAAATGATAATTAATTTTTTTTTTCAATTAGGGAGTTTGGTTTAATTCCTCTGAGCAGTTGGTAATGGACATTCATCTTCATAAAGTATCCTTTTTCTAGGAACTTAGCCACTTTTGGCAGTCTGCTTACTATTTTTGCAAGAGTAGAATCCATATTATATGTGTATGTATGTGTGTGTGCCTATATATAGTCCCCAAATCAGTTCCATTCCTGATTTTGTTACTAGTATTGTATTCTGTCCACTGCGTAAGTGGTGTTCCTCTTTTACCCAGAAGATTATGTAAAGAAATGTTGCAATTTATGTTTTCCTAGCTTTTACTTCCCTGTGTAATTTATAAGTGAAAGATTTTACAGTGTGGCAGTGATAGTATAGGGTAGTGGTTAGGAGCCTGGACTTTGGATCCAGATGAAGTAAGTTATGGCAACCCACTCCAGCGTTCTTGCCTGGAGAATCCCAGGGACAGGGGAGCCTGGTGGGCTGCTGTCTATGGGGTCGCAGAGAGTCGGACACAACTGAAGTGACTTAGCAGCAGTAGCAGAAGTAAGTTAAATCTACTTTTCTGTTTTTTGGGGTTTTTTGGTTAAGTTAATTTAAGTTCTAGTTTGTTAATATAATTTTTTAAAGTATCTCACTATGTTATTGGAAGGATTTTATGGTACAGTGTACATAAAATTGCTTAGTATGGGGCCTGGCTCATGATGAGCACTCAGTAAGTAATAATATTTTTAATTTCTTTAAGTAGTGGCCATTATTATTGTGTTTCTTAAAACATGAATAAACTTACAGGCAAATTTTATTGCGAAACTCAGCTTGAAAAACAGGTAGTTCTGCAGAATCTCCTAATATACATTAAACATCTTTTTTGTCTCCTGCTAAAGAGTTTTACTAGTTAAATAACCTTCAAGGTGGTAGACTCTCTCTTAGACTGATGTCCAAGTCTCTCCTGAGGGTGGTCCTTAGGTTTGTGGATTACTTGGTTTCTGATTATTTGTGATGAGAAAAGTATGTTATGACTAAGTAATTCATTATTTTTAATGTATTTTGTTGTTGCTAATATATTTGAATAGTTACTAATTTTTTTCAGTTTTTATTTTACAGACATACTTCAGAAATATTGTGAGTTTGGTTCTAGGCCACGGCAATAAAGGAAGAGTATATTAGCAATTCTTATATGGATATGTACACACAGATATAATGTACATGTGTACACACATATAATGTGCATGTGTACACACAGATATAATGTGCATGTGTACACACAGATATAATGTGCATGTGTACACGCAGATATAATGTCTACATATCACACAGATATAATGTACATATGTACACACATATAATGTACACGTGTACACACAGATATAATGTGCATATGTACACACAGATATAATGTATATGTGTACACACAGATATAATGTACATGTGTACACACAGATATAATGTCTACATATCACACAGATATAATGTACATGTGTACACACAGATATAATGTCTACATGTACACACAGATATAATGTCTACATGTACACACAGATATGTCTATATACACACAGATATAGTGTACATATGTACACACAGATATAGTGTACACATGTACACACAGATATAGTGTACATATGTACACACAGATATAATGTACATATGTACACCCAGGTATAATGTACATGTGTACACCCAGGTATAATGTACATATGTACACACAGATATAATGTCTATATATCACACATATGTCTATATATACACACATATATAATGTCTATATATACACACAGATATAATGTCTATACACACACATATAATGTATATATATACACACAAATGTATATATACACACACAAATATGTATATATATACACACATGTATATCATTTATACATATTTGGTTTAAAGAGCTATGTTTCACGTCTCATTGGGTCCTTTCAAAAAGTGAACAATTTATCCTTAAATAATTCCAAGGTGATATTTATAGAGTTTTCATCAGTTAAGAGTTTTAGAGGCATAATTGAGTTCATCCAGTTTCTGTAGCTAGGAAAGCAGCTTACTAGATAACTAACTTATTCAGAATGTGTCTTTTCCTCACCTTTAGAAAGAGAGCATTTGTAGGCATACCTTAGAGATATTACATGTTCAGTTCCAAACCACCACAGTAAAGCAAATATTGCAATAAAGTGACGCATGAATTTTTAATTTCCCAGTGCATATAAAAGTTTATTTACGTTATACTGTGTAAATACTATGCCGTGTGCAGTGGAATTATGTCTTAAAAAATAATGTGCATACCTTAAACATACTTTATTGCTTAAAAATACTAACCATTCATTTGAGCCTTCAGAGAGTCATAATCTCTTTGCTAGAAGAAGGTCTTGCCTTGATGTTAATGGCCACGGACTGCTCAACGTGGTGATTACTAAAGGTTGGGGTGGCTATGGCAGTTTCTTAAAATAAGACAACAATGAAGTCTTGCTGCATGGATTGACTCTTCCTTTCATAAACAGTTTCTCTCTAGCCATACAATGCTGTTTGATAGCGTTTGACCCACAATAGAACTTCTTTCAAAATGGGAGTCAATCCTGTCAAACCCTGTCACTGCTTTGTTAACTAAACTTACATAATATTCTAAATCCTTTGTTGACATTTCGACGATCTTTGCAATCTTTACAGGAGTATATTTCATCTCAAGGAATCACTTTTTTGTGAGCATTAAAGTTTTATGATGAGATAGCAGATATTGAGTCACATCGTTGGGCTACACTTCTAATTCTGGTTCTCTTGCTATTTCTACCAATCTGCAGGGGCTTCTGCAGTGGCTCAGCGGTAAGGAATCGCCTGCAGTACAGGAGCCTCAGGAGACACGGGCTCTATTCCTGGGTCGGGAAGATCCCCTGGAGGAGGGCATGGCAAGCCACTCCAGTATTCTTGCCTGGAGAATCCCATGGACAGTGGAGCGTGGTGGGCTACAGTCATGGGGTGGCAAAGAGTCGGACATGACTGAAGTGACTTCACATGCACAGTTACTTTATTCACTGAAGTCTTAAAGCCCTCAAAGTCATCCTTGAAAGTTGGAGTCAACTTCTTCTAGACTCCTGTTAATGTAGATATTTTGACCTTTTCCCATGAATCACTATCTAGAATAGTGAATCCTTTCCAGAAGGCTTTTCATTTACTTTGTCCAGATCTATCAGAAGAATCACTATGGCAGGAATAGCCTTATAAAATGTATTTCTTAAATAATGAAACTTGAAAGTTAGAATTACTCTTTGATCCACGGGCTGCAGAATGGATGCTTTGTTAGCAGGCATGTTTTCAGACAACATTAATCTCATTATACATCTCTGTCAGAGCTCTTGTGTGACCAGTTGCATTGTCATTGAACAGTAGTATTTTGAAAGGAATCTTTTTTTCTGAGGAGTTGGTCTCAACAGTGGGCTTCAAATATTCAGTAAACCGTGCTGTCGACAGATACACTGTCCTCTAGGCTTTGTTGTCCATTCACAGAGCACAGGCAGAGTAGAATTAGCCTTATTCTTAAGGGCCTGAGGACTTTTAGAATAATAAGTGAACACTGGCTTCCACTTCAAGTTACCAGCTGTATTGGACCCTAACAGGAGAGTCAGCCTTTCCCTGAAGCTTTGGAACCACGCATTGGCTTCTCAGTAGGATGAAAGTCCTAGGTGGAATCTTCTTCCAGTGGAAGGCTGTTTCATCTGTGTTGAAAATCTGTTTTTAATGTAGCCACCTTTGTTAACGATCTTAGCTGGATCGTCTGAATAGCTCGTAGTTTCTGCATCAGCACGTGGTGCTTCCCATTGTACTTGGATGTTATAGAGATGATGTCTTTCCTTAAAACTCATAAACCAACCTCTGCCTGCTTCAAAATTTTCTTCTGAAGCTTCCTCACCTGTCTCAGACTTCGTTGAATTGAAGAGTGGTAGGGCCTTGCTTGGAGAGGCAGTGGCACCCCACTCCAGTACTCTTGCCTGGAAAATTCCATGGGCAGAGGAGCCTGGTAGGCTGCAGTCCATGGGGTCGCTAAGAGTTGGACACAACTGAGTGCCTTCACTTTCACTTTTCACTTTCATGCATTGGAGAAGGAAATGGCAACCCACTCCAGTGTTCTTGCCTGGAAAATCCCAGGGATGGGGGAGCCTGGTGGGCTGCCGTCTATGGAGTTGCATAGAGTCGCACACGACTGAAGTGACTTAGCAGCAGCAGCAGGGCCTTGCTTTGGGTTAGGCTTTAAGAGAACATTGTGGTTGCTTTGATCTTTTCAGACACTAAAACTTCCTCCATATCAGCAGTAAGACATTTTTGCTTTCTTAACATCTATGTGTTCACTGGAGCAGCATGTTTAATTTTCTTCAAGAACTTCTTTGCATTCAGAACTTGGCTAACTGGCACAAGAGGCCTCGCTTTAGGCCTGCCTCAGCTTTTTGTGTCTTCCTCTCTAAGTTTAATCATTTCTAGCTTTTGATTTGAAGTGAAAGATAATGTGACTCTTCCTTCCACTTGACTATCTGAAGACCATTGTAGGGTATTAATTAGCCTAATTGAAATATTATTGTGTCTCAGGGAATAGGGAGGCTTGAGGAGAGTGACAGGAAACGAGCGGTCAGCGTAGGAGTTAGAGCACATACAATATTTACCAGTCAAGCTTGTCTTAAATGGCTGTGGCTCGTGGCAGCCCCAAAGTAGATACAATGGTAACATTAAAGATCACTGATTACAGATAACCATAACAAAATAATGAAAAAGTTTGCAATATTGCAAGATTTACCAAAAATGTGTCACAGTGAGCAAAGGGAAAATGGCACTGATAGACTTGCTTGACGCAGGATTGCCACCAAATCTTCCATTTGTGAAAAATGCAGTATCTGCAAAGCATAATAAAGTAAAGCACAATGAAATGAAGTATGCCTGTATTAGTAGATGAAAGAACTTATTTTTCCCACATCCCAGTTTTAGGAAAGTCTATACTTAGTGTAGCTGCTATCATTGTCAAATATGCTCAAATATTTTAGCCAAAAGCTTTGGTTGTAGGTAGCTTTTCCTTTTTTCTTTCCTTACAGCATATGTATATATGTGTGCTTGTATTCGGTATTTAAATGTTATTTTATTTTAATAGAATTCAGCACAAACTCCTCCGTATGCCTTGGGGAAATCATTGAGGCCTTCAGCTGAGATGATTGAGACTACGAATGACTCAGGGAAAACAGAGCTTTTCTGCTCTATTAATTGCTTATCTGCTTACAGAGTTAAGACAGTTACTTCTTCAGGTAATGTTTAATTCCATACATGTATAGATTTGTAACTATTGAAGAGCAATGTAACTGCTTTTTTTTTTTCCACTTTATTACAAAACTAAAGCAGTCTGTGTGGTTTAAATAAAGACCCAAGGTTGCTTTAGCTTCAAAGAGCTGATTTTTTTTTTTAAGATTTTTTTGATGTGACCACTAAAAAAAAATTTAATTGAATTTATTACAATATTTTCTGTATTATGTTTTGTTTTTTGGCCACAAGGCATGTGGAATATTAGTTCCCCAAACAGTGATCGAACCCACACCCCCTGCATTGGAAGGTGAAGTTTAAACAGATGGATGCCAGGGAAGTCCCTCAAAGAGCTGATTTCTAAGCAACAAAGTTTTTCAGTGATTTTCTTGATCAAAGTGTTTATTTTGTAATTTCGTATGTGAAAAGAGAGAAAAACACATATACGTCCCAAGTTAATTTCTGTGTAAGTGGGACTTAATTGTAGTTAGCTGTCCATGTTACTATAAAGTTCTTTCATTTTTGTTTTGCATGTTACTGAATATTTGATAGTTTTACTCCCGTAATACATTTTTGGCTTATTTGTTCATCTGTGTAACTTAGTCATTGGTTTTGTTTTTTGTTACCAAGGTGTCCAGGTTCTGTGCCATAGTTGTAAAACTAAAGCAATCCCTCAGTATCACCTGGCCATGTCCAATGGCACGATCCACAGCTTCTGCAACTCCAGTTGTGTGGTGGCTTTCCAGGTATGACCTTAGGTGGTACTGTACTCTTGCAGTTCTCTTAGGCAGTGGTCTGTGGCAAAATGTTAACTGCTGAAGGGACCATCCTTTTCAAAGATTAAGCTTCAGTTAGGAAGAAAAGAGATTCTGTTCAATTATAGTCCAAGAGGTCATTTCTGCAAAATGTCTGAGCCCAAGATTTGAGCTTTAGGCCTTCTTTATTCAGCGTTCTCACCTAAACTACCTTTCTCTTCCACTTTCTCCCTTGGCTGTCTCCCTTTCAAAAGAATGGAAGTAGGCTGTGGTTTGGATAGGTGGCATGGTGATGGGCTCCTGTGTCCCTTCCTCTCATCCTGGGCCAGATACATCATGACTCCTGGCACAGAATTGGAAGCCTCCACTTGTCCCATTCTCTCCTTACTCTCTAATACATAGAGAAAGGGTAGAATTTAGTGATCCTCCTGGGTGGGAAGATCCCCGATGTGGTATCCTTGGCCCCAGGGAGAAAGCAAAGTGGCCACTGTGCCCTTAATAGCTAGGAGATTCTGGTTGGTAATAGGTGTGCAGGTGGAGAGAAAGGAGAGGCCTGCTCTTATTTATTAGAATCATGTACTAGAGATCTTTGTCTGGAAAGCCTGAATTTTAGTCTGCAGCCTTTTTTTTTTTTTTTGCAACCTTTTAGTGTTACATTCCTCAGTCCTATTCTGGGAATATGCCATTTCAACTCTTCCTGTGAACTCCTTAAGAAAATTTTGCAGAAACATTGGGGGAAATTAATTTGTTAAAATGAGAAAATGAAAATGACCAAGTTGTCTTATTTCTTACTTGATACAATCTTTGCCTTATCTGTATTTATTCAGAGTGTATTTAACAAGCCAAAAGGAGCAAACTCTTCAGCAGTGCCCGTGTCTCAGACCCAAGTGATTGTAAGCCCACCCTCTGGGTCAGCAGTGTCAGCCGGAAGAGGTCACACCTCTGCCTTTCCCCCTTGCTCCGTCAGTGGCTCTGTTGCGGCCAGTCTCCAGCCTCCTGCTCAGTTCCAGCAAGTTGCTTTAACCCACAGGATTGTCAGACTCAGGTGTCAGCACTGTAACTATCTGTTTGCGACAAAACCAGAACTTCTTTTCTACAAGGTAAAGAGAGATCATAAAAGGGATTGAATATATGAGTTTATCCAATAGAAGCATTTTTGTCTTTTCATCTTTGACAGTCACTCAGTTTGCTTTGAAGTGAGAAAGAAAAATATTTCTTAAAAATAAAGCAACACTTTAATTAGATATTAATGACTGTTCTTCCTCTGCAGGGGAAGATGTTTCTGTTTTGTGGCAAGCTTTGCTCTGATGAATACAAAAAGAAAAACAGAGTTATGGCAATGTGTGACTACTGTAAACTACAAAAAATTATAAAGGAGACTGTGCGATTCTCAGGGGTTGATAAGCCATTCTGTAGTGAAGGTAAGAAAAAAGCTCAGTTGTAGCCACAGAGCAGGTGGTGGTTATGAAGTGATTCGTGATGAGTTGGGCTATTAATCCACAATTAATTTTCAAGAAATTTCTTTTTTGAGGTATAATTTGCAGCTTTTTAATTGAGTTTATAGTTAACTCACTTCTAAGTCTATCCTTTTAAATGTTATAATAATCTCAATAAAGAAAACTTTTCCAAATATAATTAGAACAATGGTATTAGTATGGAGTATAGAAAATCTCTTTGTAAGTTTAACTTCAGAGATCATTTTTTGTACCCTTTCATAAACGAGGTACTTGGGCAATTACTGCTTCTCGGCTTAAGGAACTTTTATACCTCTTATGTTTCTGAATATAGATAACCTAATATTTAGAGTGTATGTTTCAAAGGTGATACGAGTTTGTTTTGTGAGTACAGATAGGACTATCTTTTAACCTAGAGTCAAATAATTGTGTCCAGATTTAGAAGTTAGCTTAAGGCTGGTATTATTGAAGACTGTAGAAATTCACTTCACTGCCTTCTGGTTAATATAAACTTGATGTATCTTCCTTTTATCCTTCTGGTTCTCAGTTTGCAGATTCCTCTCTGCCCGTGACTTTGGAGAACGATGGGGAAACTACTGTAAGATGTGCAGTTATTGTTCACAGACATCCCCTAATTTGGTAGAAAATCGACTGGAGGGCAAGTTAGAAGAGTTTTGTTGTGAAGATTGCATGACCAAATTTACTGTCCTGTTTTATCAGGTAAATATGATATGCCTCTTTGACTTTCTGAAGTTGGTACAGTTATTTTCTATTTAAAATATATTCAGATTATGTGAAGAGAAATTGGTTGTTTAGAACTAGGTAAATAAATTATGGGCTGTGGGCTCTTAAAGCAAAATTCAGTTGACTACAAACATGAAATCTTTGGGGTCAAGAAGGTAGGATTTTTGGAGATTTTATTGTTGTTTGGGGAACTGTTCCTTTTATTTTTTGCTTTCTTGTAAGGCACATGGATCTTATTTATAACTTTTAGTTCTTTCTAGGTGGAATTTTACACAGTTATGTTGCCTTAAGTGGCTCTCTCATTCAGAAGTAGTTCTGAGGAACTTGAAGTGAGCCTTTGTTCTCACTTCATGAGTTAAATGACTCTGACCTCCCTACCCTTCGTCTACTTTCTTTTTTAAAAAGTTTACTGTTTTGAAAGCCCAACAACAAAAGCTGCAATTAATTAAACCACTAATACATGTCTGGTGCTTCATAAATATTATTTCATTTAATCTTCACCACATTCCTTGGTGGCTCAGATGGTAAAAGATAAAAGAATGTGCCTGCAGTGCACATTCTTGCAGGTTTGATCCCTGGGTTGGGAAGATTTTTGGAGAAGGAAATGGCTACCCACTCTAGTTTTCTTGCCTGGAGAATCCCATGGACAGAAGTGCCTGGTGGGCTACAGCCCATGAGGTTGCAAAGAGTTGGACACAACTAAGTGACTAACACTTTCACAATCCTAAGAGATAAGGTATAGTATTGCTATTGTTAGGTTGTTCTGGTATTGCCTGTTTGTAAATAAGGAAAAATAATAAGGTCCAGGGAGGTTATGTATGTTCCCATGAAGAATCTGGTGGGAGAAGAACAGCACCTGTAACCCTCCAGTAAAATCACCTGTTTACTTGTTCACCTACCTAAAATACAGTTTTCTTTGAGAGAAAGTATGTCATTTTCATAATTATGTGACTAGGACCTATCTCAATGCTCAAGACGAAGGAAACCTAGTTAGATATTTGTCGAATGAATCAAAGTCTTTATAAGACTACAAAGCCCAAAGTCTTTTTTTTTTTTTAACTTATTTTATATTGGAGTATAGCTGATTAACAATGATGTATCAGTCCACGTGCACAGCAGAGTGACCATAGCCTTTATTTTTTATACTGCAGTAGGTTGCCTCTTAACCTTAAAAAACAAACAAACAAACCCTATCTTTTGATTCCTTCACTAGTAATTTTGAAAATAGGAGATCAATTTTTATATCCTCTCAATTGAGGGCATCTATATAAAACGAATAGTGTATATATTTTTGACTACAATATCTTAAGGTAGGAACCTTACATTTTGTGATCTCAACTGACTCATTCTGTTTTCATAGTTCCTTCTGGTTTTATGATTAGTGTCATACTTTCATTATTTTATAGTTTTCAGCCTATCCTGTTTCACATTTCTTTCTCAGATGGCCAAGTGTGATGGTTGTAAACGACAGGGAAAGCTAAGTGAGTCCATAAAATGGCGAGGAAACATCAAACATTTCTGTAACCTGTTTTGTGTTTTGGAGTTTTGTCATCGTCAGCAAATTATGAATGATTCTTTTTCACAAAATAAAGGTAAAATTAACTTGGTAATGGGATCTTTCTGTCAGTGCTAAGTTACTGTCAGCACTCAAAGTTATAAAAATATAATAAAATTTCGCTGCATTCAGATAGCCTAAATTTACTTAAATTTTCCTTTAAGAATCCTTAAAGATTGCCCTAGTAGGCAAATTAATCTTGATGCTTTTGGTTTTCAAAATCAAACATACCAAGGAATCAATAAATATGTAAGCAATAATTTTTTAGGAAAATTAGGTTTGCTTGCTTTTGATTGAATTTATTTGTATATAAATAACTTACACTAAGTGATATATTGCTATTCAGTTAATAAAGCAGAAATAAAAATAGAAAATCAGGGCAAACAAAGGAAGAGGATATGTTAATATGATGGCTGTTACTGGTGTGAGATTTGATTCAAAGCTTGCTTGTAGCCAAGGGAAAAAGAATAACACATTAATTATATCAGAAAAAATAAAGTAGACCAGTTCTTCATGGGTAGCAAAGCTTTTCCTGGCTAAGAATAAAATAATTTTGCAAGTAGGACAGCTAATGTGGTCAAAATATCCGGATGAATAGATATGTGGCATGTTCTGAAAGTAGCTCTCTGAAGTAGCACTTCTCTGAGTTAGGCTAAAAACATTTGATGTGATGTTCTCTCATCAAAGCCTGGAGTGCTCCTGACTTGACAGAATTCACATGCTCTGGCTTTATGGCCTGGCCTTTGTCTACTTTTGCAATCTTATTAATCATCACCTTAACCACATATGCTTTGTGCTAATCTTTTGTGTTATCATCTGTTCCCTAAGACTGGTAATGGTGGAATTCTCATTCTATAATGTGGGTTAACAAAATCTGTGTTCTTATGTGGATGGAGAGCTACATCACCAACTTATTCATAAAAATTATCAGGTTAAATTTTTATTTGAACCAAGCTTTCAGTGTAGAAATTTTAACATTCACTAATGGGAAAGTCCAGTCAATCCTGAAGCCAATAACTGTATTTTTACACATTAAGTATCATTTGAAGTTTCTAATTTTAGAGAATTAGGTACTCTTTAAGTCCCAGTTAACACTAATCTAAACAGGATCACCAACCCAGCATTCAGTTCAGTTACTCAGTCGTGTCTGACTCTCTGCGACCCCATGGACTGCAGCATGCTAGGCCTCCCTGCCCATCACCAACACCTGGAGTTTACTCAGACTCATGTCCATTGAGCCAGTGATGCCATCCAACCACCTCATCCTCTGTCATCCCCTTCTCCTCCCGCCTTCAATCTTTCCCAGCATCAGGGTCTTTTCAAATGAGTCAGTTCTTCGCATCAGGTGGCCAAAGAGTTGGAGTTTCAGTTTCGACATCAGTCCTTCTTCCAATGAATATTCAGGACTGATTTCCTTTAGGGTGGACTGGTTGGATCTCCTTGTAGTCCAAGGGACTCTCAAGAGTTTTGTCCAACATCACAGTTCAAAAGCATCAGTTCTTTGGTGCTCAGCTTTCTTTATAGTCTGACTATCACATCCATACATGATCACTGGGAAAACTGTAGCCTTGATTAGATGGACCTTTGTTGACAAAGTAATGTCTCTGCTTTTCAATATGCTGTCTAGGTTGGTCATAACTTTTCTTCCAAGGAATAAGCGTCTTTTAATTTCATGGCTGTAATCACCATCTGCAGTGATTTTGAAGCCCCAGAAAATAAAGTCTGCTGCTGTTTACACTGTCTCCCCATTTATTTGCCATGAAGTGATGGGACCAGATGCCATGATCTTACTTTTCTGAAAGTTGAGCTTTAAGCCAACTCTTTTACTCTCCTGTTTCACTTTCATCAAGAGGCTCTTTTGTTCTTCTTCGCTTTCTGCCATAAGGGTGGTGTCATCTGTATATCTGAGGTTATTAATATTTGTCCTGGCAATCTTGATTCCAGCTTGTGCTTCATCCAGCCCAACGTTTCGCATGATGTACTCTGCATATATGTTAAATAAGCAGGATGACAGTATACAGCCTTGATGTACTCCTTTTCCTATTTGGAACCAGTCTGTTGTTCCATATCCACTTCTCACTGTTGCTTCCTGACCTGCATACAGATTTCTCAAGAGGCAAGTTAGGTGGTCTGGTATTCCCATCTCTTGAAAAATTTTCCACAGTTTGTGGTGATCCACACAGTCAAAGGCTTTGGCATAGTCAATAAAGCAGAAATAGATGTTTTTCTGAAACTCTTTTGCTTTTTCGATGATCCAGCGGATGTTGGCATTTTGATCTCTGGTTCCTCTGCCTTTTCTAAAACCAGCTTGAACATCTGGAGTTTCATGGTTCACGTACTGCTGAAGCCTGGCTTGGAGAATTTTGAGCATTACTTTACTAGCGTGTGAGATAAGTGCAATTGTGCGGTAGTTTGAGCATTCTTTGGCATTGCCTTTCTTTGGGAAACCCAACATTATGCAGTTATATATTTGTATTGCCTTGAAACTTAGTTGTTAAATAGAGTTTTTTAATGTGTGCATGTGATCCTTTTGTCTTACCTTTTTGTTTATTTTAATCAGCAAATATTTCTAAGGCACACACTGCTTCAGTGACGCTCCCTGCTGCAAGGACAAATACAACACCAGTTATAACCAATGTGGTGTCATTGGCAAAAATATCTCCTGCTCAGCCCACAGGGAGTGGTGTTTTAAAAGGTATGACTTGAAGTAAAGGCATTTGGGTAAACTGTAGAGGTTTTGTTCCTAGTGTAAATAGCACTTACTGTAATAGTCACATGTACATTTATATGAAGAAACATGCCCCTCTGTCTCTGAGGGAAGTGGGTAGCAAGCAGGGTGACGTGCATAGAGAAGGAAGTGGTATATATAATTTAGTTTTTAAGGAACCCCAATGCTTTAATATAGCTGCCTTTAACATCAGAGATTCTAACACAGTATGTTAGGATTGGGACTCAGGAATCCCTTGCCTTTACCAAGTACCCCAGGTGGTACTGATGCCAGATTTCCTTGCACTATTTTTTGAGAAATTCTGGACTAGACTCTAGACCACCTTAGAGACAGGAAAGTAATCTCTTGGTTTCAGTGTTTACTTGTGTGTATTCTAGGGATAATAATGTATGTTTTAATTTATAACAGGTACAGTTGTTACTGAAGAGGCAACAAAGATCAATGAAAATGTAAGTTTTATTAATTATCTTCCTGATTAATATTCCGTGGCTTTAGTTTCATTTTGATATATAGCTTCTAATGTATGTCTGAGTACATTTCTATTTGCTACTTAGTTGTTTTAAAAAGTAGAGTAATATATTATGCACTAATTTTTGTTTTTGAATTAGTTAGATCATTAATAAGAATGCATTTCTGATTTATTTTACAGTTTGTGTTCTGGTTCCTTAGTTTCTTTAAATACTTGTTAATTCCATCTGGGTGCTTATTTTTCTCTTACTACTTTCAAATATTTTTCTTTTAGACTAGCAGGTTCTGAAAAGGTTCACTATATTATTGTTTTATGCATCTTTAAATTATGTGAAGCTGAAAATAGTGCAAAGTAAAATAATATTTGAATTTTCTCTTTATTGTGAAACTTCCTAAAATTAAAAAAAAATTCAAAGAAATGCATAATTTCAAATCTGGCAGGCTGAAAGAATTGCAGACTGTGTCATTGTCTTAGGTCAGCATCACTTTAGCAGGAAAACAAAATTCCTATCGTCCTTTATCAGTATCACACAAAACCTAATGTGTCAGGTCTTGGGTTAATGTTTTTGTTATGGTGTTGCTCTCTTAATATTTGCTCTTGATACCATTAAAAATCTTTTAAAAAATATCATATAACAGTGTGATTCACGTTCATTAAGTGGTAGTGCTGTACTAAAAAGTGTGCCCCAAATTCTATAAATTTGGAGAAGTTAGATGTGATAAAACTCTGTGAAGAAGGCTAGACCATTGTTATGATATCGCATGCTGTTAATTTAGGAGCGTGCACCCTGCAGGGTATTAGAGATAATGTTCAAAAAACCCCAGAGTGGTTTTAGAGCAGATACACCCTTTAGTTCACAAAATTATCTTGTAACCGGGGAAGGATGGTGGAATAAATTGTAAAAATCCTGGCAACACAGGTGTAAGATCAATGCTGCCATAATGTGTCCCTAAGGCCAAGCTGTCATCTGTGCTAAGACATGAAGTATTTTTGATGATTTGAAAGAAGGTGACACTGAGACAAAAAGGTTTACTACATGTCATGGCTGGCTTTTCAAGTTTAAAGCCCACCAAGGTTTTAAGAATATAAAAATGAGCAGGCAAGTTATATCTGCTAGTGCTGAAGCTATCAAAACATTTCAGCTTTCAGTCAGTCAATCAGTCAGTCCAGTCACTCAGTCATGTCCAACTCTTTGCGACCCCACGGACTGCAGCACGCCAGGCCTCCCTGTCCATCACCAACTCCCGAAGTTTACTCAGACTCATGTCCATTGAGTTGGTGATGCCATCCAACCATCTCACCCTCTGTCATCCCCTTCTCCCGCCTTCAATCTTTCCCAGCATCAGTGTCTTTTCAAATGAGTCAGTTCTTCGCATCAGGTGGCCAAAGTATTGGTGTTTCAGCTTCAACATCAGTCCTTCCAGTGAATATTCAGGACTGATTTCCTTTAGGATGGACTGGTTATTTCAGCTTTACCAGAATTTAAAGAGTGTTTAACTTGGAGGACAACATAACATCTGCTAATAAAGAAGCTTTTAAAATGGTAAAGAAGGTAAATTTGTGCAAGGTGGATGAAAGGGATGTTGAGATTTTGCTTGGGTTGTTTCCCAGGGATTAATAAAGGAGGACTTGCTAGAATTAGAAAAACAAAAGTAATAGGAAGAGGGCCCCAGCAATTAGCCTGGGTTTCAGCACATCAGCTAGCAATGAAGTGACTGGCATAGCCTTTTGACCATATTTCAGCAACAGTTGCTAGTTTTGAAGATGATCCATATGTGGATTGCATTTCCATGGTGGTGAGGATGGACAAGTGTCTTTGCATACGAAGAAATCTTCAGTGGGAAAGAAAAAGAGAAAAACCCAAACCATGTTAGATTCATTAGCTTCATTCTTTAGCAGAAGTCTTCCAGGAAATCAGACCAGCCTTCACCAGCATGTGGAGAGAGAGTTTATCCTACTTAATTTGATATCTCTTAACTGTTCCATTATTAAGGTTGTTGGAAGAGGATAATGATAACACTAGTTAATTATTTTTAGGTAGTATACCACATTAGTTAATGAACTGTCATTAAGTTAATTTCATATTTATATGTATATTATATATTGTACTTTAAATTATATTTTAAAATTACATGATAAATAACTTATGGAATTAATAATTTTCTTAACTGCTTACTTATATAATGAATTATTAATGTATTGTGCCTTAAATTAATATTATTGTTATGAAGTAAGTAATGTTACTTATTATGTTATATATTATAAAAATATTCTGTATTGTAAGTTTATATTCTGTGATAATACATTCTTCCTCTATATGTATGGGGCTGTTAGTCTTAAATTATGTTGGTTTTGAATTATTCAGAAGCATATCTCTCATATTAAATGTGACTGCCCTATATATATTTTCCCTATATGGAGTACTTCTGTAATTCACCAGTCACTTAAACTGTGTTACAGAATAGTTCTGATTAATATATTTAGTTTAGTCTATAAAAAGTATAATAATAAATAATGTAGTATTTTTATGATTTTTAAAAAAGGAAACCAGACTGTTTTAGAATCTTTTTCTTTGTTTCTCTTGGACTTTGGTCTGGATTCCTTCAGGTTATTTAAGTGGTCTTAAGTTTAGGGGAAAGGTGAGGTACTGGAAAGTGCAGAGAAGGCTTACTGCAAATGTCAGCAAACTTCTGTAAAGGTCTAAAGAGTAAATTAGACTTTGCAGGCCATGCAGTCTCTGTTGCACCTCCTGACTTCTGCCACTGCAGTGCAGAAGTAGCCATCGACAATACATAAATGAGTAAGTGGCTCTGTTCTAGTAAAACTTTAAAACAAATGATGGGCCCATGAACCAAGCTTTGCCAACTCCGTGTTCTACTGTATTCCCTCCATCCCTAATTAACCATTGATAGAGTTGGCTTATTTGCTCGTAGTTTTTTCTTTTCTTGCCCTCCCTTTTTAAAAAATGAATCACTGCCCCCAGTCCTTTTTCACATCCCTATATGCAGCTACTGTTACGAATTTGGTGTGTGTCCTTTCAGACTGTTTTTAATCTTTCACATTCATATATACACATCCATGGAAAATAATAATATTTTTTAAAATATCCATCTGATTCTTAATAGATTTGGTACATTTCTACTGCTGGTGTATAATATTTTATATTTTTCTGTTGTTCACTTGCTGGGTTGTGGTCTGACTCTTTGCACCCCCATGAACTGCTGCATGGCAGGCTCCTCTCTCCTCTACTATTGCCTGGAATTTGCTCAAATTCAGGTGCATTGGGTCGGTAATACTGTCTAACTTCTGCTGCTCTCTTCTACTTTTGCCTTCAATCTTTCTTAGCATCAGTGTCTTTTCCAGTGAGTCGGCTCTTTGCATCAGGTAGCGAAAGGATTGGAGCTTCAGCTTCAGCAAAACTCCTTCCAGTGAATATTCAGGGTTGATTTCCTTTAGGATTGACTGGTTTGATCTCCTATATTGCATACAGATACCACATTTTATTTATCTATTGCCCTGTTGGTAAACATATGTTGCTTCACTATCAAAAATATCTGCTACAATGAATGAACATTCTTGTATATACCTTCTTGTGTGTGTGTACAGGTGTGTTTGTCTAGTGTAGACATGGAAGAGTGGAATTTTGAGGACAAAGTATATTTACATTTTTAGTTTTCAAATTGCCCTATTGAGTGGGTGTTCCAGTTTTTATTTCCACTGGCAGTTTATGTTTGTACTCATTTCCTACAGCCTTACTATCATTTTATGTTTTCAGATTTAAACTTTTTTTTGCCAGTCTTCAGTAATATCTTATTGTTTTATTTTGTATGTCACTGATTACTAGTGAGTTTGCTTACATTTCTGTTTCTGAACATCTGAGTTTTCTTCCATTTTTGTATTTGTCTTTTTTCTTATAGATTTCTTTCTATATTCTGGATTTGTCTTCCTTTCTACTCATCATTTTTATCAACACAAAAACATGTGGTATTATTTCCTACCTGAAAAAAAATCCTTATTTAATACCATGGCCTTTCAGTTACTGTCCCATTTTTCTGCTTTCCATTTTGGAAAAAAATCCTCTAAGGGTGGCCTCTGCTTGTTGCATCATTTTTTTAAATCTGTTTTCTTTCCTTAGCTCACTCTAGTCAGGCTTTTGTCTTACCACTCTGCTGAAATATTTCTAGTCAAGATCTCCATCAGTCTTTATTTTGCCAAATCTAGTGGTCAGTTTTCAGTTCTCATTCTCCTCATGCTTTCAGTAACATTTGAGACAGTTGATCTCTCTTTCCTTCCTTGAAATACCTTCAACTTCTAGGTCATCATACACCCCTTTTGTCAGTCTACACATTACTCTGGTTTTAAACCACCTGGATAGTGGCTGGTTACAGACTGAGTTCTCTTGCCTTGACCTCTGAGCTCTAGGTTCAGGTATCCATCCAGCCGTCTGCGTGACATCTACTCTGGGATGATGAATAGTCATCTCAGGGAAAGCAGAGTCCTTTTATTTCCTCCAGTCCTTTTACTTCCTCTCCAGTGCTCCTTACTTCTTATCACTTCTGGGTCCATCTTCTTAGTCTGAGCCACCATCATCTTCTGTATTATTACAGTGACCTCCTACTTGTCTTTCTCCTTCTATTCTTGGCATTTGCAGTTTTTTTTCTCCACAGTGTTGCCAGAATGATCATTTTAAAACACAAATCAGATTGTCAACTCTGATGCTTTAAAAACCTTCAACGAAATTCTGAAAAAGAATAATAAAGAAGGGGAAGAGCTAGTTCCCCAAATTATAACTACAAATTTGAAAAAAAAGTTTAAAAAATTTTATTAGCATATTGTTGATTTACAGTGCTGTGGTAGTTTTAGATGTGAAGTGAATCATTTATACAACAGATTTCATAGAGCTACATGGTTGAAACAACAAGAAGTCATGGATAAACAATTCAATAGAAAAGAAGTACACACATATACCTAAATATCTATAAATATATATTTGTAAATATATATTATATATTTAAAAAATAACTTATTTAAAAATTATATATAATTAGAAATATATATATATTATATATAAATCTGGAGACGGAAATGGCAACCCACTCCAGTATTCTTGCCTAGAGAATCCTGTGGACAGAGGAACCTGGGGGCTGCTGTCCATAGGGTCACACAGAGTTGGACATGACTGAAGCAACTTAGCATGCATGCATAAATAAATATATAATTATATATATTATATATACAATACATATGTAAATATATATGTATGTATGTGTGTATATATATATGTATACACACATACAAACACACGATTTTAGAAATAATAAGGGTGGCAGTTCACATCATTAGGAGAGATCTAGATTATTCAATAAACAGTGTTGTGACGACTGAGTAGACATATGGGAGAAAATACCATAGGATTTCTACCTCCTAAGTTAAACGAAAATGATGCCCAGATGGAAAAAAGTTTCAAGTTTAAAAAATAATGAAGTATTAGGAAAAAGTATAGGAAAGAATTTTAATGCAGAAGTAGGGAAATTCTTTCTAAATATGTCACGGAACCCAAAAGCCATAAAAGATTTGTGAGGAAGATTCAACTACATTTCAAAGTCATGACACATGAGAAAAATGAAGAAGTTGCAATTTATGTTGTAGAAGGCTATTTTTTCCCATATGTAAAGAGTTTCTGCGAGTCAGTGAGAAGATCCAACACTCATTAGGAACATGGGTAAAAGTATGATCCATAATTTGCAGATTTGGAAATAAAAATAGTTCTTAAACATACACAAGCATAATTCAGCTTCAAGATTAGAGAAATGCCATTTAGAACTATAGTTTTATCAGATGGGAAAGATAAAAATGCTAATAGCAGTTGGTAAAACTGCTACAGAGGGCAACTTAGTAAAACCTGTTAAATTTAAAATGTAAATACCCTTTTTCCCAGGATCTCCAACTTTAAGAATTTACCCTTCAGATATATTCTGCACATTTATGAAATGGTGTACAAGGATAACAATTGCAGTATTGTTTGTAGTAGGAAAAGCCTGTAAACATCCTAGTTGTTTCATCAGTGATCAGGGCTGTTGTAAGTTCATCCTGAGATATTGTATAAATTAGAAAAAAAAAATAGCCCTAAATAGTCTGAAATGCATCCTCTCCAATCCCACACTAAGTCACATGGCCTGGCAAGTGGAGTCCCTTGCACGCATACACAGCTGCTCTGTTCAGACTGTAGTTAAATATAGCATATCCCGTGCAGTGGAATATCATGCAGTTAAAAAGAATGTGGTGGCTCTTTTATGTATAGACACAAAGCAGTCTTATATATGTTTTGTGCCTGTATGTTTGTATAGAATACCTCTGGAAGGCAGCCAATAAAGAGACAGCAGAGATTACCTCTGAGGAGAACTGAAAGACTGGGGCAGAATTTTAACAGGGAGAATTATTTTTTTCATTGTTTGCTATTTGAAGTTTTGGATTTGTCCCCTGTTATACTGCCCATTCAAAAACATGCATAGAATTAAAAGATAAAGGAAAACTGGGAAAAGGATATGAATAGACAGTTCACAGAAGAGGAAATATAAATAATGCTTAAACATGAAAAATATCTAACCATACTACTATTGTATAATTTCTCACTTATTGAGAAACAGCAAAAAACGTTTGATGATGTTTAACAGTATTGGGAAACAGCCTCATATACATTGTAATATACAGATTTTCATATACTTTGACTCACCAAAAGCACTTATATGACCTTATTCTAGTCAGCACGCCTGGCGGTCCTGCAGATCTCTCTTGTTTCAATAGGATCTAGCTGGAATAGACCCAGGGATGCTTCTTTTTCCAGCCTCTGACCACCCTCCAACTTCTTTTCCAGTCCTAACCTTCAGAATCATCTTCTCAGCTATTCACTGTCTTCAGGACCAGCCAACATTGTCTTTATTGCCAGTCAACCAAGAACTCCCAGGTTAATCAGAACTATTCCACCAATGTGGAGGCCAGCATGAAACGCGTGGTCAACCTGCATCTGCGGGCCTCCTACACATACTGCTCTCTGAGCATCCATTTCCACCATGGCACTGTGCCTCTGGAGAATGTGGGACACTTCTCCTGAGAGTTGGTCTCTTGAAGATAAAAAACTGGTGCAGTGGCTGTATCCTCTTCCAGGGTGTGCAGAAGCTGTCCCAAGATGAGTGAGGTAAAACCCTGGACACCATGGACACTGCTGTGGTCGTGGAGAAGAACCTGAACCAAGCCCTTGTGGATCTTCATACCCTGGTTCTGCCTGTGCAGACCCCCATCTCTGTGACATCCTGGAGAATCACTTCATAGATGAGGAGGTGAAACTCGGCAAGAAGTTGGGCATCTACCTGACAGACTGGCTGCCGTTGGGCTGGCGAGTGTCCCTTTGAGGGGTCAACCTCAACTCAAGAAGGGCTCAGAGCCTCAGGCCCAGCTGCCTTTGAGGGGCCACTGTGCATCCCCCAGGTGTCAGGACTTCTGCCTGGTGTCTTCCTGCAGCCACTAGGCAGCTTTTTAATGACCCAGGAGCCCTCTCCCAAGCCATGGACCAAATGGAGACAGTAAAAGCTTTGCAGGAAAAGAGAAAAGACCTTAGTCTATAGATATACTAGCACATGCAGAATCAATTTGTATGTAAGGATATTTTTTTGTTCATAGTAGCAAAAGATTTGTAACATTTAATGTTCAGCAGCAGGGACTCTTCAAATTACATAGTGCATTCAATGTATAAAAGTGGTAACAGGCAGCTTTGTATAAAGTTATATGAAAATACCTCCAAGATAGTTAGCTAAGTGGCAAAGCAAGGTGCTGAACCTTGCTAATAATATGCTGCCATGTGTACAGGCTGAGCGCTGAAGAATTGATGCTTTCGAACTGTGGTGCTGGAGAAGACTCTTGAGAGTCCCTTGGATAGCACATCAGTCCTAAAGGAAATCAACCCTGACTATTCATTGGAAGGACTGATGTTGAAGCTGAAACTTCAGTACTTTGGCCACCTGATGTGAAGAGCCTACTCATTGGAAAAGACTCTGATGCTGGGAAAAATTGAGGGCAGGAGAAGGTGGCAACAGAGGATAAGATGTTGGATGGCATCATCAATTCAGTGGACATGAGTTTGAGCAAACTCCAGGAGACAGTGAAGGACAGGCGGGCCTGGCTTGCTGCAGTTCATGGCGTCACAAAGAGTTGGACATGACTGAGCAACTGAACAACAACATGTGTAATCAGAAGCAACTTAATTATATAGCCCATCTCTAGAAGGATGTATAAGAGACTGAGAACATTGTGTTCAAGACTGAGTTTGGATACATGGCACACAGTTGTAGAAAACTTACTTTTCACGCATATACTTTATGAATGACGACATCATTCAGAATTATTGTATCTAACATCTATTGTGGCTTTCCCTGGTGGCTCAATGCCGGAGACCCATGTTCAATACTTGGGTTGGGAAGATCCCCTGGAGAAGGAAATGGCAACCCACTCTAGTACTCTTGCCTGGAAAATCCCATGGACAGTGGAGCCTGGTAGGTTACAGTCCATGGGGTCACAAAGAGTTGGACACGACTGAGCGACTTCACTTTATTTTCTTTCAACATCTATTTAAAAAGTAAGTTTAAATAACATTCTTCCCCTTTTCTGTGGGGAATATGTTCCAAAACCCTTAGTGGATGCCTGAAACTATGGACAGTACCAAACCCAACATATACACTAATTTTTTTCCTATACATACACATCTGTGATAAAGTTCAATTTATAACTTAGGCATAGTAAGAGATTAACAACAATAGCAATAACATAGAACAGTTACAACAGTATACTATCATGAAAGTTATATGAATGTAGTCTCTGTTTCAAAATACCTTATTGTACTGTATCACCATTGTTGTGATATGAGATGATTAAGTGAGGCGAAGTACGTAGGCGTTGTGATGAAGTGTTACGCTTTTCCCTTTGCACTTGAAGGATGCACTTTAGGACTTCTCTTTGGCATATCTGAATTGCTGCTCTTGTGTTTTGGGATGCCATTATCAAATAGAGTAAGAGTTTTTTTTTTTTTAATATTAAAAATTTAATTTCAAATAGAGTAAGAGTTATGCTGTTCTGTGCTCAGTCACTCAGTCCTGTCTGACTCTTGTTGACCCCATGGACTGTAGCCCGCCAGGCTCCTCTGTCTACAGGATTCTCCAGGCAAGACTGGAGTGGGTTGCCATGGCCTTCTCCAGAGGATCTTCCCGACCCAGGGATTGAACCTGCGTCTCTTGTGTCTCCTGCATTGTAGGCAGATTCTTTACCCACTGAGCTATCTGGGAACCTAAATACAGTAACAGTTACTTGACCACAAGCACTGTGATACCGCAGCAATCATTTGACATCCTTGATGGCTGAAAGTGGAAAAAGCAGTGGAAGTGTTCATTGCTTCAGTCATGTCTGACTAGGAGATCTCAGGGAATGTAGCCTGCCAGGTTCCTCTGTCAATGGATTCTCCAGGCAAGAATCCTGGAGTGGGTAGCCACTCCCTTCTCCAGGGACTCTTCCCAACCCAGGGTTCAAACCCAGGTCTCCTGCATTGCAGGCGGATTCTTTACTGTCTGAACCACCGGGGCTACGAAATGACTAATGGACAGGATATGCCAGACAAAGGAATGGTTCACTTCCTCTTCAGGACAGAACGGGACAGCAGGAGATTTTATTGTGCTGCTAAGAATGGTGCACAGTTCCATAACATAAACTTATGAATTGTGTATTTCTGGAGTAATACTATATTTTCAGACTGCGGTTGACCATGGGTAACTGAAACCAAGGAAAGCAAAACTGCAGACGAGGAGGGACTACTGTGTACCATTTGGTGGTTTCCCATACTCTTAAAATACAATCCTAATTTTCTGTTTGTTTTTTTTTTTTAATTAAGACCTTCCAGGGCTAAAAACAGTGCCTGGCTTGTAGTAAATATTCGGTAAATGTCTACTGAATGAAAGAACATGTTTTAAATACATTCGCCCATTGTTTGTCTTTCGACTTTATAGACCATTGTTTGCAAAAGTTTAAAATTTCATGGTAGTCAGTCGTATCAGCCTTTTCTACTTGTAATCTTTCATGTTTTATTTAAGAATACTTTATCTGTTGTTGTTCAGTGGCTAAGTCGGGTCTGACTGTGCCCCTTTAGACTACAGCACACCAGGCTTGGTTGTCCTTCACTATCTCCTGGAGTTTGCTCAGATCCATGTTCATTTAGTGGGTGATGCTATCTGACCGTCTCATCCTCTGCTGCTCTATTCTCCTTTTGCCTTCAGTCTTTCCCAGCATCAGGGTCTTTTCTGGTGAGTCCGCTCTTATCAGATGGGCGAAGTATTGGAGCTTCAGCTTCAACATCAGTCCTTGCAATGAATGTTCAGGACTGTGCTTTAGGATTGACTGGTTTGAACTCCTTGCAGTCCAAGGGACTCTCAAGAGTCTTCTCCAGCACCACAATTCAAAAGCATCAATTCTTTGGCGCTCAGCATTCTTTATGGTCCAACTCTTAACGTCTGTACGTTACTGGAAAAACCATAGCTTTGACTATACAGACCTTTGTTGGCAAAGTGATATCTCTGCTTTTTAATACACTGTCTAGGTTTGCCCTAGCTTTTCTTCCAAGGAGCAAGTATCTTTTAATTTCATGGCTGCAGTCACCATCTGCAGTGACTTTGGAGCCCATGAAAATAAAATCTGCCACTGTTTCCACTCTTTCCCCTTCTGTTTCCTGTGAATGATGAAACCAGATGGAATGATCTTTAGTTTTCTGAAAGTTGAATTTTATGCCAGCTTTTTCACTTTCCTCTTTTACCCTTATCAAGAGGCTCTTTGGTTCCTCTTCACTTTCTACCATCTAGTATCATCTGCATATCTGAGGTGGTTGATATTTCTCCAGGCAGTCTTGATTCCAGCTTGTGATTGATCCAGCCTGGCATTCGGCATGATGTACTGTGTGCGTGCATGCTAAGTCACTTCAGTCATGTCCAACTCTTTTGGACCCTATGGACTGTAGCCCACCAGGCTCCTCTGTCCATGGGACCCTCCAGGTAAGGATAATGGAGTGGGTTACCGTGCCTTCTTCCTGGGGATCTTCCTGACCCAGGGATTGAGCCTGGATCTCTTATTTCTCCTGCATTGGCAGGCAGGTTCTTTACTACTAGTGCCACCTGGAAAGCCCTGTGTTCTCTGCTTTTGAGTTAAATCAGCAGGGTAACAGTATTCAGCTTTGTCATACTCCTTTCCCAATTTTGAACCAGGCACAGAAGAAAGGAGAAAGAAGGCAAGGGAGAAAGGGAAAGATATACTGAACACAGAGTTCCCAAGAATAGCAAGGAGAGATGAGAAGGCCTTCTTAAATGAACAGTATTTTCTCTGAGTTCTGGTTATTTGAAAATTCTCCACTAATCTTAAAGTTTTATTTTTTTCATGTTGAGGTCTTTAATCAATATGAAGTATTTTTTTGCATATGGTCTGAAGTTTGATCCAGTTTTTCTGAATATCCAGTTGTCCTAACCTGCAGATTGTTTTCATTGTACTTACTGTAGGCAGAATACTTTTAAAAATCAATAAATGGTACTGATACCGATTGAAGAATTAGTAATTAGTATATATTTTCCAAAGCAATTTTACTGTACCACTCTTTCAGAGAATTATATTTCTTTTTATATATATATCACCTTTTGATTGATAGCAATTATAGTCAGTGAGAAGATACTAAAAAAAAAAAATCTCTCTTTGGTTTCTGAATTTGTTTTTAACTAGGGAAGTGTGCAGACAGATGCCAGTCTTTCCAGTCTGTCTTCTCAGTCTTCAAAAGTTTTAAAGAACAAAGCATTATTGTGCAAACCTGTCACACAGACCAAGGCTACCTCTTGCAAACCACATACACAACACAAGGAATGTCAGACAGGTACGTGTTGTGCCTTCCACATGTAGTAAGTTTGTTCTCTGCTTTGTATGCTTGTTTTTGATTTTTTAAGAAAGAAAAGTCATGGACAGTTTCTTAAATGTGAAAACATTAATTCTTGGATCACCCACTTTGAACATTTAATTTACTCCTTTTGTATTTATTGTCATTAACACTAATAACTACTAAATTGAATCCATATGTACAAAGTGTTATGTGGACAGTGTCTTCTGAACAAGCATCTTCTGTACATGTGCCTTGCTCTTGAGATGTACTGACAGGCTATTATAGTTACTAAATACAAATTTAGTTAAAAGCCTTAGTGGATTAACCTTGGCTCTTTTTAAAACACTGTGAATTAATTTACTAAAAGTGTAACTATATGTCTGAGGTATTAGTGATCAGGAAAATTATTTGAAAATATGGTATACTCTTGCCCCAATCCATGTTAACTGCTTTTAATCCCACTACCCTTATATTTTCAGGTATTTTTATAGCCTATTCTGCCTGAAACATTTTCTTTAACTTTTTATTTTATATTGGAGTATATAACCAATTAACAATATTGTGATAATTTCAGGTGGGCAGAAAAGGTACTCAGCCATAAATACACTGCCGAAAACTTTTTTTGCTATTTCTTTTTAATGATAATTTTACTTCACAGAATATACTATATTTAAAAGCTTACTCTGTCAACAACTAACCAGGAGTTTTTATGTAGGATGTCTTTCTTTTGGTAGGAGTCAAGGAGAATTCTGTTTTCCTTCCTCAGTAAATCTGATTTGTTTTATATTCCTGTTAAAATGATACACTCTTTGTTTACCTGTATTTTATATTAAATACACATCCACATATGGAAGGTAGTAAGGGGTCTGTGGACAGCTACATATGTGGGTATGTGTGTGCTTATTACATTTTTTGAATTTCTAGATTCTTTTAGGATGTTTTCCATATACTGTTGTAAACTACTTTTTTACTTGACATTGCATGAAAACATTTCATATCAACATAAATTTAAATATATATTGAGATTATTAATGGATGCATAGATTCCAATGTATATATAACATACGGATATATATATATATATAAAACATATCTATCCTCCTAAGGTTGAACATTTAGATTGCTGCCTGTTTTTTAATGTTATAAACAGTATTGAGTTAAGGGTGTATAAACAGATCTTTCTTCACTTGTATAATTATATCCTTAAGATAAATCCTAAGTAGTGGGATTACTGATTCAAAAGCTGTCATAGATTGTTAAGGCTTAGATTTTGATGTGTTATTGCAGAATTACCCTCCTGAAAAGTTATATCAATTTATGCTCCAGCTAGCAATGTTTGAGAGCATCTATTTCTCTGCACTTTGACACTGGGTATGAAACCCCTTTCCCCTCAACTTTAATTTTGAAAAATTCAAAATTTGGAAAGATTGAAAATACAGCACAATGAACACCCTTGGATGAATATATGAATATACAAATGAATATACCCATCATCTAGATTCACTAAATATTAACTTTTTTCAGCATTTTGTTTTCTTCTCTTACTCCCGTCCGCACATCGGTTAAAAAGTAAAATAGTTTATTTTTAACTTGGTATATTCTATAGACATCAGCTCTTATTCCACTAATGTATTAAATACATGGCATTGCTAGGACATGTACGACTGCCTACAGCTTTATTAATACTACTGTCAGTGACCGAGCTTTGAACAAACAGAAATTCAGCTAAAAGCTGAATTAAAAATGGCATCATGGAAGTATTATGGTTTGTGTTTAAACCTTAATTAGTATATGCTCTTGACAAATATAAATAGTAACAAAATGTAAATTTTAAATGCTTGGGGGATAAACATAAATTGCTTATTCTTGAAAATAACTGATTCAAATATTTCATTCAGATTTATCTATGCCTAATGAGAAAAATGATGTGGAACTTGATTCTCCACCTGCAAAGAAAAAAAGAATAGGTTTTTTCCAGACTTATGATGCGGAATATTTAAAAGTTGGTTTTATTATCTGTCCGGGATCAAAAGAAAGTTCACCGAGGCCACAGTGTGTCATCTGTGGAGAAATTTTATCCAGTGAAAACATGAAACCAGCAAATCTTTCTCATCATTTGAAGACAAAGCATTCAGAATTAGAAAACAAACCAGTAGATTTTTTTGAGGAAAAATCTCTTGAAATGGAATGTCAAAACAGTGCTTTAAAAAAGTGTTTACTAGTTGAAAAGTCACTTGTGAAAGCTTCTTATTTAATTGCTTTCCAAATTGCTGCCAGAAAAAAGCCATTTTCCATTGCTGAAGAATTAATTAAACCATATTTAGTAGAAATGTGTTCAGAAGTTTTGGGTTCCAGTGCTGGAGACAAAATGAAAACCATTCCTCTTTCCAGTAATACAATTGGACACAGGATTGATGAACTATCTGCAGACATTGAAGATCAGCTGATTCAAAAAGTCAGAGAGTCAAAGTGGTTTGCCCTTCAGATAGATGAATCATCAGAAATCTCAAATACCACCCTTCTTTTGTGCTATATTCGTTTCATTGATTATGGTTATAGTGATATAAAAGAAGAATTATTATGTTGCATTGAAATACCTTCCCAAATGACGGGTTCTGAAATATTTGAACTAATAAATAAATATATTGATAGTAAATCTTTGAACTGGAAGCATTGTGTTGGTCTCTGTACAGATGGGGCTGCAAGCATGACTGGTAGGTGTTCTGGTTTAAGGGCAAAAATTCAAGAAGTTGCCACGAATACAGTGGCATTTACACATTGTTTTATTCACCGTGAACATTTAGCAGCAGAAAAGTTGTCTCCATGCTTACATGAAATTCTTTTGCAGTCAGCACAAATTTTAAGCTTTATAAAGAGCAATGCATTGAATTCACGAATGTTGACAATTTTGTGTGAAGAGATGGGGTCTGAGCACGTGAATTTACCACTTCACGCTGAAGTACGTTGGATATCAAGAGGAAGAATTTTAACAAGATTATTTGAATTACGACATGAAATTGAAATATTTTTAAATCAGAAGCATTCAGATTTGGCCAAGTATTTTTTTGATGAGGAATGGGTTGCAAAGGTGGCCTATTTATCAGATGTTTTTTCACTTATAAATGGATTAAATTTAAGTCTCCAAGGAACTATGACTACACTCTTCAATTTGTATAATAAAATGGATATGCTTAAGAAAAAGTTAAAAATGTGGTTGAAGTGCACACAAGAGAATGATTATGAGGTGTTCCCTTCATTTTCTGAATTCTCAAGCTCATCAGGCTTAAATATGAGCGGTATGGCAAGCATTATATTAGAGCACCTGGAAGGACTTTCTCAAATGCTCAATGACTATTATCCACCAGAAGAAGACTTGCGTTCAGGAAATTTGTGGATAATTAATCCTTTTACAAATCACCAAAATAGTAACCTCACAGACTTTGAAGAAGAAAAATTAGCACAATTATCATCAGATTTAAGATTACAATCAGTATTTAAATCAATGTCTGTAACTCAGTTTTGGATAAACGCAAAGGCAAGTTACCCAGAACTTCATGAAAAGGCAATGAAATTCTTATTACCTTTTTCAACTATTTATTTATGTGATGCTACCTTTTCAGCTTTGACTGAGTCAAAACAAAGAAATCTGTTGGTTTCTGGCCCTGCACTACGACTTGCTGTCACATCTTTAATTCCAAGGATAGAAAAACTGGTAAAGGAGAAAGAATAGTAATCTGCATATTCCTTATTATCAAAGTCTATAATTTTGTGTTAAATTTTGTATGAGTATCTGAAAATATAGTTTCCTAATGTGGATATATGTTCTCAGTGATTAAATGTTTTAATAATTTTTCTCTTTGTTGAGGAATTTAATAATTACACATTTATACGTAAGTAAGTAAGTGAAATTGCTCAGTCGTGTCCAACTCTTTGGGACCCCATGGACTGTAGCGTACCAGGCTCCTCTGTCCATGGGTTTTCCAGGCAATAGTACTGGAGTGGATTGCCATTTCCTTCTCCAGAGGATCTTCCCGACCCAGGGATCGAACCCTGGTCTCCCAAGTTGTAGACAGATGCTTTACCGTCTGAGCCACCAGGGAAGTCCATAACTATATATAATTTTAATAGTCCAGGGTAGAGAATTTAGCTATTTTATTGATGGATCAGTCATTTGGATTAGTGACAAAGATGTAGGTAATGAAAGGCCCAGATATTATTATTTTTTTTTGGTTGGTATTTTTTTTAACTTTTTATTTTTCGTTGGGATATAGCCAATTAACAGTGTTGTCAATGTTGTGATAGTTTCAGGTGGACAGCAAAGGGACTCAGTGAAAGGCCCAGTTTATAATGTAATAGCTAACACACTTGGATGTTGAAACTGCTTGGCCTTTAGAAACACATGGGTAGACAGAAAACCAGATCCAAGCAGCTTGGCTAACAGGAAGTGGAAGCAGCTGGAGAATGAGACCCCTGTTAGAGGCCTCTCTGTGTCTCTAGACCTGGCTTAGCAAACTTTTCTCATAAGAGGCCAGGTAGTGAATATTTTAGGTTTTGCAGGCAATATGGTGGGAACTACTCAATTCTCTTGTTGCATCACAAATGCAGCGGTAGACAATACACAGACAAACTGGTGCAATAAAACTTCTTATTAATGAACACTGTAATATGAATTTCATATATTTTCAAGTGTCATGAAATCTACCTTAAATTTTTTAAAAAATCATTAAAAAAATGTAAACAAGCGTTGTTAGCTGGGGGGTGGGGATTGGTTAAAAAAAAAAAGCACTTTCTGAATTTGTCACAGTTTTCTCATCCAGGTTTAGATAGATTTTGGTAAAAGAAAATGGGCCAGGAGTGGACTGTAGGGTTTTGTTCAGTGAAAACGTCTCTACCCACTGCTGCACATGACTGAATTTTCAAACACCTTTCACATTGTGATTTCAACTAAGATATTAGAGCGAAAATATATTTCAGGCAAAGATAAGAAACAGCTTATTTTATAATCACTAGCACTTATTTATTCCTAATAATTTCACAAATAATTTACAAATAATTATTTGTGCCAGGCCTTGTGCTGTATCTCAGAACTGATACGGCGCTATCCGCATTTCAGATGAGGACACCACTGAGGCCCGCTGAGGTTAGGTGACAGCTCTGATCGCCAAGCTAGCGTGGCAGAGGCAGGAGCGACTTCCCGCCCCACCAAGGTCTTTTGACCCAAACGGAGCTCTTTTGCAAGCCACGTCCAGATACCCATGTTTGATTCTGCTCTGTCCGTGTTGGCTGGGAAACTTTCCCTGAATTCAGAAGGGACCGTTTAGTGTCAGTTAAAGCAAGCGGGCGTCAGTGTCCCCAGCTGTGAGATGGAGTTGCCTTGCCCCAGCTCCGTCTCTTCTCGAAGTTGGTGCAGGGCAGAGGGAGGGAGGCAGCCCCGCTGGGAGGCGAGGTCTTCCGGCCGCCCGGGGAGGGAGGCAACGCCCGGGCGGCAGGGGGCGGGTATTCGGGGGCGGGTTTTCGGCGGCGCCTAACCCGGGGCGGGCGCGGCCCGCATGCCTGTGCGGCCATGGCGCTCCCGCTCACCGCTCTGCGCGTGCTGCTGGGCAGCTTCTTCGCGCTCACGGGGGCGGCCAAGCTCTCGGAGCAGATCTCGGCTCCGGTGTCGGAGCAGATGGTGAGCGGCGCGGCGTGGGCAGAGGGCGTTCGGGCGGGGGATTGACCGCGCGGCAGCTGGGGCTGCAACCCCGGCCGTTACCCAGGTGCCCGGCCGGCCCCGCCCCGCCTGCCCGCGCCCCGCGGACCCGCCTGCCTTCGGGCTAGACGGCGCTAGAGCTGGGGGAGAGCGCTGCCCCGCGGCGTACACGTGGGCACCGGTCTGGGGAGTTCTCTGCCATCCCTTTCCCATCGGGTATCCCTTTCCAGGCAAATCTAGAGCCGAAAGAGGAATGCTCGGGGACCCTTTGCGGGAGGGAGTAGGACCGAGCTCCCTTGCTGCCCTCCTTCGTTTGCTTGAGTTCTCGGAAAGTTCACGAGGCAGAGGTTTAACTAATCCCCGCTTGGCCGGATAGGAAACTTGCCCTGAAGGTGGAGTGTTTCTGCTAAAGGTTACACAGCTAGTTAGGAAGCAGGACCCAAACTTTGGACCTTCAATTACCTTAGGGAAGCCTGGCGTGCTGCCGTCCGTGGGGTCGCAGAGAGTCGACGCGACTGAGCAGCTGAACTGAACTGAACTTAGAATCCGGAATCTTTCCCGGAGCCGGAGAGGGAGGCCTAGACGTCGCCCTTCGGCTCCCTGTCTAGACATGTCCTTCTGCACACCAATCCACCCAGCCCCTTAAAGCAGAGACTTTGCAGACAAAGTACACCCCACCTCCCCGCCCCTGCCCCCTTTTGGCCTGGCTTAGGGTGGGTTGTTTGGGGAAACATCCTCAGAGCCAGACGGCTTAAAGTTTCTTCCTTAGAGCCCTGAGTAGGGGAGGGAGAGCTGAAGTTGGGGAGCAGGAAAAAGTTGCCACCCTAAGGGTCCAGGTGAAGCCATGTGGCTCAGGACAGAGTTTGACTCAGTGAGTCGAGTCACTCACTCTGAACCCCTCGCCTCCTGTTCTGTCTGCTGCAGTGAGATCCGGGCCCCAGCATATGATATTCAGTAGAATCTGTTTAATGAACAACAACAAAAAATCTGTCCTTCCATCCCCTTCCTCATCTCCAAAAACTCCCTGCATAGTAGTCTGAAGAGAAACCAGGCCAGGCAGAAGGAAAGAGAAGTCATGAAGTTCCCAAGCCTTGGCACTAGATGAGAGGGGCCAAGCCTAGCTTCCTCTTCCTGGAATCTGGGGCTGGGTTGTAATCTGGTGAGGAAGTTCATCCATCTCTGTACCACCATCCAGCCCTTTTTGGAGCATAAAGTGTTCTCTGATGCCAAAGCTCAGCCCCTCAGGGAGGCCCTCTCCTTTCCAGGCTGGGTGAGGTCAGCCCTGGCTCTGGCCTAGAGTAGCAGCTCCTTTGCTCGGGGAGTTAAGGGTGCCATCACAGAATGCCCTGCAGAGCATCTGGCCAGTGGATCCTTGGTGACTGTGGCTGACAGGCATCCCCTGCCACCCCTAGAAAGCCCTGTTCGTGCAGTTCGCTGAGGTGTTTCCACTGAAGGTGTTCGGCTACCAGCCAGATCCCATGAGCTACCAAGTGGCTGTGGGCTGGCTCGAACTGCTGGCTGGGCTGCTGCTGGTCCTGGGCCCACCGATGCTGCAAGAGATGAGTAACTTGATTTTGACGCTGCTCATGATGGGTAAGGGGGGCGGGGTGTGTGTGCAACTGGGCTGGTGAAATGGGGACTTCTGGGGGAGGGTGGTGGAAAAAATCTGACTTCTCTTCACTGTTGCCACTCTTTTTTCTCTGGAATCAGAAGCACTTTCTGCTCAGTTGCAGTTTCCATGGTCTTCAGATTAGGATAGGTGCTTTAAAAACTTACACTATAACAATTGTCAGCAGTTCTATTGGCTGCAAGATATTTCTGTCATAGGGATATATTGAAACCTAAAAGCCTCTACCCCTTTCTCTGCACCCCCTACCCTGAGATGAGGGGAGGAAGTAGCAGCTGCCACTGGACTCATGTGTCTGGCAGGTGGAACAGCAAGAAAGCTGGGCCCCCTGAACAGAAAGGCGGATGATTCCTGGAGGGCCCCCTTTTATTGGCTCTCCCCACAGGAACTGCCAATGTACAAAGACAGCTGCTGCTTCAAAGGCCAGACATCTTCAGGCGCTTCTGTATCCCCTGGCTTTGTGTCACCCTTGCTGCTGGCGCGCCTGCCCTTCTTCCAGGCTTCCTTTCCATCTCCGCAGCTTGCCCCATTTTCAGCTCTTCCCCACCATATCCACCACCAGTCCCTGGGCCTTCCCTTCCCTTCATAGGGTTGAGAAAGGAGAAGGATCAGGGGCAATCTGATCCTTCAGAAAATGCCCACCTACTCACTTCATGCCCTGTTTGGTTGGATTGTTCCTGTTTTCTTTCTTGCCATCTCAGAGGGGCTGTGTTAGTTTAAGAAACTTCTGATTTCTGGTTCTGCTTTTTCTGGGGGATCAGAGGGTTGAGAGCAGCTAGTTTAGGCTGTGTGTGGGGGGGGAGGGGGATGGTGTTCGAGAGAGGGCTTAGGCTGGAGTGGGTCAGCCTTGGCTGGAGGGCCCTGATCTCCTGGATCTCCCAGACATTTCCAGGGAGCCTCAGGAACCTCATTTTCCATTCTAGGGGCTATCTTCACTTTGGTGTCTCTAAAAGAGTCACTGAACACCTGCGTCCCAGCCATCGTCTGCCTGGGGCTCCTGTTGCTGCTGGATATCTGCTAGCTCTAAGTTCAAACCAGAAAAGATGTCCAGACCCACTAGGAAGAAGTCTCCAAGTCCATTCAAGGAATCCTGGGAGTAGAGTGTCTCTTGTCCCTTCAGGCCATGTTACTGTCAAAGCAGAAGCATGGTGGAACACAGAATGTCAGCTTGTTACCCATATACCCAAGGGTGGCCAGTGTTGAAGTAGACAGCTGATCTACCTGGCCCTGCTTTCTCTTGGACATTTTACTGCTCTTTTTTTTTTAAGAGTCCATGTTACATACTCAGCATTCCTCATGTCATGTGAAAGTAAATTTAAATCACCCGAACTTTTAATGCCCCCAAATAACTATTGATACTTTCAATTCCTTTGTATAACTGTACCTCCCAACTTTTTTCTGTGTCTTTATTCAGATATATTTTTAATGAAAATGAGACTGTATGTACTACTTTATTTTACTTGCTTTCTAAACCTAACACACTGTAACACCATTCCATGTCTGTTTTATCTCATTGATGTTAATGGTTGCATAGTATTCCATTGTAAGGGTACAGTGTGATGTACTTATAAAAGCCCCCACTAGGAGCATTTGGATTGTTCCCAATTTTTTTAGCTATTGTAAACCTCACAGTAAATCACCTCTACATACTTATTTTCTTTCCTTTGAAGTGAGGGTGGTGATTCAAAAGGCATGCATGTTTTTAAGATCTTATTATAAGCTTAGAATTTACACACTGAGTATGGCAGAATATTAAGAATACCTGATTTTGCCTGCTGAGCCACATGAGATAATCCCTCCCATTCCTTTTTATCTCATGCACTTTAGAGTCACAAAGCTAACAAAAATGCTCATTGAGTCATCATTTTACAGGATCTGAAACTGCCAGGGCACTCAGTGCAGTGCTCCTTGGACATCTAGGTAGAGGCAGGGGACAGCCAATTCCAAAAGGTGCTGCGTGTTAAAGCAGTGCCAGAAACCTGGGATGAATTACAGAAGCCCTAGGGAATCAGAAGCGTGTGTGTGAGACAGTTCTCAAGGGCCAGTGACCATGTTAGGGTGCCTACTGTCATATCACCAACCGTCTTCACCTAGGTAGGGAAATGATGTGCTTCCTATCAAGGAAAATAAGAAAAAAAGTTTGTTTATTTGTGCAAATATGCTAGCCACCAGCCTACAAATTGCTTTTGCAGGTAGGGACAGTGGCTTTTGGGAGCCCACAGGAGTAAAAGAAATCTGTGTATATTACTCCATTTCATCTTCACTCTAGAACGGTAATTTCTGCTCTGATACTGACAAGCTGGGAACCTCAGGCAAACTGGCACTCTTAGGTCTGGTGTCTGAAAACACAGTGATGCAGTTTATCTGTAGTAGGTAGGTGTGTGTGTGTGTATATACATGCATACTACATAGGCTGGTGCTGCTCAGTCGTGTTTGACTCTTTGTGACCCAAGGACTGTAGCCTGCCAGGCTCCTCTGTCCATGGAATTCTCCAGGTAAAAATACTGGAGTGGGTTGCCATTTCCTTCTCTGGCGGGTCTTCCCAACTTGGGGATCAAACTTGTGTCTCTACATTGCAGGTAGTTTCTTCACTTGCTGAGCCATCTGGGAAACCCACTACATATACAGAGTGTCAAAACAATAAGGAACCTTTTTCTGTCATGAGAGGTCCAGAGATAATAAAGATTCAGTTTCAGTGTTGCATATTTTGGCTGCTTTAGGAAGACCCAGGCTGATATTCTTTCAACTTTGTCCTCTGCCGCTTTCAACTTATTGACTACTGACATCAGGGTTACAAAATAGCTGCAGAAGCTCCAGATAACACATTTGCATAGAATATACCACGATGAAAAGAGAGAGGAAAGCTCTTTTAGAAGACCCCTAGGTTTCCCCTCATATCCCACTCTGCAGAATTATGTCACATTTCCATTCTTACACCAGTCACTGGCATGGGGAATGGAATTCCTATGATGGACTTAGGTATAGACTAGTTAAGATTTGCCCACACTGGTCAAGTGGTCAGCAAAGAGAAGGGAGAGAATAGGTAGTGCCTCTTACCGCTTACTTGCAAAATATGGGTAATAATGGCAAATACTTTCATAGAGTTGCTGTGAAGACTTAGTGAGTTAAAGTGCCTGCACATAACAAGTGCTCAGTAAATGCTGTTATTAAATAGCAGTTCTACAGACGGGAAAGTGGATTCTGAAAGTGTAAGTGCCCACGTGTCAGTGCTGAGACTAGAATTAAGGCTTGATTGACTCCAGAACCCACACTTCCCACCCCACCAGCTGCCAAAGTCAGAAGTGGGCAGGTGTGGCACCCCTGCTCTTCAACCTGAAGGTAGCGATGATCAGTCCAACGTAATTAAACCTGCATTGCTTCCCAGAATTACCCCTCTGCATGGATATTTTGAAGCTCTTGAAAGTAGAGCCTGGACACCCTAGGAGCCCGGCCTCTTCCCATCTCCACCCCTTCCAGGATTCCACAGCCAGCCTGTCTCCAGCCGGGACTTTTGAGTAAAATCTCTCACAGCTGGCATTAGATTGAAGGCTCCTGTTTACCAAGGCCTGGACGGTAAGCTGATTAGAAGCTACGGGGCCCTGTAAGCTTGACTCTAGGGCCCAACCAGCAGCTGCAGGAAAGGCAGGGTGCTGGAGAAGAAGCCTGGCCAGCTGGTATGGAGGAGTAGTTGGGATTGACAGCAGCAGGAGTATCTTCAGCTTTAGCAGTGCTGCCTCAGTCGGAGGAGAAGCTAGGCCTTAGGAAATGGCACCCTCCTCCCCAAACCACAGCCTAAGCTTTGGTCAGGTCAGCAGCAAGGCCTTCTTTATACATTTCTATCTCCCTCCCTGTGCCTCCATGCCTTGCAGTGATACTCCTTTCCTTTGGGGCTCTGGCTGCATCCCGCAAACCCCACTCATAGCTGTCACAGGTGGACCCTTGCCCCTCCAGCTGTTGCTCCCATTCTTCATGTTCTGTCTAGGATTAGTTGGTTGATGGGAGGGTCTAGGATGTGTGGGTGGGAGTGGATTCTGCTCTGTCTCAGCTCCTCGGACCCCGGGCCCCAGAGAGAGCTGTAGCAGCCGGCGCAGCTAGAGGTAGGAATGATCTGGTGGGACGGCAGGGAGCGGTTCAGAGTGGGGAAGTGGAGGGCCGGAGACTTGGTGGACAGAGCCTAGAGAGAGGGAGGGAGAGGAGTAGACTCACTCAGGATCCCAGGAAGCACGAGCCTGCGAAGTTCAAAGGCAGAAGTACAAATTTTGGTATTGGAGGAACCAAGTTTGGGGATATCCTAGGAGTGTGACTGTATGCCAAAAATAGGAACAGGCCATGGGCTTGTGCGCTTATCCCCCCTTGGAGAGAGAAGCAGTATGCCCAGATGTCTTTGTGCTGTTTGAGGTGTCTGTCTCTAACGCTGTGTGT
This sequence comes from Neotragus moschatus, assembly GCA_006410615.1. Classification (NCBI taxonomy): domain Eukaryota; kingdom Metazoa; phylum Chordata; class Mammalia; order Artiodactyla; family Bovidae; genus Neotragus; species Neotragus moschatus. Next base: position 2,313,943 of record SJYA01000452.1, on the reverse strand, counting down.
GGCTGTGTGGGTGCACGCATTTATCTGTGTGCTGCCTAGAGGGGAAGGGAGCTAATGGTTATGACGTTACCTCCCCAGCGTCAGCCAGTGCTCAGAGTTTTACTTATGTTTTCTCATAATCTTCTGAATAACCCTGTGAGGCAGGTATTTTAATCTCCGTTTTATAGCAGAGAAGACAGGCTCCGTGGAGCTGTAATGTGCCCAAGGTCACATGGCAGATAAATATGTGTATCTAGAATCTGCCTGATTTCTTGGCCTGTGCTCCATTTGCTTTGCTGTCCAAAGTTCCAAATCAGACCCCAGACTTCTTTGTGGTCAAAAGACGAAGGGGAAGGAAACAGGCTGGAAAGCCTGAGATGTGAAACCTTTTCAGCCCTGCCCAAGGTGCTCTAGGCAAGCCCCAGAGAGGACATTCACCAAGGTAAGTCCAAGGTCACTGTGCAGGGGCCTGTCTCCTGGGTCACTGCATCCTACGGCCGTAACTCCATCCATACCTCTCCCCTCCTGACCTGGATGGCACTGGAGCTGGAGGCTTGGGCTTTTTCAGGGAAGGAGTCTGTATTCCACCCTGGTTTCTCTGTGACTTCCTGTTGGCTCAGCCTTGCTGCGGCTTAATGCACGTGCCAATGCCCCACAAAGCGGAACCCTACTCCACCTATAAGGGGGCACTTCCACCTTCCCAGTCACCAAGGTGAAAAATTCCTAAGCTGTCTGGGATTCCTGACCCGCCCTCATTTCCCACATCTTACACCAAGCTCACTCTACTAACTCTGGAGTCCCCTCTGCTCCACCTCCAGCGGGTGCCGTGCCGGCGGAACTAATTCCTCAGCCCCTCATAGGGGTTTCCTGGCTTCTAGTCTCCTCCCACCATGGATTTTGGAAGAGAGGACGGGTCTGGCGACGAAAGGCGGGGTGGAGGGCTTGTGCGGCTGGCCTCCACAGTGACCTCTCTTCCTCTTGCTAGTCCAGGGTCCGAGATGAACAGGAGCGTGGGGGACCTGGGTGTTGGCGGCTGCAGCCCCTGGGACGACCCTGCTCGCTTCGTTGTGGTGCCCGCGGCCTATGCCTTGGCGCTGGGCCTGGGGCTGCCGGCCAACGTGGCGGCCCTGGCGGTGTTCGTCCGCGGCGGCAGGCGCCTGGGCCAGGCCCTGCGTCTCTACCTGCTCAACCTGGCCCTGGCCGACGTGCTCTTCACGCTCACGCTGCCGCTGTGGCTCACCTACTACCTGGGCCCGGCGCACTGGCCCTTCCCGGAGGCCGTCTGCCGCGCAGCCGGGGCCGCCTACTATGTGTCCACCTACGCGGCCGTGGCCTTCGCGGCGCTCATCAGCGTGTGCCGCTGCAGCTCCGTGCACCGGCCCGGGCCCAAGGCGGCCGCCCGCCCGGCCCTGCGCCGCCGCGGCCCCGCCCGCGCCGCGTGCGCCGCCGCCTGGCTGGCAGGCCTGGCCTGCGCCGCACCCTCGCTGGCCGCCCCGCACGCGCTGCGCCCCGGGCCGGGCGGCGCCTCTCGCTGCCTGGAGCGCGGCTGGGCGCGTGCCGGCCTGGCCTACACCACCGTGGCCTTCTTCACCGCCGCCTTCCTGCTGGTGCTCGCGGCCTATGTGAGCCTGGCGCGGGCGCTCGCCTCGCCCTCGGGCCCGGGCCCAGCCCCCGCCGGTCCGCACCGGCGCGCGGCCAGGACCATGGTGTTGGGGCTCCTGCTAGTCTTCGCCCTCTGCCTGGCGCCCTACCATCTGCTGCTGGCGCCTTGGGTAACGGGGCAGGAGGTTGCCGCGAGCCGCGAAGGCGGCGGATGCCGGGCCACCTCCACGCTCGATGTCCTGCACACCCTCAGCCTGGCGTTGCTGAGTCTCAACAGCTGCCTGGACCCTCTCATCTATTGCTTCTCGGTGCGCCGCTTCCGCCAGGACTGCTGGGCGCTGAGCTGCCGTCTGGGGGTGGGGGCATCTGGGGCACACTCGACCTCCTTGGCCTCTTCCTAGAAGGGTCCCTGGCCCGCTGCCTGTTTCACCCCTGGCACCCTCCCAGCCGAGTCCTGGGTGGTGGGAGCTCTTTGCAAGGACGTGGATTCCAATTCTGACACAGCCACATACTAGCTGCCTGTGACTGTAGACCTCCAGGCTCTGCCAAAAGGGGGAAAAAACGTTCTTTGTAACCCGAAAGTTCCCTAGACTTTACCAGTGTTTGGATACGCATAGTATGCCATTGTTTTTAAAATCTCTTGGGATAAACCCCAAAGTCCTTAAAAGGTCCTCCAAGGCCTGACAGGCTCCAGCTTCACTCTCAGCATCCTCTAATCTGCATCTTCCCTCTTCTCTACCACGTATGCCCGTCTCCGTGGGTTGAGTCCCATTATCAGTCCCTGGAACAGACCAGTTTCCTGCCCTTCAAGGCCTTTGGAATTGATTGCCAGGAATGATGTCCCTCGGTCTCCTTCACTAATTCCTTTTCATTCTCACCTCCTCAAAGGTGGAAGCTTTCTTGATCAGCACCACATACACCATGCCCTAGACTGGATTAGATATGATTGCTCCCTTATAGGTCTTTCCATAATTGCAATCAAGCAATTAACTGGATAGTTCTTTCCATTTTTTACCCCCTTAGTTTTTCTCCCTGTAGTTCTTTCTCTTTAAAGAATGGGTTTATGTTGATCCATAAGAAAGTGCCATTTTTATAGACCCAGAAAGGTTGAATAGTGGCAGTTTTATTTTTATCCAATTCAACTTAATGAATTCCATGTTTGCCTTATTTACTGCTTGCTACTGTTCTTTGCACGTAGTAACACTTCAGTGTGTCAGATGAATGCATGAAACGTGAATATCATTAGCTTAAAATGCCCAAGGACTCATTCAGACGCTCCAGTCTCAGATTTCCTTCAAGTGTTTCCGGGATTCTCTAAGCTTATATTACCCAGATGCGTTCCTGACTGAGTACTGGTGATCGCTTCCTTTTGCTCTTGCTGGTTATCCGCAGCTCGTCCATCACCTCCAATATGCCAAGATTCCAGGGCCAAGACTTGGTGATAACCAAGCTGGATATCCATCCTGCTATTACCTGGGAGAGGGATTGGCCAGACTTGCTGCCTTCAGCTTCAGCTGAGCAGAGACTCTGTCACTGGGTTCAAATCCCTGCCAATGGCTCTGGCCTCTGGTTCTTTCTCTCCTTGTGCCTTGATGACTTAGCAGTTGGCTTCAAGTGGGAAAGGGAACCTCTCCCTCTCTTCAGCCAGGTTACTGGGGGCTCCATAGCAAGACTGCTTGGGTCTCAAGGAGTTTAGTTTAATGAGTGAGGGCAGCATATTCATGTTGCCAAGTCAGCTGGGTCAGGACAAGTTCACCAATCAGCCACCATGTCTTACTGACTTCCGGTCCTATTACTGAATTTGCCTTCTAATAGTAAATTTGAGAAATTTCTTCTTTTATGTTTGATAAATTACCTTTCATTGGTCCTGTATTCCTTATTTAAATGTTTTCTTTTGCATTTTAAAAGTAATACACGTTCATAAAAATACAAAGTAGTAGAGAAAAATGCAAAATAGAAAATAAAGGTCTCCCAGTGGTAACCACTGTTCACAGTTTCCTGTAGTGTATATCTTTCCAGAGGTTTTCTATTTCAGTACAAATGTATATATAGTCAATTTCCTCCAAAAATCCACAAATGGGATAGTAGTACAAGGCTTTTCTGTGCTTTCCTCATTTAATATATCTTATATATCTTTTAATATCAGCACATATTGATCAACCTCATTTTTTTAATGAATGCAAAGTATTTATTTTACTCAATCGGTCCCCCTGTTAATGGGCATTTCTTTCTACTGTTTTACTGTGATAAATAATGATGCAATGAGTGTCGCTGTCCACAAATCTTTGCATACTTGTAAATCTATAGAATAAATCCCTGGCAATGAAATTTGCTGTGTCAAGGAGTATGTATGTGCACTTAAATTGTTTAATGACATCACCAAATTGCCTCCAAAAATGGGGTACCAATTACATACCAATCAACAGCTTGTAACACTCCCTGTTTTACCACACCCTCATTAGAAATGGATATTTTCACTTGCCTCTCTGGACTTCCGTTTGTATTTCAACTGTGAGCATAGTTAATTTGTTTTTTTCCTAGAAGGCTTCTCAGTCTCCTCCATATTTGTTTGAAACCTGTCTGGGGCAGAAGTAGGAAGAGAAAGGGTGTCACCTGAGACCTCTCACTAGCCAAACTTTACCCTGTCTTTCTCACTGGAGGAATTAAGCAAGAGCCCAAATACCCTTTGGTAGGTCTGCAGTAATTGTCATCTCTCCTTCCATGGGAGTTACATTGGCTCATTCCATGCAACACTGACCATCATCTCAAGCCAAGGCCAGCAGAAACAGCTTGAGCCCACATCATGAATTCACTTGCTCTGGTGGAATGTATTGCTCATCCCCAGGGACTGTGCAAAGCTGAGTCTGAGAAATGATCCTATGTCCACACTAGAGCCAGCTGAATCTCCTGAGGCTGAATTTTATTTTTTCCAAATAAAAAATGATTCCCTGTGGCATCATCCATCCCTGTGGTCTTGTACTATCTTGCTTTTGATGTGACTTTTCCCTTAGTGAAGTAGTTTCCTTTGGGAGATGTCTAACTTAGTCTTCTTTGTCTGACCTGGGGAAAAAGAACTTGAGAGTCGATTGCCTCTGGGAGGTCAGGCACAGTGGAAAGTAGGCATCTGTCTGGAGTTACTGTGTGTTGGAACTCTCTCCTTGCTGACTCAGAGGAGTGGGAACCTGGGGAGATAACCCAGAGGCAAAGAGCCTGAGGGATGAGAGAGACTAGACTGCTTTGCACTGTCAATCCTTTTGGATTCTTGGTTGCCTTATTTATTCTAAACCTTCAAGAATTTAGCCTAAGACCCACTCTCAATCCAGGATGAAAAAGAAGGAGCCCAGGTTGTTCCTTGATTAGATGCTGGACACCGACTTTCTCTAGGATCCAGGAAAAACTCATCTGCCAACTGTTTTCAGAAGCTGGTGGCGTCTAGGACATGTTTTCAGTATGCCCTAGGGCCCTGTCCCTCTAATGAAGCCAGAAATGCCCAACTCTTACCCCGACCCACCCAGGCTACACCCTGTGGCTGTGGGGTGCACACGTGGTGCAGAGAAGCTGCTCCTGACTCAGAAAGAAGAAAGTTTCCCTTCTCTACTGACCCCTGCTCTCTCCCTCAATTCAGTTACTGTCCAGGTCTCTGGATCCAACCCCCTGGGCTCTGCAAACACCTGCTTAGAGTCCCTCAGCCAGCCCCACATCCTCTGTGACCCTGCTTGCTCTTCCTGAGTCCTCCCCTGGAGACCAGGCCCCACCTGCTCCTTCCACCTCTGTAGGGAAGCCTGCCAGACTTCAGCTGGTTTCTCTCTTGTCCTCAGGTCCTGGCCCCAGGTGCGCTCTCTGCAGCTGATTCTTTGCCTTGCCATCTATTTCCCTTTCTTCTAGACTTAGCGGGAATGTAGCGTTTCCCCTTGGGTCCCCTAGGTGCCCCTGTGGCTGCAGCTGTCCTTCACTGGCCCTGAACCAGCTCCATGGACTACATTCCAGCTTCAGGGACTGGAAACTGTCATCCTAGGACTCTCCCAGGATTGTTCTGCCACTGGTGTGGCACATGTCCACCATCTGGCCCTAATGCTATCATTTTTTTTTTAACATTGGGGCTTCTCTTGTTGCGGAGCACCTACTCTAGGGCATGCGCAGGCTTGAGTAGTTGTTGGCACGAGAGCTCACTAGTTATGGCTTGCAGGCCCTTGAATGTGCAGGCTTTGGTATTTGTTGTGCATGGGCTTAGCTGCCCTGCGGTATGTGGAATCTTCCTGGATCCAGGATGGATCCCATATCCCCTGCATTTGCAGGTGGATCCTTTAACCACTGGACCACCAGGGAAGTCCCCTAATGTGATCATTAAAGCATACTTCCTCACCTCTAATTCTTAGTGAGCACCAGTCTAGTTCTGAAATGTACTGGTTGGGCTGCTGGGCTCATGCTCGTCCCTAGCCTTTGTGGGATCCTGGGCAAAAGTATGGATGGAGGCCCACATATTATATGTCTGAATATTTGCAAGTTATAAATTAAGCAAGCAATGGAAGTGTGCGTGCTCATTCCTGTCTGACTCTCTGTGACCCCAGACTGTAGCTTGCCAGACTCCTCTGTCTATGGGATTTTCTGGGGAAGCCTACTATAGTGGCTTGCCATTTCCTCTTCCAGGGGATCTTCCTGATGCTGGGACTGAACCCATGTCTCCTGCATCTCCTGCATTGCTGGCGGATTCTATTACTGCTAAGCCAAAATTAAGCAAATTAATTAAGCAAACACATTGTTAAATAAAATGTGTTTCATCCATCTATCTTGACAAACATACCTTTATAACGACAGACTAGAAAAATATGTTTAAAGCTGTGGTTTTCAAGACTGAAAGTCAGCAAATTATCAAAGATGATTGAATTTAATTTTATATATTATGTTTAAATATTATATTTGGGTGGTATTTAATACATTATTATTACAGAAAATACATTAATTTCATTATATGTGTTACTATAATTTATAATTTTTTTTTTTTACCATTTCTTCAAGCCGTTTCTATTCTCACACAGAAATTCTTGAGATTTTTCAAAAATTTCAATAATGGAATTTAATTTTAAAATAACAGAAAAGAAAAAAAAATAACAGAAAAGGACACCTTGTTGCTAATTTTCTTCAGCTCTCTCTTCAATCAGGGTTATAATTCAATCTACAGTGGCCACAAAGTAGTCTCTATAGAAATTTGTTTTGAGATTATTGGTCTGAATCTTATTCATTGTCAGACAAATATTTTCCTTTCATTGTTCTAACTGCCTCATATTTTAGTGAGATCTCATTATGGTTGTGTATTTCACATGCTGTGTTTTTTAATTTCAAAAAACCATTTTCTGATATGTATAGAAATAGAAATACATTTTTGCAAAAAAAATGAAATGGCTGTATGAGGAGGCCATACAAGTAGCTGTGAAAGGAAGAGAAGCAAAAAGCAAAGGAGAAAGGAAAGATATGCCCATTTGAATGCTGAGTTCCAAAGAATAGCAAGGAGAGATAAGAAAGCCTTCCTCAGTGATCAGTGCAAAGAAATAGAGGAAGACAATAGAATGAGACAGACTAGAGATCTCTTCAAGAAAATTAGAGATACAAAAGGAACATTTCATGCAAAGATGGGCCCAATAAAGGACAGAAATTGTATGGACCTTACAGAAGCAGACGATATTAAGAAGAGGTGGCAAGAATGCACAGAAGAACTGTACAAAAAAGATCTTCATGACCCAGATAACCACAATGGTGTGACCACTCACCTAGAGCCAGACATCCTGGAATGCAAAATCAACTGGGCCTTAGGAAACATCACTACAAACAAAGCTAGTGGAGGGGATGGAATTCCAGTTGAGCTATTTCAAATCCTAAAAGATGATGCTGGGAAAGTGCTGCACTCAATATGCCAGCAAATCTGGAAAACTCAGCAGTGGCCACAGGACTAGAAAAGGTCAGTTTTCATTCCAATCCCAAAGAAAGGCAATGCCAAAGAATGCTCAGACTACTGCACAACTGCACTCATCTCACACACTAGTAAAGTAATGCTCAAAATTCTCCAAGCCAGGCTTCAACAGTACGTGAACTGTGAACTTCCAAATGTCCAAGCTGGGTTTAGAAAAAGCAGAGGAACAGAGATCAAATTGCCAACATCCGCTGGATCATCGAAAAAGCAAGAGAATCCCAGAAACACATCTATTTCTGCTTTATTAACTATACCAAAGCCTTTGACTGTGTGGATCACAAGAAACTGTGGAAAATTCTGACAGAGATGGGAATACCAGACCACCTGACCTGCCTCTTGAGAAATCTGTATGCAGGTCAGGAAGCAACAGTGAGAACTGGACATGGAACAACAGAGTGATTTCAAATAGGAAAAGAAGTACGTCAAGGCTGTATACNTTGACTGTGTGGATCACAAGAAACTGTGGAAAATTCTGACAGAGATGGGAATACCAGACCACCTGACCTGCCTCTTGAGAAATCTGTATGCAGGTCAGGAAGCAACAGTGAGAACTGGACATGGAACAACAGAGTGATTTCAAATAGGAAAAGAAGTACGTCAAGGCTGTATACTGTCATCCTGCTTATTTAACTTATATGCAGAGTATATCATAAATGCTGGGGTGGATGAAGCACAAGCTGGAATCAAGATTGCTGGGAGAAATATCAGTAACCTCAGATATGCAGATGACACCACCCTTATGGCAGAAAGTGAAGAAGAACTAAAGAGCCTCTTGATGAAAATGAAAGAGGAGAGTGAAAACGTTAGCTTAAAGCTCAACATTCAGAAAACAAAGATCATGGCATCTGGCCCTATTGCTTCATGGCAAACAGATGGGAAAACTGTGGCTGACTTTATTTTTGGGGGCTCCAAAATCACTGCAGATGGTGACTGCAGCCATGAAATTAAAAGACGCTTACTCCTTAGAAGGAAAGTTATGACCAAGCTAGATAGCATATGAAAAAGAAGAGACATTACTTTGCCAACAAAGGTCTGTCTAATCTAGGCTATGGTTTTTCCAGTAGTCATGTATGGATGTGAGAGTTGGACTATAAAGAAAGCTGAGCACCAAAGAATTGATGCTTTTGAACTGTGGTGTTGGAGAGGACTCTTGAGAGTCCCTTGGACTGCAAGGAGATCTAAGCAGTCCCTCTTAAAGGAAATCAGTCCTGAATATTCATTGAAAGGACTGATGTTGAAGCTGGAACTCCAATACTTTGGCTACTTGATGCAAAGAACTGATTATTTTGAAAAGACCCCATTGCTGGGAAAGATTGAAGGCGGGAGGAGAAGGGGACAGCAGAGGATGAGGTGGTTGGATGGCATCACCAACTCAATGGACATGAGTTTGGGTCAACTCCAGGAGTTGGTGATGGATAGGGAGGCCTGGTGTGTTGCAGTCCATGGGTCACAAAGAGTCGGACATGACTGAGTGACTGAACTGAACTGAACTGATAGAAATATTTTTTAGTTTTAAAACTGAACTGGTCAGCTGTTCCTCTAAACTTTTACTAATATTTTAAATTAACAAGCAATGGTATAAATTAAGTAACTTGGTAATACCTATTTAAAATTAATATATTTTTCCATCAATGAGTATGGTTTGTTCTTTATTAGAGAATGTTAGTTGTTTCATTTAATTGTTCTGATATAGATCTTAAATAAATTAAATATAATTAATTTAATGGCATTTAGTTGAGATTTCTACCATGTGTCTGAAAGTGACACTGAGGTCATATCTGTTGTATTTCATCAATGTATTCCATCTTTGGGAATTTCCAGAAAATATTGTGTATAATCTGAATTACTCCAAAAAATGTCACTGCTATCAGAACAATTTGAAACTATTAGTTCAGTTGATTTTGGTCATTCAGTTGTGTTTGCGATCCCATGGACTGTAGCACGCCAGGCTTTCCTGTCTGTCACCAACTCCAGGAGCTTGGTCATACTCACATCTATCAAGTTGGTGATGCCATCCAACGATTTTATTTTCTGTCATCTGCTTCTCCTCCTGCCCTCAATCTTTCCCAGCATCAGGGTCTTTTCCAGTGAGTCAATTCTTTGCATCAGGTGGCTAAAGTATTGGAGCGTCAGCATCAGTACTTCCAATGAATATTCAGGACTGATTTCCTTTAGGATTGACTGATTTGATCTCCTAGGTGTCCAAGGGACCCTCAAGAGTCTTCTCCAACATCACAGTTCAGAAGCATCAATTCTCCAACACTCAGCTCTCTTTATGATCTAACTCTCACATCCATACATGGCTACTGGAAAAACCATAGCTTTGACTATACAGACTTTTGTCGGCAGAGTAATGTCCCTGCTTTTTAATATGCTGTCTAAATTTTTCATAGCTTTTCTTCCAAGGAGCAAACTTCTTTTAATTTCATGGCTGCAGCCACCATCTGCAGTGATTTTGGAGCCCAAGAAAATAAAGTCTGTCACTGTTTCCTTTGTTTCCCCATCGATTTGCCATGAAGTGATGGGACTGGATGCCACGACCCTCAAAACATGGTCCACTGGAGAAGGAAATGGCAAACAACTTCAGTATTCTTGCCTTGGGAACCCCATAACAATGTGAAAATTTGAAACTATGTCTTTTAGTAAATCCAAACAATGTACAATACATGGCCAAAGAATATTTCTGGATTTTGGCCCAGCTTTTGCTTTGTATACCTATCTTCATTAATCACATCAGCATCATGACCATAGATTTATCTTTGACAATCTTTTAAATCAGCATTGAAAACTGAAAGCTGTTTTTTTCTTTAGCTCTTAATTCAAATCAAACTTGTGCTTTGGGCTTCTGCTTTGCATAGGATACGGCACCCTAATATTCCACTCTGTTTGTAATAATTAGAAAAAGGTAAATAAATTACAAAAATCATATGTTAAATATACTGAAGAGCCGTGGGAGGAACAATGACTAGGAGAATGGGAATTCAGATAGCAAGTATTCCTTTTAGGTTGAGTTGATAGTCACTGGATATTTTCTTTCCCGGGCATTTGCTCATTCTATTCATGAATTGAGCTTGACTCATGCAAAGAGCTTCTGCTGGCAGTAAAAGGAACCACAAGTCTTTTGGCAGTTAAGTGGGGCTGTTGTGAAAAGTTGGGATCTCTAAAACATGCTGGTTATAACTACAGGACATTTTCTGAGTTCAGAGTTTGAGTATGAAAGGCTGGGAAGCTAGGATGAGGGCTTCCAAAAGCCCAAGCAAAGTCTCTCATAATCTTGAGATGCTTGGGCCACAAAGTCCAACTGGAAGAATGAGGCCTGATGTAAAAACACTGCTGATATTCCCCTCAAGAAAGTTTCAAGATTTAGAAGATGTGAGGGTAAATAGGAAGTAGGGAAAGAGGCTAAAGGGCTAGGTGCAGAATCTTTAAAGGGCAGAGCTGAATCGCCGGCAGGTCTTTCAGGGTTGAGGAGGCAGAGAGCCTCGGGACTCTTGGTCAAAATCCAGAGAAACACCAGCCTGAAAGAAGAAATGAATCATAAGTGGACCAAATCATACTAAAACTGTCACCCAGTTCTGTCTTAGTTAACTTCTGACTGGACTGAGGTGACCAGTCCCTTATCTTGTCTGCCTAAGAGATAAAAGATGGAATTTTCTATGATGGGAGATATCACACAGAGCTTCTACATGTCTTTTACAGACAGTGTCTGGCATACAACAAAGTTACTAGGCATGCAAAGAGGTAGGAAAATGAAACTGATCATCAAGAGAATAAACAGAAAATAGAAATGGATCCATAGATGATCTAGGGGTTGGAGTATAAGACAAAGACTTTAAATATACCCACCGAGGAAACCAGAATTGAAAGAGACACATGTACGCCAATGTTTATTGCAGCACTGTTTATAATAGCCAGGATATGGAAACAACCTAGATGTCCGTCAGCAGATGAATGGATAAGAAAGCTGTGGTACATACACACAATGGAGTATTACGCAGCCATTAAAAAGAATGCATTTGAATCAGTTCTAATGAGATGGATGAAACTGGAGCCGATTATACAGAGTGAAGTAAGCCAGAAAGAAAAGCACCAATACAGTATACTAACACATATATATGGAATTTAGAAACATGGTAATGATAACCCTGTATGTGAGACAGCAAAAGAGACACAGATGTATAGAACAGAATTTTGGACTTTGAGGGAGAGGGAGAGGGTGGGAAGATTTGGGAGAATGGCACTGAAACATATATGCTATCATGTAAGAAACGAATCGCCAGTCTATGTTCTATACAGGATACAGGATGCTTGGGGCTGGTGCACGGGGATGATCCAGAGAGTTGATATGGGGTGGGAGGTGGGAGGAGTTTCAGGATTGGGAACTCATGTACACCCGTGGCAGATTTATGTCAATGTATGGCAAAACCAATGCAGTATTGTAAAGTAAAATAAAGTAAAAATAAAAATTAAAAAATAAATAAATAAAATTAATTAAAATGATTAAAGAAAACAGAGGAAAATAAGGACAAAATGTATTAAAAATAGACATTTTCAGTGGATTAGAATTCTCAAAAAGGAATCCAATGATTCATTTGAGAACAATAGAGAGAGTAATATTGGCGACCCTTGGGATTTTTTTATTAACAGAATAACAGTTAACAAGCAGAATTCACATATCTAATTTCACCCAGTCAAAAACCTATATATAAAAGTAAAACAAATTAATTAACGTCTTGCTGGAAGCAAATCTATCAATAAACATGAGTAATTAATGTTACATGATAAATTTTTACCATCATAATTTTGGGGGAAAGAAAGAATCATTAGCATTTCAACACTGATGGAAACAGCATAGGAAAAGTCTGTCATCAAATAATTTATTGGCCTCTGGCACACAAAATGATGAAGAGTCAAATAACCTTCTTAGTTGTAGCCTATCAGGGCTTCTTTCTTGGAGCATCAGAGATAATCAGAGCTGGGGTTGAAAATTCAAAACTGGCAGCAGTTGACATAGGGAAGGCCTAAGCCATATAAGCAAATTGTCTTTGTAAAGTGTCAACTGAAGAAAAAAAATGATATATTACTATGATTTGGAAGAGCATGCAGAATCTAATATTTCAATATGTTCAAATTATTTTGCTTGGATTGTTAAATTTTTCTTATAAATTAAGGCACGACAGAAGCATGGGATACAGAGGGGAAAAGCATGGGATCTGGAGTTAGAGAGACCTAGGATAGAATCCCTGAGAAGGCAATGGCACCCCACTCTTGCCTGGAAAGTCCCATGGATGGAGGAGCCTGGTAGGCTGCAGTCCATGGGGTCGCTAAGAGTCGGACACAACTGAAACGACTTCACTTTCATTTTTCACTTTCATGCATTGGAGAAGGAAATGGCAACCCGCTCCAGCGTTCTTGCCTGGAGACTCCCAGGGATGAGGGAGCCTGGTGGGCTGCCATCTATGGGGTCTCACAGAGTTGGACATGACTGAAGTGACTCAGCAGCAGGAGCAGCAGGATAGAATCCCACCTTTACCATGTTCCAGATACAGGACCTTGGCAAAGTACTGCCCCTTCACATGATCAATTTTACTCAGATGTCAAAGATGAGATAGCACCCACAAGGTGTCTCCTCTAATACTTGGATGTTGGACTTTCCTGGTTGTCCAGTGGTTAAAAATCTGCTTTGCAATGCAGGGGACAAGTGTTTGATCCCTAATTGGGAAAGTAAGACCCAATATGCTGCAGAACAGCTAAGCCTGTGTTCTGGGGATTCTGTGTGCTGCAATAAAAGATCCTACATGACACAATGAGACCTCAGTTCAGTTCAGTTCAGTCACTCAGTCGTGTCCGACTCTGCGACCCCATGAGCTGCAGCACGCCAGGCCTCCCTGTCCATCACCAACTCCCGGAGCCCACCCAAACTCATGTCCATTGAGTCGGTGATGCCATCCAACCATCTCATTTTCTGTTGTGCCCTTCTCCTGCTCTCAATCTTACCCAGCATCAGTATCTTTTCTAATGAGTCAGCTGTTCGCATGAGGTGGCCAAAGTATTGGAATTTCAGCTTCAACATCAGTCCTTCTAATGAACATCCAGGACTGATCTCCTTTGGGATAGACTGGTTGGATCTCCTTGCAGTCCAAGGGACTCTCAAGAGTCTTCTCCAACACCACAGTTCAAAAGCATCAATTCTTTGGTGCCCAGCTTTCTTCACAATCCAACTCTCACATCCATACATGACCACTGGGAAAACCAGAGCCTTGACTAGACGGACCTTTGTATGCAAACTAAGACCTCAGGCAGCCAAATAAATGAGTAAATAAAAAATTTAAAAATACTTGAATATGGAAAGGTGTCAAAAGATGGTGATGGTAATTCTTGCAATTGTGATGAACTAGTGGTTGAAGATTAAATGCTCAGTTTGAAAATTTTGTTTTTAATTTGGACTTCTTTGCATAGATTTGCTTCTATAGTGCTGTAGGAATAAAGTGTAATATGAAAGTGAAAGTCAGTCATGTCCTACTCTTTGAGACCCCATGGACTATACAGTCCATGGAATTCTCCAGGCCAGAATATTGGAGTGGGTAGCCATTCCCTTCTCCAGGGGATCTTCCCAACCCAGGGATCGAACCCAGGTCTCCCACACTGCAGGAGGATTCTTTACCAGCTGAGCCACCAAGGAAGCCCAAGTGTAATATAGTGGAATATAAAATGTAACATCTAAATACTGGTCACACTCAGGACAGACACTGAAGCTGAATATTAAATAGGAAATTTGGATATATAAAAATGAATTATATCGGTATATTTTTCAACACGAAGCAGAGAAGCTGGAATGTAACAATAAGAATAAACTTATTGTTAGCACAATGTCAGAAGTGGAGATGTTTGAGATTTTGTATTATAACTGATCTTCTACATTATGCGTTTTAACTAAAACAAGAGGATGTACTGAAAAAAACAGGTTCCTCTGGCTGACTCAGGTGAGTGACCATTCTGTAAAGGCTGTTGTTATTAAGAAATGGGACAGGGTTAAACAAACAGGGATAGTAGCTTATATCCTCTGCTAAAAGAAGTGCTCACATATTTCCATTGCAAACAGAACAGAGAATGTTGTTAGAAGGGAGAGTCCCTTCTGGCACCACCTGCTGATGAGGGCTGTGATTGTCTATAACTGATCATAGCTGGGACTTCCAAGTTGAGACTATAGCCCATCTTTGTCTAAACCCTCCAGCTATCACTATTTGCCAAGAAAAATGAAAACTAATCTGAATTTCTTTACTTTCAAAAACTATGACTTTACTTTAAAAAAGAAAGAAATCGCCAGTCTATGTTTGATACAGGATACAGGATGCTTGGGGCTGGTGCATGGGGATGATCCAGAGAGATGATATGGGGTGGGAGGTGGGAGGGGGTTCAGGATTGGGAACTCATGTACATCCGTGGCAGATTCATGTCAATGTATGGCAGAACCAATACAGTATTGTAAAGTAAAATAAAGTAAAAATAAAAATTTTAAAAAATAAAAATAAATAAAAAAGAAAGAAAAAGAATCAAATAAACATTCTAGGACCTGAAATTAAGACCTCATTGGATGACTAAACAGCAGATTGGACATAGATTATAAAATTAGCAAAATTCAAGAAAAGCCAATAGAAAATATTCAAATAGAAGTGCACAGAGAATAAAGAAGAAAAAAATGTAAGAACAGAGCAAAAAAATATGAGATCAGTGAAAACTCCAATATGCTTGTAATGGAGAGCCAGAGGAGAGGAGAAAGAAGATAGGGTAAGGGGTATATCTGAAGGAAATAGAGCTAAGAATTTTTCAAAGTTGATGGCATACTTTGACTCACAGTTTCAAGAACTTCAGTAAACTCCAAGTACGATAAAAACAAACAACCAGTAAAGTAATTAACCTCTAATTAAAATAAATAAATTTATATTAAAAAACAACCAAAAACCTCACAGACATATTTTAGTCAAAGAGTTTAAGTTCAGAAAGTAGAAAATCTTAAAATCATACAAAAGACTTATTACATTCAAAGAGGCAATAATAAGATTAAAATGTACTTTTCCAAAGAAAATGTGAGCAGTAGAAGACAATGGAATGACATCTTCAAAGTGTTGGGGAAAAAACTGACAACCTAGAAAAAAGTCATTCAAAAATAAAGGTGAAATTGGGACTTCCCTGGTGGTTCAGTGGTTAAGAATCCACCTGCCAATGCAGGGGACACGAGAAGATCCCACATGCCAAGGAGCAAGTAGGCCTGCATGCTGCAACTGCTGGAGACCACGAGCCTAAAGCCTGTGCTCTGCTCCTAGAGAAGTCACCCCGGTGAGAAGCCTGTGCCCCATAATGAAGAGTAGCCCCCACTCGCTGCAACTAGAGAAAGTCCACCTGCAGCAGTGAAGACCCAGTGCAGCCAGGAAAAAGGTGAGATAAAGACAAAAACTGAGGAAGGCATCACCAGTGTACCTCACTAGTATACCTACAGTATAAGAAAAACTAGTGTAGGATAGACTGTCATAAGTCAAGAATGCATATTGCAACCTCTAGGGTAAACACTGGAAGAGTTATAGAAGCATATATAGCAATAGAAGGTGATGGAAATGAAAAATAGAAAATGAGAAACACCAATTAATTTTTAAAAGGCAAGTAAGTCACATAACAAAGACATAACGGGACTGAGAGAAAAGCAACAGCAAGATAGTAGAGTTAAGCCAAACTATATCAGTAACTACATTAAATGTAAATCACTAAATGATCAAATTAGGAGTCAACATTGGTCTGATCAGATAAGAAACAAAACCCCCAAATTTGCTTCTTATGAGATACAGTATGTAAAAGGATGCAGACAAGCTGAAAGTGAAAATATGGAAAAGATATATGAATATTGATTAAAAGAATGCTGGTGCAGCTATATTAATATTAAAGCAGACTTTGAGTCAAGAAGTATAAATAGAGAGGAAAAAGGATATTTCTTAAGGGGCTTCCCTGGTGACTCAGATGGTAAAGAATCTGTCCACAATGCGGGAGACCCAGGTTCAATTCTTGGGTCAGGAAGATCCCCTGGGGAAGGGCATGGCAATCCACTCCAGTATTCTTGCTTGGAGAATTCCATGGACAGAGGAGCCTGGCTACAATCCATGGGGTCACAAAGAGTTGAACACCACTGAGTGGCTAACACAGCATGACAACAACTCAATGATAAAAGAGTCCATCCAATGTACTCAGCAAATCTAAATTTATATGATCTAATAATACATCTTGAAACAATGTAGGAAATATGTAAAGGAAGAACTGATGGGACTAACAGTGGGGGATAGACATATCTACAATTAGACTGGAGAGGTAGCATTTTTCTCTCAAAATCAACATAATACACAAACAAAAATTCAGTAAGAATATAAAATGTTTAAATGAAACCGTTAATCAACTGCACCCAATCGACNTTTCTTTGCAGCCTTTTCTCTATACATATCTTCAATTGCAAGCATGGTACCAAAATGCCATGTTCAATAAACACTATACTTCTTCATCTCATGAAATATGAGCTTTTCCATGAAAGTGACTTGAAATTCTATCTGTACAAGTACCTCAAATTTCTTCATTTGTGATTTAAATTGGAAATATAACATCTAAAATGCATTGCTCACCTTTCATCCATCCAGAGTGTATGTAACTTAATCTAGCCATTTATTGAGGATACAAAGCTATGTGCCAGAAACTATGCTAGATATTGAGCATGTGTTTTATCCAATCTTGAGAATTTTAGTAATAAATAATATGAAATATTCATAAAGATTTGGTAGCTTTCTGCAAAATTTGTAAAGCTAAAATATGAAAGAGAATGATCTAAATTTAGATGTGTCAGACACAAAATTTTCAAATCCACGTTGCTCCTTCTGCAAACTGAAAAAGTTAGGTACAATGATACCTACATTTTCTTTTAGTCAAATATTATTTGGAAAAGTTGATATTAGAAGCAATGAATGTTGAATGCTGAAATTGACAGAATAATTCCATANCTAAATTTAGATGTGTCAGACACAAAATTTTCAAATCCACGTTGCTCCTTCTGCAAACTGAAAAAGTTAGGTACAATGATACCTACATTTTCTTTTAGTCAAATATTATTTGGAAAAGTTGATATTAGAAGCAATGAATGTTGAATGCTGAAATTGACAGAATAATTCCATAATTATTTAACTACACAGGTAGAATCATTCCACAAATATACTCCAGTTAGCAACTAGAAGTATGTATAATGTTAAAAACGTTCCATCCCATAAAATGTCTAAAAAATTAATGATTTGATAATACACCTATGACATCTATATAGGAAATCAAGTACTAGTTAATAAGCATTATCCTTAATTATTTTAAAAGATTTCAGTTTGTTCATTTATTTCCTTTTGTTGGTCTTTTGGTTAATAACTGACCTTTTTAAAAGAAATAAAGCAAGTTTGTGCTTCACTTTTCTTTAACTTTATTTCTGTGAATTTTTCACTAAATATGGAGCACCTCTTATGAATTAGGTGATGGGCTTTTAATTTACTACAAAATGCACACTTTTAATACCTTTTCTCATTTCAAGCTAAAATCCCTTAGTCCTGAAGCTTAAAATCATGACCCTTTATATGAAATGAACGTTGGTCCACATTAGTTTGCTAGGTTAAAAATAAAATATTTTGTGAGGAAATTTCCTGCTTTTGGTAAAGTATTTAAAGCTTTATTTGGAATCCTGTGAGTGACTTTGATTCTGGGTTTATTGATTCCTCATGATTAAGGTATGAACAAAGCTAGTGGAGGTGATGGAATTCCAGTTGAGTTATTTCAAATCCTGAAAGATGATGCTGTGAAAGTGCTGCACTCAATATGCCAGCACACTTGGAAAACTCAGCAGTGACCACAGGACTGGAAAAGATTAGTTTTCATTCCAATCCCAA
>SJYA01000452.1:2249441-2295353 GCA_006410615.1 Neotragus moschatus | reverse complement strand
TTTTAAAAAATAAAAATAAATAAAAAAGAAAGAAAAAGAATCAAATAAACATTCTAGGACCTGAAATTAAGACCTCATTGGATGACTAAACAGCAGATTGGACATAGATTATAAAATTAGCAAAATTCAAGAAAAGCCAATAGAAAATATTCAAATAGAAGTGCACAGAGAATAAAGAAGAAAAAAATGTAAGAACAGAGCAAAAAAATATGAGATCAGTGAAAACTCCAATATGCTTGTAATGGAGAGCCAGAGGAGAGGAGAAAGAAGATAGGGTAAGGGGTATATCTGAAGGAAATAGAGCTAAGAATTTTTCAAAGTTGATGGCATACTTTGACTCACAGTTTCAAGAACTTCAGTAAACTCCAAGTACGATAAAAACAAACAACCAGTAAAGTAATTAACCTCTAATTAAAATAAATAAATTTATATTAAAAAACAACCAAAAACCTCACAGACATATTTTAGTCAAAGAGTTTAAGTTCAGAAAGTAGAAAATCTTAAAATCATACAAAAGACTTATTACATTCAAAGAGGCAATAATAAGATTAAAATGTACTTTTCCAAAGAAAATGTGAGCAGTAGAAGACAATGGAATGACATCTTCAAAGTGTTGGGGAAAAAACTGACAACCTAGAAAAAAGTCATTCAAAAATAAAGGTGAAATTGGGACTTCCCTGGTGGTTCAGTGGTTAAGAATCCACCTGCCAATGCAGGGGACACGAGAAGATCCCACATGCCAAGGAGCAAGTAGGCCTGCATGCTGCAACTGCTGGAGACCACGAGCCTAAAGCCTGTGCTCTGCTCCTAGAGAAGTCACCCCGGTGAGAAGCCTGTGCCCCATAATGAAGAGTAGCCCCCACTCGCTGCAACTAGAGAAAGTCCACCTGCAGCAGTGAAGACCCAGTGCAGCCAGGAAAAAGGTGAGATAAAGACAAAAACTGAGGAAGGCATCACCAGTGTACCTCACTAGTATACCTACAGTATAAGAAAAACTAGTGTAGGATAGACTGTCATAAGTCAAGAATGCATATTGCAACCTCTAGGGTAAACACTGGAAGAGTTATAGAAGCATATATAGCAATAGAAGGTGATGGAAATGAAAAATAGAAAATGAGAAACACCAATTAATTTTTAAAAGGCAAGTAAGTCACATAACAAAGACATAACGGGACTGAGAGAAAAGCAACAGCAAGATAGTAGAGTTAAGCCAAACTATATCAGTAACTACATTAAATGTAAATCACTAAATGATCAAATTAGGAGTCAACATTGGTCTGATCAGATAAGAAACAAAACCCCCAAATTTGCTTCTTATGAGATACAGTATGTAAAAGGATGCAGACAAGCTGAAAGTGAAAATATGGAAAAGATATATGAATATTGATTAAAAGAATGCTGGTGCAGCTATATTAATATTAAAGCAGACTTTGAGTCAAGAAGTATAAATAGAGAGGAAAAAGGATATTTCTTAAGGGGCTTCCCTGGTGACTCAGATGGTAAAGAATCTGTCCACAATGCGGGAGACCCAGGTTCAATTCTTGGGTCAGGAAGATCCCCTGGGGAAGGGCATGGCAATCCACTCCAGTATTCTTGCTTGGAGAATTCCATGGACAGAGGAGCCTGGCTACAATCCATGGGGTCACAAAGAGTTGAACACCACTGAGTGGCTAACACAGCATGACAACAACTCAATGATAAAAGAGTCCATCCAATGTACTCAGCAAATCTAAATTTATATGATCTAATAATACATCTTGAAACAATGTAGGAAATATGTAAAGGAAGAACTGATGGGACTAACAGTGGGGGATAGACATATCTACAATTAGACTGGAGAGGTAGCATTTTTCTCTCAAAATCAACATAATACACAAACAAAAATTCAGTAAGAATATAAAATGTTTAAATGAAACCGTTAATCAACTGCACCCAATCGACATTTATAAGACACAACCAGTTTAGTTCATTTGCTCAGTCGTGTCCAGCTCTTTTTGACTCCCATGGACTGTAGCACCCCAGGCTTTCCTGTCCTCCACTATCTCCCAGAGTTTGTTCAAGTTCATGTCCATTGAGTTGGTGATGCTATCTAACCATCTCATCCTCTGCCACCCTCTTCTCCTTTTGCCTTCAATCTTTCTCATCATTAGGATCTTTTCCAATGAGTCTGCTATTCGCATTAGGTGGCCAAAGTATTGGAGTTTCAGCTTCAGCATCAGTGCTTCCAGTGAATATTCAGGACTGATGTCCTTTTGGATTGACTGGTTTGATCTCCTTGCAGTCCAAGGGACTCTCAAGAGTCTTCTCCCACACCACAGTTCAAAAGCATCAATTCTTCATTGCTCAGCTTTCTTTATAGTCCAACTCTCACATAACTACTGGAAAAACCATAGCCTTGACTAGACGGACCTTTGCTGTCAAAGTAATATCTCTGCTTTTTAATATGCTGTTTAGGTTTGTCATAGCTTTTCTTCCAAGGAGCAAGCGTCTTTTAATTTCATGGCTGCAGTTACCATCTGCAGTGGTTTTGGAGCCCAAGAAAATAAGACAATAGTCAACAACATTTTTTTTAGGTGCAACATGATGTAGCAGGAAACAATTTCCAGCAACTTTCAAAAGTTGCCCTGACCTCATTCTCTGACCACAGTGAAATTATATTGGCAATCAGAAAAAACCTTCAAATATTTGTATTTTAAGCAATTCACTAATATTGGTGGGGTCTTAGTTCTCCAACCAAGGACCTCAGGAGTGAAAGCATGGGGTCCTAACCACTGGACTGCCAGGGAAGTCCCAGAGTTCACTCTTAATTAATCCATGAGTCAAAGAAGAAATCACAAGGTAAATCATAAAATATTTGAGTTGAATGATATTGCATTTTCATTATCATTGAGCTCCAAATATTTTGTTATACTTGTGAGAGTCAGCCAAAGCTATGCTTAGAAAGGAAATTATAGCTTTAAATAAATATATTAGAAAAGAGGAAAGATTTAAAGCCAACGATCTAAGCCTCCATCCTGAGAAACCACAAAAAAGTACGCAAATTAAACCTAAAGAAGTAGAGGAAAAGAATAAGGAACAGAAATCAATGCAAAACAAAGTCGACATTCAAAAGATAAAGCCAACAAAGCCAAAAGTTGGTTCTTTGAAAGGGCTGATAAAATTGGTAAATAACCTGAAACACTGATATAAATATAAGATTGAAAAGCCAAATTATCAATATAAGTAGCAATAGGGGAAGTAATTGTAGGAAAATATTAAAAAAATAATAAACCTGAAATTAGAAAATCCTCTGAAAGATGTAGTTCTGCACTAGAAAAAAATAAAAATTAGAACTGCTATCTTTATACAGTAAATAATATGAAACTACAACTATAGCCTTCCCACAAAGAAGGTTCCAAGTCCAGATGACTAGTGAATACCTTCAGAATTTAAGGAAAAACTAATACCATTAGTCAAAAACTCTTCCAGTGAATAGAAAAAAGAGCAAAGGCTTCTCACTTTTGTGAGAACACCATAGCAATGATATTTGATAAAGGCAAGAAAGGAAAGTTCAGACCAATATCCCTCATGAACAGAGGTGCAAAAATCGCAAGCAAGATTCTGACAAACTTATTTTTATGATATACAAAAAGGATAATACATTACAAGTGAGGAGAGTTTATTCTAAAAATGCAGGATGTGATTTAACATTAAAAAGTAATCGTAGTTTACCATATTAGCAGAATAAATAAAAAGTTTACAGAGTCAGAAAAAAGATTTAATAAAATTCAATACCCATTTATGATAAGTCTCAGAAAATGAGGAATGAAAGAATTCCTTATTCTGATAAAAGCTACTTGCCAAAAGCTCTAAACCTAATCTTATTCTTCATTATGAAATTTTGAACCCTTTATTCCTGAGGTCAGAAATAGATAAAGATGTCAGCTGTCACCATGTCGTTCAACATTTTATTGGAGACTCTAGTGAGTAAAAAAAGGAAATAAAGAAGGGAAAAGAAATGTGTTAAAATGATTGGAAAGGAAGAACTAAATCTCTTAATATTTGTAGATGATTGTGTATAATTCTAAATCGACAAAATATTAGAATTAAAAAGTGAATTTTCTTGCTGGGAGAAATATCAGCAACCTCAGATATGCAGATGTTACCACTCTAATAGCAGAAAGTGAAGAGGAACTAAGAGCCTCTTGATGAGGATGAAAGAGGAGAGTGAAAAAGCTGACCTGAAACTCAGCATTCAAAAAACTAATATCATGGCATCTGGTTCCATCACTTCATGGCAAATAGAAGGGGAAAAAGAAGAAGCAGTGACAGGTTTAATTTGGGGGGCTCCTAAACCACTGCAGATGGTGACTACAGCCATGAAATTAAAAGACACTTGCTCCTTGGAAGAAAAGCTATGACAAACCTAGACAGTATATTAAAAAGCAGATATCACTTTGCCGACAAAGATATAGTCAAAGTTATGGTTTTTCCAGTAGTCATGTACGGATGTGAGAGTTGGACCATAAAGAGGGCTAAGTGCTGAAGAATTGATCATTTTGAACTGTGGTGCTGGAGAAGACTCTTGAGAGTCCTTTGGACAGTAAGGAGATCCAACCAGTCCATCCTAAAGGAGATCAGTCTGAATATTCACCTGAAGGAGGACTGATGCTGAAGCCGAAACTCCAGTACTTTGGCCACCTAATGCGAGGAGCTGACTCCTTGGAAAAAACTCTGTTGCTGTGCAAGATTGAAGGCAGGAAGAGAATGTGGCAACAGAAGATGAGGTGGTTGGATGGCATCACCAACTAGATGGACGTGAGTTTGAGCAAACTCTGGGAGATAGTGAAGGACAAAGAAGCCTGTCAGTCCATGGAGTCTAGAAGAGTTGGACATGACTTAGCAACTGAACAGTGAACAACAACCAAGGTTATTGGGTACAAGATCAGCATGCAAAAATAACAGTGTATCTGTATAACAGCAGCAAGCAATTAGAAAACAAAGTAATATCATTTACCAATGCGTATGTAGGCACACACACAGATTCTATTAATAAATTCAATGAAAGATGTGCAAGACTTTCTAAGTTGAAATATCTTAAGATAGTCTTAGGGAAGAACCAAGTAAACGAAGGGACATACCACATTCATAGATTGGAAGTCTCAGTGTTATTAAGATGTCAGTGCTGCTCAAATTAATCTATAGATTCAATTCAATCTCAGTGACAATCTAAGCATGATTGTTTTTATGGAAGTTGACAGCTGATTCTTTAATTTATATAGAAATATCGATGGCTTAGAATAGCCAAGGCAATCTTAACAGAAGGACTTTGGAGGACTTACACTTTCAGATATCAAGACATATTTTTTCTTTTAGCTTTTTTATTTTTTATTTTTTTTATTTTTTTCTGTCTCAGGTGTACATGAGTTCCCAATCTTGAACCCCCCTCCCCTACCTCCCACCCCATATCAACTCTCTGGATCATCCCCGTGCACCAGTCCCAAGCATCCTGTATCCTGAACCGAATATAGACCGATGCTTCGTTTCCCACACGACAGCACACATGTTTCAGTGCCATTCTCCCAAACCTTCCCCCCCTCTCCCTCTCCCTCAAAGTCCAAAAGTCCATTCCATGCATCTGTGTCTCTTTTGCTGTCTCGTATACAGGGTTATCATCACCAT
The DNA here is from genome assembly GCA_006410615.1 of Neotragus moschatus. Lineage (NCBI taxonomy): Eukaryota > Metazoa > Chordata > Mammalia > Artiodactyla > Bovidae > Neotragus > Neotragus moschatus. The sequence goes on along the minus strand of SJYA01000452.1, from coordinate 2,289,692 downwards.
GTTTCTAGATTCCATATATATGAGTTAGTATACTGTATTGGTGCTTTTCTTTCTGGCTTACTTCACTCTGTATAATTGGCTCCAGTTTCATCCATCTCATTAGAACTGATTCAAATGTATTCTTTTTAATGGCTGAGTAATACTCCATTGTGTATATGTACCACAGCTTTCTTATCCATTCATCTGTTGATGGACATCTAGGTTGTTTCCACGTCCTGGCTATTATAAACAGTGCTGCAATGAACACTGGGGTACATGTGTCTCTTTCAATTCTGCTTCCCTCAGTGTGTATGCCCAGCAGTGGGATTGCTGGGTCATATGGCAGTTCTATTTGCAATTTTTTAAGGAATCTCCACACTGTTTTTCATAATGGCTGTACTAGTTTGCATTCCCACCAACAGTGTAAGAGGGTTCCCTTGTCTCCACACCCTCTCCAGCATTTATTGCTTGCAGACATTTGGATTGCAGCCATTCTGACTGGTGTGAAATGGTATCTCATTGTGGTCTTGATTTGCATTTCCCTGATAATAAGTGATGTTGAGCATCTTTTCATGTGTGTGTTAGCCATCCATAAGGACATATTTTTTCATATAATGTTTTATTCAGTTTGCTAATATTTTGCCTAGGGTTTTTTGTGCCTATGTTTATGAGAGATATTGATCAGTAGTTTTACGTTTTTGAAATATCTTTGGCCTTTATATTGCAATAATGCTGTTCTTATAAACAAGTTGGGATGTTTTCTCACCTATTTTCTGAAAGAGTTTTGTTTATGATGATTATCTAATTTTATTCATGAAGGCTCTGCTCCCATGACCTAGTTACCTCAAAATGCTCCACTTTGTAATAACCATCACATTGAGGAGGGGGTCAGATTTTGACATATGAATTTTTGGGTGACACAAACATTTAAGTCCATTGTATTTCATCCTTGCTGCCTAAGACCCTGCCAAATTCATGACCTTCTCATAAACCAAATATATTCAATCCAGCCCAACATCTGCAACGGTCTTAACTCATTTTTTGCTTCTCTGGTGGCTCAGAGGGTAGAGTCTGCCTGCAAGAGGGGAGACCTGGGTTCGATCCCTGGGTTGGGAAGATCCCCAGGAGAAAGAAATGGAAATCTACCCCAGTATTCTTGCCTGGAGAATCCCATGGACAGAGGAACCTGGTGGGCTGCAGTTCATGGGATTGAAAACAGTTGGACACGACTGGACGACGTCACTTTCACGTTTACTTTAACTCATTTTCGCGTCATTTCTATAAAGTCGTCTCATATAAATCATATATGAATAATACTCAAGGTGTAATCCATTCTGAGACAAAATTACTCTCCAGCTGTGAACCTGTGGAACCAAACAAGTTATGTGTTTCCAAAATACGAGGTTGAATAGGCATAGGAGAGATGTTACCATTCCAAAAGGGGGAAATAGGAAGCAAGGAAGGGGCAATGGGTTCAAAAAGGTAAAAAATCTAGCAAGGCAAGCATCACAAGATTTTAAGGCTGGAGAAATTTCCTCTTTGGTTAGATGTGCTGCCATCATCCCCACAGCTTGGTGGGGTTCTTTCTACCCACTTGAAATTGTTCCACTCAGTCTGTTCATTTTTCCTAGTCTTTTTATCCCCTCTCTCTGTCTTCATTTTGGAGTTTTATTGTGTGTTGTCAGCTTCACTGATCTTTTTTTCTCCAGTGTCTGATTTGTTATTAGCCCCATCCAGTGGCTTTTTCATACCGTATTTTTTATGTCTGGAAATTCCACTTAATTATCTTCAAGTCTTCTATTTCTCTTATTATTATGTTCCATTTTCATTCACATTCTTGATTATATTGAACACATATATGATGACTATTTAATGCCTTTGTTTGATAATTCCATTATTCTTCTCATTTCTGATATTTGTATCTATTTACTATTTTTTTCTTTTCATTATGTGTCACATTTTTCTAGCATATATATTATTTTGGGGTTAGATGTTGGGCATTGTGAAAGTTATGTTTTCATAAGTCATGCTTTCAAAAGAAAAAGTTATGCTTTCAAAAGAAAGTCATATATGAAAGTTATGTATATGTGTGTGGACGTTATGTTATTGAGTTTCAGTGTCTCCTTTTAAAGAGCTTTGTACTTTCTACTATGAGGCAACTAAATTATTTCAAATCATATTGATCTCCTTGAGCACTGTTTTAAAGTTTTGTCAGGGCTAGTTTGGAGTAGCTTTTACTGTAGGTAAAATTTAGCCCTATTACAAATACGTGATCCTCCTGAGAGCTTTACTGAATGCCACAGTTGTTAAATGGGGACTCTCCACTCTAACTGTTCAGAGTTTGGATATGAGTTAAAGTAAAAGTCTCCAAAACTTATGTGAGTTCTGATAATTTTTAATTTTACAATTATTTACATGTTCTTTGCCCCATGATATTCCCCTTTTTGTGTATGGTTCGGAGGATAGGATAAACCCAAGGGGACCTTTAACCAGATTTCTAAAGCTCTTTTTCTTCAGGATTCCTTTTATTTATAACTTTGCCTGTGAGTTGAAGCTAAGTCAGGCTCCATGAATCCCAGTCTCTATACTCAATTAAATAAGACTTCTGTATTCTGCTTAGGATCAGATCATCTACTCTGTACCATGGTCCAGAATATATCTCCAAGCAGATTTCTGGGGAATTCATAAGGCTTCCTGTACTTGTTTTCCTCTTCTGAGGGTCACAGTAGTGCACTATGTGTCCAATGTATGAAACAGTTGTTTTGTATACTTTCCCATGTTTTCTACTTCTTTTTGGTGGAAGAGTAATCATGGGGCCTGCTATTCCACCACTGCCAGAAGCTGAAGTCAAGGTGGACATTGCTTTAAGATACTGTGTAATTGGTACCAAAATTGACAAGTAGCTCAATGGAGCAGAGTAGAAGAGAAGAAACAGATCCACACCTGTATAGTCCTCTGATTTTTAACTAAAATGCTACTGTGACTTAGTGAGGGTGACAGTGGGTCTTTTGAATTAATGATATATTAAAAAATAACCTTGATCCCCACCTCATGCTGTACCTAAAAACTAACTGGAGATGAAGCATAGACCTATGTGTGAAAGGCAAAATGGTAAAGCTTCTAAAAGAAGTCAGAGGAGATATCTTCCTTACCTTAAGGTTGGCAAAGATTTCTTAAACAGGACTAAATTTAAGGCCTGTAGCTAAAAATTAACTATAAAAAGAATATTGGTAATCTTGATTTGTTCAAATTACAAATCTTTCTTCAACAAAATGACAAAATTAGGGATTGTAAAGGCAAATCACAAACGTATAGAGAATGTTTGCAGCATATATTTAGAAAAATAAGTAATAACAGGAATATATCAGGAACTCTTCCATCAGTAATATTAAAAAAAATACAACTGAAGTCTTAAAACGGTAAAAGTATTAATGAGCTGTTTACAAAAGAGGATATCCAAATGGTTAGTAAACATTTGTAAAATTGTTCAACATTATTATGTTTCAGATAAAGGCAAATTAGGACTGCAATGGGATACCACTTCATACTCATCTGATTTTGGATGGCTAAAATTAAAAGAACTGATTAAAATGTATGGTGCTCAACAAAATATCACAAAGAAACAGGAAACTGTAGCCCAATTTGAAGGAAGAAAAATAAACCAATAGAAGTTACCCCTGAAAAAGATCTCATGGAAGATATATTAGACAAAGATTTTAAAACAACTGCCTCAAAGATGCTCAAAGAACAAAAAGAAAGTGTGGAGAAAATCAAGAAAGCAGTATAAACAAAATGGAAATATCATTAAACAGAAAATCTAAAACAAGCAAACAAACAAACAAAAAAAGAACTTCTAGAGATGCAAAGTACAAGAACTGAAATGAAAAATTCACTAGAAGAATTCTAAGGCAAATTTGAGCAGGCAGGCAGAAGAAAATATCAGTGAACTTGAAGATAGGACAATGGAAATTACTGAGGCTGACAAATTGAAAAAGAGAAGATTGTAGAAAAGTGAACAGAGTCTAAGGGACATGGGGGACACCATCACTGAGTCAACACATGAATCACATAGGAGTCCCAGAAGAAATGGAGAGAGACAAAGAAGCAGAGAGAATATGTAAAGAAATACTGGCTGAAAACTACTCAAATGTGATGAAAGACATGACTATAAAGATCCAAGAAACTTAACAATCTCCATGGCAGAGGAACTCAAAAAGACTCATGCTGAGAGATACTATAATCAAACTTTCAAAAGACAAAGGCAGAGAGAGAGAGAGTCCTGAAATCAGCAAGAGATAAGTGGCTTGTCACATCCAAGGGATCAATGAGATTATCAGCAACTTTCTTATCAAAAAACTTTGGACACCAGAAAGTGAAAGTGAAGTTGCTCAGTCATGTTCGACTCTTTGTGACCCCATGGCCTGTAGTTTACCAGGCTTCTCGGTCCATGGGGTTTTCAAGGCAAGAATACTGGAATGGGTTACCATGAGTGGCAAATAAATTTAAAGTGGTAAAAGAAAACAACAACAACAACAACAAAGAACACTATATTGACAAAACTGTCCTTCAAAAGTGAGGAGTAACAGAAAACAAGAGCTGAGGAGTTTGTTACACTATAATCTGCTCAAGGGTATCTTGCAAAGTGAAATAAGAGGACACTAAGTAGTAACTTGAGGCTGTATGGAGAAATAAAGATGTCAGTAAAGGTAAATAAATGCTCAGTTATAACAGCAAGTATTATTGTAACACGGAGAAGGCGATGGCACCCCACTCCAGTACTCTTGCCTGGAAAATCCCATGGTCAGAGGAGCCTGGAAGGCTGCAGTCCATGGGGTCGTGAAGAGTCGGACATGACTGAATGACTTCACTTTCACTTTTCACTTTCATGCATTGGAGAAGGAAACGGCAACCCATCCCAGTGTTCTTGCCTGTAGAATCCCAGGGATGGGGGAGCCTGGTGAGCTGCTGTCTATGGGGTCACACAGAGTCAGACATGACTGAAGTGACTTAGCAATTATTATAACAGTCACTTATAACAGTATTTTTGTTTGCTTTCTCTATAATTTAAGATACTAACACATTTTTTAAAAGTTATGAGTGCAAAAGCTGTTATTACTGTAACTTTGGTTTTTTACTTCAAATCTTCTTTTATACATAATTTAGAATACTAATAAATTTAAAAGAACTATTAGTTTATGTTTTTAAGCATGGATTGTATAAAGATATAATTTTCTGACATCAACAGCTGAAAGAGGTTTGGACAGTGCTGTAAAGGAGCAATTTTGTATGTTATTGGAGTTAAGCTGATGTAAATACAAATTATAGTGTTATAATTTTAGGATGTTAAATCTAATTCCCATGGAAACCACAAAGGAAATAGCTCTAGAATATACATAAAAGGAAATGAACAACAAATCTAAATGTTTCACTAAAAAAAAATTCAACTAAACACAAAAGAAGATAGCAATGCAGTAAACGAGGGACAAAAAAAGCTAGAAGGCGTATGGAAAACAAATAGCACAATGACAGAAGTGAGTTGCAGTAATTAAATATAAACAGATTAACCTCTCTAGTCAAAAGATGGAACTTAGTAGAACGGATAAAATATATGATGCAACTAAGGGATGACAGAGGATGAGATGGCTGGATGGCATCACCGACTTGATGGATGTGAGTCTGAGTGAACTCCGGGAGATGGTGATGGACAGGGAGGCCTGGCGTGCTGCGATTCATGGTGTCGCAAAGNGGGTTTTCAAGGCAAGAATACTGGAATGGGTTACCATGAGTGGCAAATAAATTTAAAGTGGTAAAAGAAAACAACAACAACAACAACAAAGAACACTATATTGACAAAACTGTCCTTCAAAAGTGAGGAGTAACAGAAAACAAGAGCTGAGGAGTTTGTTACACTATAATCTGCTCAAGGGTATCTTGCAAAGTGAAATAAGAGGACACTAAGTAGTAACTTGAGGCTGTATGGAGAAATAAAGATGTCAGTAAAGGTAAATAAATGCTCAGTTATAACAGCAAGTATTATTGTAACACGGAGAAGGCGATGGCACCCCACTCCAGTACTCTTGCCTGGAAAATCCCATGGTCAGAGGAGCCTGGAAGGCTGCAGTCCATGGGGTCGTGAAGAGTCGGACATGACTGAATGACTTCACTTTCACTTTTCACTTTCATGCATTGGAGAAGGAAACGGCAACCCATCCCAGTGTTCTTGCCTGTAGAATCCCAGGGATGGGGGAGCCTGGTGAGCTGCTGTCTATGGGGTCACACAGAGTCAGACATGACTGAAGTGACTTAGCAATTATTATAACAGTCACTTATAACAGTATTTTTGTTTGCTTTCTCTATAATTTAAGATACTAACACATTTTTTAAAAGTTATGAGTGCAAAAGCTGTTATTACTGTAACTTTGGTTTTTTACTTCAAATCTTCTTTTATACATAATTTAGAATACTAATAAATTTAAAAGAACTATTAGTTTATGTTTTTAAGCATGGATTGTATAAAGATATAATTTTCTGACATCAACAGCTGAAAGAGGTTTGGACAGTGCTGTAAAGGAGCAATTTTGTATGTTATTGGAGTTAAGCTGATGTAAATACAAATTATAGTGTTATAATTTTAGGATGTTAAATCTAATTCCCATGGAAACCACAAAGGAAATAGCTCTAGAATATACATAAAAGGAAATGAACAACAAATCTAAATGTTTCACTAAAAAAAAATTCAACTAAACACAAAAGAAGATAGCAATGCAGTAAACGAGGGACAAAAAAAGCTAGAAGGCGTATGGAAAACAAATAGCACAATGACAGAAGTGAGTTGCAGTAATTAAATATAAACAGATTAACCTCTCTAGTCAAAAGATGGAACTTAGTAGAACGGATAAAATATATGATGCAACTAAGGGATGACAGAGGATGAGATGGCTGGATGGCATCACCGACTTGATGGATGTGAGTCTGAGTGAACTCCGGGAGATGGTGATGGACAGGGAGGCCTGGCGTGCTGCGATTCATGGTGTCGCAAAGAGTCGGACACGACTGAGTGACTGAACTGAACTGAATATGCTGTCTATGAGAGATTCGCTTGATATCCAAAGATACAAACAGGTTGAAAGTGAAAATAGGAAAAAAGATGATCTCATGCATTAGTAACCAAATGAGCTGTACTAATATCAGACAAAACAGACTTTAAATAAAAAATTTAAAAGAGATTAAAAAAGGACATTATATATTAATAAATGGTTTAATACAGCAAAATGATAGAACAATTATAAATTTTGCCACCAAATTACCATCAAAATATATGAAGAAGAAGCTGAAAGAATTGAAGGGAGAAACAGATAGTTCCACAATAATAGCTGAAGACTTCAATACTTCACTCTCAGTAGTAGATGGATCAACCAGATAGAAGTACAGAAACAGAAGACTTAAACACCACAATAAACCAAAATAATCTAATAGACATGTACAGAACACGCTCTATCAACAACAGCATACATGCTCTTCTCAAGTACTTACTGGCCATTTTTCAGGATAGACAGTATGTTAGGCCACAAATTAAGCTTCAGTAGATTTTATTTTAAAGATTTTTTTATGTGGACCATTTTTCAAGTATTTATTGCATTTATTACAATATTATTTCTGTCTTATGTTTTAGTTTTTTGTCCATGAGGCATGTAGGATCCTAGCTCCCCTAGCAGGGACTGAACCCACACTCCCTGCTCTGGAAGGTCCCATTCCCATTGGACTGACAAGGAAATCCCAAATTTCAACAGATTTTAAAAGATATCAAAAAAGTATCTCTGTGATCACAGCAGATGAGGTTAGAAATCAGTAACAAAAATAAAACTGGAAAATTCACCCAGTTGTGGAGATTAAACAATTCTCTTTTTAAACAACAAATATCAAAGAAGAAATCACAAGGAAAATCAGAAAATTCTTAGAGGGAAGTGGTCAAGATGGTAGACTAGGAAGACCCTGAACTCACCTCCTCCCAAAGACACACCAATTACAACTCCTCACTGAGCAACAACTATCTATGAGAATGACCTAAGGATTAGCAGAAAAAAAAGTTCCACAACTAAAGACGTAAAAAAGGAACTGTCACAAGAGAGAAAGGAGGTGGAGATGTGGGATAGTCAGGAGCCATGCATCCGGGTTGGAAATCCACAAATATAAACTGGGACTCAGGTGTTTCTGAAAAGAATCCTCTTCCCTTCGTATCCATTTGCATCTACTGATTTACACAAGGTCTTGATGAACCCCTGAAAATATGTCATGAACTCTTTATGAAGATATGTAACCATGACCCAAACAGAAGTCTGGTGATAAGAAAGGAGACCAGAAGCTACTAAGGGGGAACTCCTGAAGCACAGAAAAAGGACTTGAGTACAAGAACCGGCTGTAGCAGTAGATCCTCAGTAATGAAGAGCGTTCTGGTTCCAGGTACAAGACAGTGGCTGATACTGGAGGTAATTCTAGTCTAGCCACTTTGGTGGTGGGTGTGCATCCCGGGAGACATGGGTAATAGAATTAAATTCAGTTCAGTTGCTCAGTTGTGTCCAACTCTGCGACCCCATGAATCGCAGCACGCCAGGCCTCCCTGTCCATCACCAACTCCCAGAGTTCACTCAGACTCATGTCCATCGAGTCAGTGATGCCATCCAGCCATCTCATCCTCTGTGGTCCCCTTCTCCTCCTGCCCCCAATCCCTCCCAGCATCAGAATTAGAAGAAGCAAATCATTGATCTCTATGACAGTGTGGGGCTCAGTCAAACTTGCTATAGCTCCCCTCTTCCCTTCCACTGATAATTCATTAAGAGAGTTTTCTTTCTGACTTTCAAAGAGTGAAGACATGGATTTTTTGGCCTTGAGTACCATACATGGTCCAAGTTTCATGGCCTTCGGGCTACAGCTGAATTCCAGCTCTACCAGTATGTAGCATGGCTGAGTTCCTGCTTCATTGGCTTCCAGAGCTGGTGGTGGTGGTAACATCGATAGGAATGGAGTTTTAGCAGGAGTGTGAGTCTCATGGAATCATTAGGGCCCGAGGTTATGGAGTCCCTGCCTGGATACCCATGGTGGTGAGGAGAATGACATAACTAACGGCTGAAGAAATTTCACTTCAGGACCTCTCCACTTGAGCATAACGTGGAAAAGCATTCTCTCCATTTCACAAGAGATAACGTTATCCTCAAAGATCAAGGCAAAGCAGCAGCACTGCAATTCCATTAACAATGACACACAGTAATGAATGAGGGGCCAGTGCCAGTGTGGAGTGGAGCGTCCACAAATGGTTGGATCCTGAGTGAGCAGGTTTCTGGCTTGGCTAGTCATGGCCTAAAGCTCCCACTTTTTGCTTGCTTTCAAAAGGTCTGGGGTGTTTTGGTTCTTTATTTTATTTTTTTCTCAGTCTTTTTTTTTTTTTTTTTTAAGGATAATTGGTTTACAGAATTTTGCTGATTTCTGTCAAACCTCAACATGAATCAGCCACAGATATACATATATCTGCTCTTTTTGGAACCTCCCTCCCATCTCCTGCCCCATCCCACCCCTCTAGATTGATACAGAACCTCTGTTTGAGTTTCCTGAATCATATAGCAAATTACTGTTGGCTATCTATTTTACATATGGTAATGTAAGTTTCCATGTTACTCTTTCCACAGATCTCACCCTCTCCTCCCCTCTCCCCATGTCCATAAGTCTACTCTCTATGTCTGTTTCTCCATTGCGGCCTTGTAAATAAATTCTGCAGCACCATTCTTCCAGATTCCGTATATATATATGTTGGAATATGATATTTAGCTTTCTCTTTCTGGGTCACTTCACTCTGTATAATAGGTTCTAGGTTCATCCACCTCATCAGAACCAACTCAAATGCATTTCTTTTTATGGCTGAGTAATATTCCATTGTGTATATGTACCACAACTTCTTTATCCATTCATCTGTTGATGGACAACTAGGTTGTTTCCATATTCTAGCTATCGTAAATAGTGCTGCAATAAACAATGAGATACATGTGTCTTTTTCAATTTTGGTTTCCTCAGAACATATGCCTAGGAGTGGGATTGCTGGGTCATATGGTGGTTTTATTCCTAGTTTTTTAAGGAATCTCCATACTGTCTTCCATAGTGGCTGTATCAATTTACATTCCCACCAACAGTGCAAGAGCGTTCCCTCTTCTCCACACCCTCTCCAACATTTATTGTTTGTAGACTTTTTGATGATGGCCATTCTGACCAGTGTGAGATCATAGCTCATTGTAGTTTTGATTTGTATTTCTCTAATGATGTTGAGCATATTTTCGTGTTTTTGTTAGCCATCTGTATGTCTTCTTTGGAGAAATGTCTGTTTAGGTCTTTTCCCCATTTTTTGTTTGGGTTGTTTGTTTTTCTGGCATTGAGTTGCATGAGCTGCTTATATATTTTGAGAATTAATCCTTAGTCAGTTGTTTTATTTGCTGTTATTTTCTCCTATTCTGAGGGTTGTCTTTTCACCTTACTTATAGTTTCCTTTGCTGTCCAAAACCTTTTAAGTTTAATCAGGTCCCACTTGTTTACTTTTGTTTTTATTTCCATTACTCTAGGAGGTGGGTCATAGAGGATCTTGCTTTGATTTATGTCAACGAGCGTTCTGCCTATGTTTTCCTCCAAGAGTTTTATAGTTTCTGGTCTTACATTTAGGTCTTTAATCCATTTTGAATTTATCTTTGTGTATGATGTTAGGAAGTGTTCTAATTTCATTCTTTTACATGTAGCTGTCCAATTTTCCCAGCACGATTTATTGAAGAAGTTGTCTTTGCCTCATTGCACATTCTTGCCTCCTTTGTCAAAAATAAGGTACCCATAGGTGCATGGGTTTATTTCTGGGCTTTCTATCTGGTTCCATTGTTCTAGATTTCTGTTTCTGTGCTAGCACCATACTGTCTTGATGAGTGTAGTTTTGTAGTATAATCTGAATCAGGAAGGTTGATTCCTCTAGCTCCATTCTTCTTTCTCAGGACTGCTTTGGCCCTTCAGGGTCTTTTGTGTTTCCAAATGAATTGTGAAATTTTTTGTTCTAGTTCTGTTGAAACTGCCATTGGTAATTTGACAGGGATCACATTGAATCTGTAGATTACATTTGGTAGTAGAGTCATTTTCACAGTATTGATTCTTCCCACCCACCAGGAACATGGAATATTTTCCATCTATTTATGTCATCTTTGATTTCTTTCAATAGTGTCTTACAATCTTCTGTGTACAGTTCTTTTGTCTTCTTAGGTAAGTTTATTCCTAGATATTTAGTTCTTTTCGTTGCAATGGTGAATGGGATTGACTCCTTAATTTCTCTTTTTGATTTTTCATTGTTAGTACATAGAAATGCAAGTGATTTCTGTGTATTGATTTTGTATCCTGTAACTTTGCTAAACTCACTGATTAGCTCTAGTAATTTTCTGATACTACCTTTAGGGTTTTCTATGTACAGTATCATGTCATCTGCAAGCAGTGAGAGCTTTACTTCTTTTCTGATCTGGATTCCTTTCATTTCTTTTTCTTCTCTGATTGCTGTAACTAGGACTTCCAGAACTATGTTGAATAATAGTGGTAAAAGTGGACACCCTTGTCTTGTTCCTGATCTTAGGGGAAATGCTTTCAGTTTTTCACACTGGGAATAATGTTTGCTGTAGGCTCATCATATATGGCTTTTACTATGTTGAGACAGTTTCTTCTATGTCTATTTTTTGAAGAGTTTTAATCATAAATGGGTGCTGAATCTTGTCAAAGATTTTTTCTGCATCTATTGAGATTATCATATGGTTTTGTCTTTCAGTTTGTTAATATGGTGTATCACATTGATTGATTTGCATATACTGAAGAAGCCTTGCATTCCTGGAATAAACCCAACTTGATCATGGTGTATGAGCTTTGTGATGTGCTGGTGAATTCTGTTTGCTAAAATTTTGTTGAGGATTTTTTGCATCTATGTTCATCAGTGATATTGGCCTGTAGTTTTCTTTGTCTGATTTTGGTATCAGGGTGATGGTGGCCTCATAGAATGAGTTTGGAAGTGTTCCTTCCTCTGCAATTTTTTGAAAGAGTTTTAGAATGATAGGCATTAGCTCTTCTCTAAATGTTTGATAGAATTCTTCTGTGAAGCCATCTGGTTTGGGCTTTTGTTTTTTGGGAGATTTTTGATCACAGCTTTAATTTCAGTGCTTGTAATTGGATTGTTCATGATTTCTATTTCTTCCTGGTTCAGTCTTGGAAGATTGAACTTTTCTAAGAATCTGTCTATTTCTTCCAGATTATCCATTTTATTGTCAGATAGTAGTTCATAATAGTCTCTTATAATCCTTTGTTTTTTCTGTTGTAACCTCTCATTTTTTCATTTCTAATTTTGTTGATTTGATTCTTCTCTCTTTTTTTCTTGGTGAGTCTGGCTAAAGGCTTGTCAATTTTGTTTATCTTCTCAAAGAACCAGCTTTTAGTTTTATTAATCTTTACTATTGTTTCTTTCACTTCTTTTTCATTTATTTCTGCTTGGATCTTTATTATTTCTTTCCTTCTACTAATTTTGGGGATTTTTTTTTGTTCTTTATCCAGTTGTTTTAGGTGTAAAGTTAGGTTGTCTATTCAATATTTTTCTTATTTCTTGTGGTAGGATTGTATTGCTATAAACTTCCCTCTTAGAACTGCTTTTGCTGCATCCCTCAGGTTTTGAGTTGTCATGTTTTCATTGTCATTTGTTTCTGGAATTGATTTCCCTTTTGATATCTTCAGTCACCTGTTGGTTATTTAGCCACGTGTTGTTTAATCTCCACGTGTTTGTTTTTCTCACAGTTTTTTTCTTGTAATTGATATCTAGTCTCACAGCGTATGGCTGGAGAAGATGCTTGATGTGATTTCGATTTTCTTAAATTTACTGAGGTTTGATTTGTGACCCAAGATTTGGTCTCTCCTGGAGAATGTTCCATGTGCAATTGAGAAGAAGGTGTATTCTTCTGCATTTGGATGGAATGTCTTGAAGATATCAATAAGATCAAACTCATCTAATGTATCACTTAAGACTTGTGTTTCCTTATTAATTTTCTGTTTTGATGATCTGTCCATTGGTATGAGTGGGGTATTAAAGTCTCCTGCTATTATTGTGTTACTTTCAATTTCTCCTTTTATGTCTGTTAGTGTTTATTTTATGTATTGAGATGCTTCTATGTTGGGTGCATAGATATTTACAAGTGTTATGTCTTCTTGGATTGATTCCTTGATCATTATATAGTGTTCTTCCTTATCTCTTATAATATTCTTTATTTTAAGATCTATTTGTCTGATATGAGGATTGCTACTCCAGCTTTCTTTTGCTTCCTATTTGCATGGAATATATTTTTCCATCTTCTCATGTTCAGTCTATATGTGTCTTGAGGTCTGAAGTGGGTTTCTTGTAGACAGCATATATATGGATCTTGTTTTTGTATCCATTCGGCGAGTCTGTGTCTTTTGGTTGGAGCACTTAATCCATTTACATTTAAAGTAATTATTTATTTTTATGTTCCTATTGGCATTTTCTTACTTGTTTGGGGTTGATTTTGTAGATCTTTTTCCTTGTATTTCTTGACTATATAAGTCCCTTTAACATTTGTTGTCAAGCTGGTTTGGTGGTACTGAATTCTCCTAAGTTTTGCTTGTCTGGAAAGTTTTTTATTTCTCCATCAGTTTTGAATGAGATCCTTGCTGGGTGCAGTAATATTGGTTGTAGATTTTTCCCTTTCTGTATTTTAAATATATCCTGCCATTTCCTTCTGGCCTGCAGAGTTTCTGCTGAAAGATAAGCTGTTAAGCATATGGGATTTCCTTTGTATGTTACTTGTTGCTTCTCCTTTGCTGCTTTTAATATTCTTTCTTTGTGTTTAGTCTCTGTTAGTTTGATTAGTGTGTGTCTTGGCATGTTTCTCCTTGGGTTTATTCCGTATGGGATTCTTTGTGCCTCTTGGACTTAATTGACTATTTCCTTTTCCATGTTAGGGAAATTTTCAACTATAATCTCTTCAAAAATTTTCTCATACTCTTTCTTTTTCTCTTCTCCTGGGACCCCTATAATTCGAATATTGGTGCATTTGATATTGTCCCTGAGGTCTCTGAGATTATCCTCAGTTCTTTTCATTCTTTTTATTTTAGTCTGCTCTTCAGAAGTTATTTCCACTATTTTATCTTCCAGCTCACTGATTCGTTATTCTGCTTCAGATAGTCTGCTATTGATTCCTTCTAGGGTATTTTTAATTTTGGTAATTGTTCTGTTTGTCTCTATAGGTTTATTCTTTAATTCTTCTAGGTCTTTGTTAATTGATTCTTGCATTTTCTCCATTTTGTTTTCAAGGTTTTTGATCATCTTTACTATCACTATTCTGAATTATTTTTCAGGTAGTTCTCCTATTTCCCCTTCATTTATTTGAACTTCTATGTTTCTAGTTTGTTCCTTCATTTGTGTAGTATTTCTCTGCCTTTTCATTATTTCTTAACTTAATGTGTTTGAGGTCTCCTTTTCCCAGGCTTCAAAGTTGAATTCTTTCTTCCTGTTGGTTTCTGCCCTGCTAAGTTTGGTCCAGTGGTTTGTGTAAGCTTATAGGGTGAGATTTGTGCTGAGTTTTTGTTTGTTTGTTTTCCCTCAGATGGGTAAGGCTTAGTGAGGTGGTACTCCTATCTGCTGATGATTGGGCTTGTATTTTTGTTTTTTTGTTGTTTAGATGAGGTGTCCTGCACAGGGTACTACCAGTGGTTGGGTGATGCTGGGTCTTGTATTCAAGTGGTTTCCTTTGCATGAGTTCTCACTATTGGATACCCACTAGGGTTAGTTATCTGGTAGTCTAGGGTCTTAGAGTCAGTGCTCCCACTCCAAAGGTGCAAGGCTTGATCTCTGGTCAGGAACAAAGATTCCACAAGTGGTTTGTTATGGCATTAAGTGAAATTAAAACAAATATTCAAAAATGAGGAACCAAAGATGAACCCCAGACAAATGGCCGTTACAAAACCAGGCAAATAATAATTAAAATAATGGAATATACTACACACACACACACACACATATATATATACCCATGAGCAAAGTCAAACAATCCAATAAAAATAAAGTATAGTAGATTGACCTGGTGAACAAAGGAAATAAAAAATTATATTTAACAATTAAGAACAGCACTAACTAAAGCACAAACTGGAAAACAAAACTAAAGGAAGGTGCCAAGTGGGGAATAAAGCAATGAAAAAAAAAAACTAACAAATATGCTGGGAGGAAAGGAATGAAAGAAAAGAAAGAATAGATATGCCAAGTTAAGTAGAGGTAGATGAAGAAGATTTATATACTTTAAAATTAACTTCAAGAGGAAAAGAGCAGTAGGGAAGACAATCAAAGGAATAAATATAGAAAAATAGAATAGGTTTAAAAAATTTAAAATATAAAAAAGAGAAAAGTAAAAAAAAATGGAAGAAGAAAGAAAAAAGGAAAACAAAACAAACAAAAAGGAAAACTCCACAGAGCTGCAAAAGCCCAATGTAGAGGCAGAGGTTTATAACAACAATAAAAAGTGTGACTGAATATACTCCTATACTCCTATAAACAAAATCAAAACAGTCCAACAAAAATAAAGTATAATAGATTGACCCAGTGAACAAAGGAAACCACACATTATATCTACCAGAACAAAACTAACTGAAGCGCAAACTGGAAAACAAAACTAAAGGAAGGTGCCAAGTGGGGAATAAAGCAATGAAAAAAAAAAACTAACAAATATGCTGGGAGGAAAGGAATGAAAGAAAAGAAAGAATAGATATGCCAAGTTAAGTAGAGGTAGATGAAGAAGATTTATATACTTTAAAATTAACTTCAAGAGGAAAAGAGCAGTAGGGAAGACAATCAAAGGAATAAATATAGAAAAATAGAATAGGTTTAAAAAATTTAAAATATAAAAAAGAGAAAAGTAAAAAAAAATGGAAGAAGAAAGAAAAAAGGAAAACAAAACAAACAAAAAGGAAAACTCCACAGAGCTGCAAAAGCCCAATGTAGAGGCAGAGGTTTATAACAACAATAAAAAGTGTGACTGAATATACTCCTATACTCCTATAAACAAAATCAAAACAGTCCAACAAAAATAAAGTATAATAGATTGACCCAGTGAACAAAGGAAACCACACATTATATCTACCAGAACAAAACTAACTGAAGCGCAAACTGGAAAACAAAACTAAAGGAAGGTGCCAAGTGGGGAATAAAGCAATGAAAACAAAACTAACAAATATGTTGAGAGGAAAGGAAAGAAAGAAAAGAAAGAAAGAATAGATATTCAGAGATAAATAGAGGTAGATAAAGAATATTTATATAAAGATTAACTGCAAGGAGAAACAAACAGTAGGAAAAGCAAATAAAGAAATAAATGTCGAAAAAATAATAGGTTTAAATTATTAAAAATTAAAATTAAAAAAAGAGAAAAAAAAAAAAAAGAAAATTGCACAGAACTGCAAAAGCCCAACACAGAAGCAGAGGTTTATAACAAGAAAAAATGTGACTGAGAAAAAAAAAAAAGCTCTAAAGCTTAATTAGATTTCATAGTGCCAATAAGATGGACAACTGCAACAGAGGAGGGAAAAAGGGAAAAAGAAAAAAGATCCAAAAGAATCTACAGAACAAGTCAAAATCTAAGAATAATAAATGTTTTTCTTGAGTCACTGCTGTCAGAGTCCTTTAGCTCTCTGGGAATCACAGTCCAACTCACCTCGCTAGCATGCCCTCCAACACTGTGCTGATCTCTGGACCTGCTGTGGGGGCAGCTCAGATTCTAATCTGGTACTACTCCTGTTTATTCTTGCCGCCAATGTCCACAGCTATAAGGACCAGTGCGTTTTCTTTTGTGGGAGCTCTCAATGACCTTTTGTATATTCCATAGACACAGAGTCTGCCTAGTTGATCATGTGGATTTAATCAGCAGCTTGGAGAGCTGGTGGGAAGGTTTTGGGTCTCCATCTTTAGCCACAATGCCCCTATGTTTCAACAGAAGTTTTATTTCCACCTCTGCAAGTGGGTCCTCCACTGGGGTTTGCTCCTGTGGCTGCCCTGGAGGACTTGGATTTGCCCCTGTGAGGGCCAGGTGTGGAGGTGGTGCAGCTGCTTGGGTCGCAGGGTTCTGGCAGCACCAGGTACTCAGGGGAGTTGGCAACTAGGGCAGCAGGAAATATAGTGCTCTAGAAAGGTATGGCAACCTGTATTGTCCAATACGCTCCAGTATTCTTGCCTGGAGACCCCCTCCCTGACAGAGAAGGCTGGCAGGCCACAGTCTACAGGGTTGCAGAGTTGGACATGACCGAAGTGACCCTGTGTGCACAGTTGCAAGACTTTTTGCCTNGTATGGCAACCTGTATTGTCCAATACGCTCCAGTATTCTTGCCTGGAGACCCCCTCCCTGACAGAGAAGGCTGGCAGGCCACAGTCTACAGGGTTGCAGAGTTGGACATGACCGAAGTGACCCTGTGTGCACAGTTGCAAGACTTTTTGCCTGTGGCAGCTCTGCCCCAGTGAGAGTTGAGCGTGAAGGTGACATGGCTGCTTGGCTTGTGGGGATCCTGGCGGTGCCAGGTGTGCAGGGACACAGACTGCCTTCGCCACAGGAGTTATGGCCGTATCAGAGTCTTTTTTTCCAGCCTCTTGTAGCTGGCTATCCGAAGGCCTCTTTGGCCAGTCCTTCTCCATAGCTCCACCCATTCATGCACTTAGAAGGCTCCCCTGCCTGGGGTCCTTCTCTGCTGCCCGTCCTATCAAGCACTTAGAGGGCCCCCCCTGGCTGGAGTCCTACTCTGTAGATTGGTGCTTCAGGCACTTAAAGGCACCCCACCTTGGGTGGGGTCCCGCTCTTTAGTTCGGTACATCAGTCACTTGAAGGAGCACCCTGGGGGGGTCCTGCTCTGTAGTTCAGTGCGTCAGGCGTTTGATGGGCCAGCCTCTCTATTGTTCAGGTGCCCATGCTGGCCTGTGAGGAGAGGCTATGATAATGGCTCCGCCCGCTACGTGTGACTCAGCAGGACTGCCTTGCTTCCATGGCTGCCCGGTTTTTCTCCATAGGCATTTCCCACCACAGTCTCCTCCCTCGCATCCCCTCGATCTGTCTCTCTGCAGTCAACAGCAGCCCTTGCCCTGGGACTGCTCCACAGTCCCTGAACTCCAGCTCCCAGCCTCTGCACCTTCCAGGGGACCTGCATCCCTGTCCAGGGTATGTATGGCTGCGGCAAGGACTGTCTGATTCTGATTCCATTTCGGCTGCCACAAGTCAGCTGTTTCACTCTCAGCCTTAAAATGTTTCGCCTCTGACCCAGACAGTTGCCCCGATGTGGGGTTCGGATCCCTGCTTCGGTTCCCCCACCGGCAGAAGGCAGGTCCAGTCCTACTAACACTCCTGTTTTTCCCCCTAGTTCCCTTGTCCTACCGAGTTTTGTGTGGTTCTGTATATTCTCTTCCTCTGGTCAGGTACTCCTGTCCTCTTGCAGCTGGTGTTTTGCAGGCACTTCTTTGTCTGAAGGTGCATTCCTGATGTATCTGTGGACAGAGGTGTGCTCCATGTCCACCTACCCCTCTGCCATCTTGTTCTCATGTTTTTAAAACTTTTTTGAATTTTTAATTAAAATAAAAATTTGGCTGCCCTGGTTCTTTATTGTGAGTGTTGGCTTAGTAGACCCCCAGCATGTGGGATCATAGTTCCCTGCCCAGAGATGGAACCCACATCTCCTGCAGAAGAAGGTGGATTCTTAGCATTGGACCACGGAGAAGCCCCAAGGTATGGGTTTTAAGCTACCAAGATTTAGTAGTGAATGTCAATGGGAGACATTCGTATTCCTCTCCTGGCAAAGTCTGAGATTTCTGATTATCTTTATGAGATTTTATATAAATGTGTGAGTGTGTATGTACATAAAATCTAGTCTATATCCACACTGTTGTTAAAGTGCTGTTTCTTAAAGCAGATCTGATCATGTTCAGTTCAGTTCAGTTCAGTTGCTCAGTCTTATCCGACTCTTTGTGACCCCATGAATCACAGCACGCCAGGCCTCCCTGTCCATCACCAACTCCTGGAGNCTTTGCTTTTTGCTTCTCTTCTTTTCACAGCTATTTGTAAGTCCTCCCCAGAAAGCCCTTTTGCCCTTTTGTATTTCTTTTCCATGGGGGTGGTCTTGATCCCTGTCTCCTGTACAATGTCATGAACCTCCATCCATAGTTCATCAGGCACTCTGTCTATCAGCTCTAGGCCCTTAGATCTATTTCTCACCTAAATCAAAACCTCACTGACTCCACACTGCTTAGGTGTCCAACACCTCAGCTGGGCTCCTCAGACCCTTTATAATCCGACTTGCTTTATCATTAATCTCATCTCCTCTCATCATGCCCACAGCCTGATCATCTTGAAATGGTACTGGGATTCACACTTTCATCAAGGATATTTATTTCAATTTTTCTACAACTGTTTGGGAAGTATTCTATTTCTATTCTTTTTTTGACTACTCTAGGAAATTTAACATATATACTTATCAAAGTCTGAAGTTAATAGATCCCTTTATCCTCCTCTCCTCAAATACAAGGGTCTTAGAAACTTTAATTCTGTTCTTTCTTCTCCAGAGACATATACTGTTGTTGACATATGTTTTAATTCTATCTTTGAAAAACCCACCAACGTGTTTTATTACTGTTTTATACAGTCAAGTCTTTTTCATATGTATCTGCATATTGACTGTTTTCTTTGTTCCTCATTACTTCTTGCATCCTAACCTTCCATCGGGATCAGTTTTACATGAAAAGATATTTTGTCTAAAGAACTTCCTTTTTATTTTTTAGTGGAATATAATTGCTATACAATGTTGTGTTAGTTTCTGCTGTAAAACAAAGTGAATCGGCTATATGTATACATATAGTCCCTCCCTTTTGAGCCTCCCTCCCACCCCATCCTCCCCATCCGTCACCTCGGGGTCATCACAGAGCATCCACCTGAGCTCCCCGTGCTATACAGCGGCTTTCTGGTAGCTATCCGTTTTAGGCGTGATGGGGAGCATCCAGCTGAGCTCCCTGCGCTGCGCAGCAGCTTTCTGGTAGCTATCTATCTGTTTTAGGCGTGATAGCGTACATACGTGAGTGCTACTCTCCCAGCTCGTCCCCCTCCCCCATGTGTGCATGAATCTGTACTCTACGTCTGCATCTCTATTCCTACTATACTTTTCTTTAGGTAAGTCTATTAATGGCAATCTTTCGATCTTTTTCTTCTCTGAAATATCTTTATTTCACCATGATCCTTGAAAAGTCTTTTTTAACTGGGCATAGATTTCTAAGTTGATCGTTTTGTTTTCTCAGCACATTGAACATACTGATCCATTGTCCTCTGGGTGTCTGTTGTTGCTTTGTGAGGTCAGTGGTTAGCTTGTCTATTGCTTCTTTGAAGACATCCCGTCTTTTCTTTGGCTGCTTTTAAATCTTCTTTTTATCTCTGGTTTTACAGTTTTAATATGATGTTGTAGGTGTGCATTTATTTCTATTTGTTTACTTGAAACTTGTTGGGGATTTACTGCTGCTGCTAAGTCGCTTCAGTCGTGTCCAACTCTGTGCAACCCCATAGACAGCAGCCCACCAGGCTCCCCCGCCCCTGAGATTCTCCAGGCAAGAACACTGGAGTGGGTTGCCATTTCCTTCTCCAATGGGATTTACATCTTGATATATTTATCAGTTCTGGAAAATCATCAGCTGTTATCTCACCATTTATTGCCTCTGCCCTGTTCTCCCCCTCTTTCGGGAGGCTTCTGATTAGAAGTATGCTAGATCATCTCATGTTCCCTTCACATCCCTTACCCCTTCTTTCTCAGAGCTTTATTTCCCTACGATGCTTCCTGCATGTATTTTTTCAGCCCTATCTTTCTGTTTCACTAGTTCTGTTAGCACCTGCATCCACTTGGCTGTTAAAGCCATTTATTGAGTTTCTAATTATAGCTATTACAGTTTTCATTCCTAGAAATTATCTTTAGTTCCTTTTCTTATCTGCTTGGTCATTCTTTAAAATTCCTTGCTCTTTGCTCATATTTCAAAATCACCTTTTATTTTTCAATGAATCTGAGACACACAGAATTGGATAAATCATTACCCTTGGTTCATAGTCACTGGTATCATTGGACATAGACTTATTTGAATATGTATGTATGTGTAAAAGTGAAAGTGTTTGTCTTCCAGTTGTGTCCAGCTTTTTGCAACCCTATAAACTGTAGCCTGCCAGGCTCCTCTGTCCATGGAATTCTTCAGGCAAGAATACTGGAGTGGGTGGCCCCTCCCTTCTCCATGGGATCTTCCTGACCCAGGGATTGAATCTGGGTCTCCCACATTGCAGGCAGATTCATTCCTCTTTGAGCCATCAGGGAAGTCCAATGTAGTGAATACCTACAGTCCCACCATCCAACTAGAAGAGCTACCTATCTGCTCCTCTTCACCTTATAACCGTGCTTCCCTCTTCCTAAATTTGTGATGATTATTCTCTTTCTTTTCTGTTTTTACAGTTTTTTAATCTATCTATGTGACCTAAATATATTGTTCAGTTTCAGTTGTTTTAGAACTTCGTGAAAAAAAAAAAAAGCATATTGCAGTGTATATAATCTCCTGGGATTTAGAGAAAATTTGACATTATATTAACTAAGATTTACCCATATTTCGGCATACTCTTTATAATTCCATTGTGTGACTATTCCATGATTATTTTTATCCATTTTTCTGTTACTGGGAATTTTGACTAGGTGTTAATAGCTACTAACTAATTCATAGTCTTGCCATGAATATTCTTATAGCTATCTCTGTATAAACATGAGCAAGTTTCCACTGTGTATGTAAATAGAGGTGGAATGCTGAGTTCTACTGAAAGTAGGATTAGTAATAAGCCAGTGCACACCAGTAGAACCATTGGCTAGCATCCAGTCTGGTTGGCCAGGCATCTGTTTTATTTGGGCAGTACCCATGTGGTGTTGGTTGTTAATACTTCAGTATTATCCTTGAGGGTTTATGAAATAAACTTTGTAGCCAAATTATTTTAAGATGGCGGTTCAAGTTTATACCTTCACATGAAATACAGGAGATCTTGTTGATCAATAGTCTCTCCAGCATTTCAAATTGTCAGATATCTTAATTTTTGCCAATCAAAGAGGTGTAAGTTAGTATCACAATGTGGTCTTGATTTCTTGCTTACTAATAAGTTTGAGCATCTCTCTGAGTATATACTGGCCATAGGCCTTTCCTCTGAGAAATCCCTACTCACATATCTTGCTCATGTACCTTACTCTTGTACCATGTATTTTTCTATTTGATTATCTTTTTCTTATTCATTTGAAGAAATTCATATAAAGAAATTAGAAAATCCTTGATGCCAATTCTTTTTAACTGAAGTGTAATTGATTTACAATGTTATGTTAATTTCTGCTATACAACCAAGTGACTCAGGTATGCACATATACATACATACATACATATATATATATATTCTTTTCATTATGGTTATTGCAGGACATTGAATACTGCTCCTTGTGTTACATAGTAGGACCTTGCTGTCCATCCACTTTATATGTAATAGTTTGCTACTGCTAGCACCAAACTCCCAGTTCATCTCTTCTCCACCCTTGCTCTAGACAACCACGAGCCTGTGCTCTATGAGTCTGCTTCTGCTTGGTAGACAGGTTCATTGTGTTATATTTTAGATTCCACATATAAGTCAGACCATATGGTATTTTCTTTTTCGACTTACTTCACCTAGTATAGTAACCTCTGCTGCTGCTGCTGCTAAGTCGCTTCAGTCGTGTCCGACTGTGTGACCCCAGAGATGGCTGCCCATCAGGCTCCACTGTCCCTGGGACAAGAACACTGGAGTGGGTTGCCATTTCCTTCTCCAGTGTGTGAAAGTGAAAAGTGAAAGTGAAGTTGCTCAGTCGTGCCCAACTCTTAGCGACCCCATGGACTGCAGCCCACCAGGCTCCTTCGTCCATGGGATTTTCCAGGCAAGAGTACTGGAGTGGGTTGTCACTGCCTTCTCCAATAGTAATCTCTAGTTGCATCCATTTTTCTGCAGATAGCATGATTTCATTCTTTTTTAAAGCTGAGCAGTACTTAGTGGTATATTATGTATCTATTATATATGTATCTATTATATATCCATTAGGCTGTTTTCATGTCTTGTCTATGGGAATAGAGTTGCTATGAGCATAGGGGTGCATGTGTCCTTTTGAATTATAATTTTGTCAAAATATATACCCAGGAATGGGATTGTTAGACCATATGGTAATTCTATTTTCAGTTTTCTGAGGACTCCATATTGTCTTCCATAGTGAATGCACCAATTTCCATTTCCACCAACAATGTAGGAGGGTTCCCTTTTCTCCAGACCCTCTCCAGCATTTGTTACTTGTAGACTTTTTAATGATGGCCATTCTGACTGGTGTGAGGTGGTACCTCATTGCAGTTTTGATTTGCATTTCTCTAATAGTGGTATTGAGGCTTGATGCCAATTCTTAGTCAGTTATGTATGCTACAAATGTCTCCTCATTTGTAGCTTGTCTTTTCATTTTCTTTAAGATAATTTATGAATAGATTTTTAATATAGTCAAGTGTATCAGTCTTATCTTTCCTAGACAGTGTTTTTTGTTTGTCTTATTTAAGAAAATCTTCTTAGTCCAAGTTTGTGTGCGCTCAGTTGTGTCCAACTCTTTGTGACCCCAAGGACTACAGTCTGCCAGGCTCCTTTGTCCATGGGTTTATACCAGCAAGAATACTGGACCCCCCTCCTCCAGGGGGTCTCCCTGACCCAGGGATGAAACCCGCGTCCCTTGCATCTCCTTCGTTGGCAGGTGGATTCTTTACCACCAAGCCACCTGGGACTAATACAAGGTCAGAATAATATTTTCTTATACATCTACTTCTGCTTCATGGGCTCTGCTAAAGGCTTTGACTGTGAGGATCACAACAAACTCTGGAAAATTCTTAAAGAGTTGGGAGTACCAGACCGCCCTACTCATCTCTTAAAAAACCATAAGCGGGTCAAAAAGCAACAGTTAGACCCAAACATGGAACAACTGACCAATTCCAAATTGGGAAACGAGTATGCCAAGGCTGTATATTGTCACTCTGTTTATTTAACTTATATGCAGAGTACATCATGCTAAATGCCAGGTTGGATGAATCACAAGCTGGAATCAAGATTGCCAGGAGAAATATCAACAGCCTCAGATATGCAGATGATGCCACTCTAATGGCAGAAAGTGAAGAGGAACTAAAGAGCCTCTTGTTCAAGGTGAAAGGAGAGTGAAAACTGGCTTGAAATGCAACATTAAAAAAATTAAGATCATGGCATTCGGTCCCATCACTTCATGGCAAGTAGAAGGGGAAAAAGTGGAAAAACTGGCAGATTTTATTTTTAGAGACTCTAAAATCACTGGAGGGGCTTCCCTTGTAGCTCAGCTGGTAAAGAATCCACCTGCAATGTGGGAGACCTGGGTTCAATTCCTGGATTGGGAAGATCCCCTGGAGAAGGGAAAGGCCACCCACTCCAGTATTCTGGTCTGGAGAATTCCATGGACTGTATAGTCCATGAAGTTGCAAAGAGCCGAACACAACTGAGCTTCTTTCACTTTCACTTTCAAAATCACTTGAAGATGGTGACTGCAGCCATGAAATTAAAAGACACTTGCTCCTTGGAAGGAAAGCTATGACAAACCTAGACAGTATATTAAAAAACAGAGACATCATTTTGCCAACAAAGATCCATATAGTCAAAACTACTATTTTTCCAGTAGTCATGTGCAGATGTGAGTTGGATCATAAAGAAGGCTGAGCATTGAAGAATTGATGATTTCATATTGTTGGAGAAGACTCTTGAGAGTCCTTTGGACTGCAAGGAGATCAAACTAGTCAATCCTAAAGGAAATCAACCCTGAATATTCATTGGAAGGCCTGATGCTGAAGCTGAAGCTCCAACACTTTGGTCACCTGATGTGAAGAGCTGACTCATTGGTAAAGACCTTGATGCTAGGAAAGACTGAAAGCAAAAGGAGAAGGGACCAGCACAAGGGAGATGGTTAGGTAGCATCACTGACTCAATGGCCATGAATCTGAGTAAACTCCAGGAGATAGGGAAGGACAGAGGCGCCTGGTGTGCTGCAAGCCGTCCATGAGGTTGAAGAGTCGGAAACGACTTAGTGACTGAACAACATACTTCTGTGATGGTTAACTTTACGTGTCAACATGACTGGGTCACAGGATACCCAGATATTTGGTTAAATATTATTTCTGGGTAAGTCTATGAAGGTGTTTCTGGATGGGATTAACATTTGTGAAAAGCAGATTTCCCTCCTCAACCTAATTTACTGAAGCCTGAATAGAATAAAAAAGCTGAGTAAGAAAGAATTCTTCCTCTGCCTTACAGTCTTTGAGTTGCCATTGGTCCTTTCTTGTTTTTGCATTAGAACTCAGACTGGAACTTGTACCAACTGCCCTTCTTGTTCTCAGGACTTTGGACTTGGACTAGCACTATATCAGTGATTCTCTTGGGTCTCCAGCTTGCCAACTATAGGCCTGGGGACTTCTCAGCCTTTATAATTGCATGATACAATTCCTTATAATAAATCCTTATATATATCTTTATCTTTTATGTTTTTATATAACATATTTATATAATTAAACATTTATTGGTTATACAATTATATATTTGATATGTATTTATATAAATATACAAATAAAAAAATAAAAGGACCCTGGCTCCTTGAAGAAATTGTTGGTTTTTTTTCAGATCTAGACATAAGGCAATGGCACCCCACTCCAGTATTCTTGCCTGGAAAATCCCGTGGACGGAGGAGCCTGGCAGGCTGCAGTACATGGGGTTGCTGAGAGTTGGACACGATTCAGTGACTTCACTTTCACTTTTCACTTTCTTGCATTGGAGAAGGAAATGGCAACCCACTCCAGTGTTCTTGCCTGGAGAATCCCAGGGATGGCGGAGCCTGGTGGGCTGCCGTCTATGGGGTCGCACAGAGTCGGACACGACTGAAGCGACTTAGCAGCAGCAGCAGACAGAAAATGTACAAAATGAGTTGAAGTATTTTCTTACATTAAAAAGTAAAGAAATCACCAAGATTTTTGGGGTTGCAAATTTCCCAGCCATCAGCTTGAAGAGACTCCATTTGGTCAAAGATGGGAAAAAGAGAGCAAAAGTAGACTAACTAATTCAGTGTATTAAAATGTCAAGTATGTTTAAATCTGTGAGGTTGCAATGATATTTAAAAAATCCTCATTGGTCCCCTTCAGAATACTAGTGAACCAAATCATTACTTTTATTCAATTATCTTAATTTTGATTGAATTTAAATAACCCGTAGAGTGCATCTTAAATGTATAGATCTGGATATGTACAATCTGAAGTATTATCTTATATGTATAGATTGGTGAAAATTTACGCATATATACGTCTATTTAACTATCAGAATAGTGCTTCTCAAATCTCAGTGTGCATTTGCATCAACTAGTGAATTTGTTAAAATGCAAATTCTGATTCAGTAAGATCTTAGATGCTGTATTTTTAATAAATAATCTCCCAAGTGGTGCTGATACACCTGGTTTGTGGACCACATTTTGAGAAGCAAGGTTATAATGTTTTCAGTGTTGTAGTGTGTAGCAGTAATTTGTTCTCTTTATTGCTGAGTGATTTCCATTGTGTTAATAGTCTAACATTTATTTTGTTGTTTTCAGTTTGGGGCCGTTATGAATTAAGTTGCTATGAACATTCTTGTACATGTCTTGGGATGAACATATGCACTCATTTTGGAGGGATATACACCTAAGTAGGATTGCTGGGTCATAGTGTAGGTGTGCTTAGCTTTAAGAGATACGGTCAGAGAGTTTTCTAAAAATGATTGTACCATTACACCCTTACCAGTAATATATCAGGGTTCTACTTGCTCTACATCTCACTGGCACTTGGTATTATTCTTTTAAAAATATAGTCATTCTGTTGGGTGTGATATCCAACTGAGGTTTTTTGGCCAATGAGAGATCCTCTTTTGAGAAGTACTCAGGTGTCTTTCTCATTAAAATTTTTGTCTTGTTATTTTGTTTCATCTTGATTTGGATGGATTCTTCCTATATTCCGGATATGAGTTCTTTATTGGATACATATATTGCAAGTATTTATTCCCAGTCTGTGGTTTGCCTTTTCATTCTTTTAACAGTGTCTGTTAGTGAACATCTGCTTAATTTAAACAAAATCAAATTTGTTAATATTTTACTTCAATTAAAAAACTGTGGTAATCTACATAGAACCTAAAATTTACCCTCACAACCATTTTTAAGTGTACAATTTAGTGGTATTAAGTACATTCATGTCGCTGTACAGCCATCACTACCACCCATATCCAGAACTCTTCTCCTTTTGCAAAACTAAAACTCTGTACCTATAGCAACAATTACTCCCCAGTCCCTCTTCCGGTCACTGGCAATCACTATTCTGTTTTCTGTCTCTCTGATTTTGACTGCTCTAAGTACCTCATATAAGTGGAATCACGTAGTATTTATCTTTTTATAACTGGCTTATTTCACTCAGCACAATGTCTTTCTTTGTCTCTTGGAATGCATTTTGATTTAAATTTTATTTTGTCTGGCATGAGTATAGCCACTCCTGTTCTCGCATTATTATCTTCTTTTGTGCCTAGGTGTGTTTTTCTTTGCAGTGAAATATTTAAATTCCTTTCTCATTTCCTTTGTGTATACTCTAGAGCTATTTTCATTGTGGTTACTATGGGGATTTCATTTTAAAATCCTAAAATTATAACACAATAATTTGAACTTACTAACTTAACTTTAATAACATACAAAAAGCTCTGTCCCCATTTCTTTCAGTTGTTCATGTCACAAAATTTTGTCTTTATGTAGAATGTGCCCTATGATATAAACTAATAATTCTTCTAAATTCATTAGTATCCTAAATTATGTTGAAAACAAGATTTGAAGTTGCAAGCCAAAGTAATAGTAATATTAGCTCTTATACTAATTTTTCTTTAAATGTTTAGTCTCTTGCATCATGTAAAAAAACCCAAAATATACAATTATGAATCACTGTTACAATAATACTAGCTTTTATAATTGTCCATGAATTTGCCTTTAGTGAGATCTTATTTCTCCATACAGCTTTGAGTTACTGTCTACAGTCCTTCCATTTCAACTAGCAGGACTCTTAAGCATTTCTTGCAGGGCAGGTCTGATAGTAACAAACTTCCTCAGCTTTGTTTATCTGTAAATGTCTTAATTTCTCCCTCTGTTTGAAAAACAACTTTGCCAAACTTTGTGGTTTTTTTTTTTTTTTTTTTTTTTTAACACTTTGAATATATCGGCCACTTTCTTCTGGCCTCTAAAGTTTCTGATGAGAAATCTGCTTACTATTTTAATCATGATCCCTTGTTTGGGACAAACTGCTTTTCTTGATATGTTTTCAAAATTCTCTTTGTCTTTACCTTTTAAAATTTAGTTATAATTAGTCTCAGTGTGGGTCTTTTTGGGTTCAACCTACTTGGAAGTCACTGAGCTTCTTGAATGTTTATATAGATATCTTTCATCGGATTTGGGAGATTTTAAAATATTCTCTCTGCTCCCTTCTCTTTCTTGTCTCCTTCTAGGACTCCTACAATGGGTACATTGTCCTCCTTGCCCCACGAGCCCCTTAAGGTGCCCCATAGGTCCCTTAAGCTCTGTGTATTTTTCTTCAACCTCTTTTTCCCCGTTCCTCAACCACAAGACTTTCCATTGCCCTATCTTCAAGTTCACTGATATTTTCTTCTGCCTGCTCACATTTGCCTTTGAAACTCTCTAGTAAATTTGTATTTCAGTTATGGTATTTTTCATCTCCAGAATATCTTTTTGTTTTATTTTTATTGTCAGTTGTTTTAAGGTCTTTGGCTAATAAATCCACCATTAGGTCTCTTTTGGGGACAGTTTCAGTTGGCTTATTATTTTTCTTTGAGCTATAACTCTCCATTTCTTTGTGTGCTTTGTGACTTTTTTGTTGAAATCTAGACATTTTAATCTAATAATGTGGCAATTCTGGAAATCAGATTTTGCCTTCATCCCCAGGGTTTGCTATTGTTTTTTTTAAAAAATAAATTCTTGTAGGCTGTTTCTGTACCAAGGATCAACATGTGGTGTAAAGTTAATACCTTCTTAAGTGTTTTCTGAGCCTGTATCTTTTCCTAGGCATGCATAGTGACACTCTAATTTCTCTTGAATATGCAGTTGCTTTTAAATATCTTGGTCTTTAATGTCTGCGTTCCAAAGATGGAAAAGAATAAAATGAAAGGGAAGAAGAGGCTCCAGTCCCATAGGTGAAGGCGAAGTCGCTCAGTCGTGTCCTACTCTTTGCGACCCCGTGGCTTCTCCGTCCATGGGATTCTCTGTCCATGGGATTCTCCAGGCAAGAATACTGGAGTGGATTGCCATTTCCTTCTCCAGGGGATCTTCCCGACCCAGGGATCGAACCCAGGTCTCCCATATTGGAGGCAGATGCTTTAACCTCTGAGCCACCAGGGAAGCCCCCCAGTCCCACAAATCCACTGGAAATCACTTTAGCCAGAGGGGCTGGGTCTTGCAATAATAGGAGGAAATCCAGAAACAATGGACACTTCCTCTTTGTCTACACTTCTGTTATTATAAATGGCTTTGAGCGATCAGAGCATAGATCTCTGATATTTGGAGAGCAGGGCCCTTTCTGCACACTGGTTTCTGCCAGCTGGCCCAGGAACACATGCACAGCTGCCTGCTACATGACTGGAGATGGGGAATGCACCACTACGGCTGTGCTAAAAGCTGAAGTTGACCAAAATCAGCAGCAGTTTACTGCCCACGTCTTCCCCCTGGAAGTTTCAAGCCCTCAGTAGACTCCAGAGTTCCAAAATAGTTACAGCAGACAGATTCTGACAAAGCAGATATCGAGATGGGAAGACAGGCTCTCGGAGCTTCCTGCTCCACTATAGTTCCAGAATCCTCTTGTCAATATTTTCTTACACAGGTAGCACATTTTGTATCCGGCTTAAGAAATATTTTTCCTCTTCAAGGTCATAAAGATATTCTCCTTTATTTTCTTCTGGAGGCTTAAATATTTTACCATTCACATTTAGGTCTACAATCCATTTTGAACTTTTTTTTTTTGTGGTCAAAGATTTTTTTCTCTACTTTTTGAGGTCAAGGTTCATTTTTATCCAACTCATTGTTTAAAAACTGAAAACCGAAAGGAAAAATAGTCATGTTTTTTCCACTTTTCCTGTACAATCTGTACAATAAGGTAATGAAATAATGGAGGAAAGAAGTTTCTCTTGATAGAAATTTTACTTTATAAAAGTGCTCCAGCTAATAATTGAAGAAGGAATTATAAAACTGATATACCACCATTTTTGCAGTCTCATTAGAAACAATAAAAAGGAGACAGTATCAAAAGAGAGATTATGATATGATATACTTACTGATAGAAATATATAACACTACTTATGAAGAATTATTGCCCCCAAATTGAACCTACGTCTGATCAAACTTCTAGATCTAATTATCAATATATAAAAAATATGAAGGATAAAGAAATATGATAAATAACTCTGCAGGTAAAAAATAATCCAAAGTGTAAGAAGTTCTCAAGGTTAACAATCTTGCNATTGTTTAAAAACTGAAAACCGAAAGGAAAAATAGTCATGTTTTTTCCACTTTTCCTGTACAATCTGTACAATAAGGTAATGAAATAATGGAGGAAAGAAGTTTCTCTTGATAGAAATTTTACTTTATAAAAGTGCTCCAGCTAATAATTGAAGAAGGAATTATAAAACTGATATACCACCATTTTTGCAGTCTCATTAGAAACAATAAAAAGGAGACAGTATCAAAAGAGAGATTATGATATGATATACTTACTGATAGAAATATATAACACTACTTATGAAGAATTATTGCCCCCAAATTGAACCTACGTCTGATCAAACTTCTAGATCTAATTATCAATATATAAAAAATATGAAGGATAAAGAAATATGATAAATAACTCTGCAGGTAAAAAATAATCCAAAGTGTAAGAAGTTCTCAAGGTTAACAATCTTGCTTCTTTTTCTTTTTACAACACATAAACTTGTTACAAAAAATGGAAGAAGGGAATCTATAGATTAAAAAATACTTAAGTGACATCAATCAATTACAATCAACCCTTGAACAGTGTAGGGGATTAGGGGAGCTGACCCACTGAGCAGTCAAATATCCATTTATAACTTTACTGTGAGTCCTCCATATTCATTGTTTCACATCTGTGGGTTCCGTCAATCATGGATCACTCAGTACTGTAGTACACGTTCATTGAAAAAAGTCTGCATATAAGTGGACACATACAGTTCAAACCCATGTTGTTCAAAGGTCCACTGTACAATGTATGAGAAGCCAGAAAATTTGATTGGCTATTTCCCTAGATGTTTGATGATATTAAGGGATTGTCAAATTTTAAAAATGTGATCATTATATACATATTAAAATATGTATTAATAAAATATGTTTATGACTTGCTTCAAAATAATATGGAGAGGGAGACTAGAAGATATAGATTAAACAAAATTGGCCAGGAATTTATAATAATAATTGAATATAGGTAATAGATACATGGGGGTGGGGAGAGTATAGTAATCTCTCTACAATATATTTGTGTGTATGTTTGATATTTTTCATAATAAAAAGTTTTAAAAAATATGTCTTAGTTGTTCTTGGTTCTTTAGTTTTCCATAGTGATTTTAGAGTCAGCTTATCAAATTATGTTTTTTTTAATTGAAATAACATTGAATGGGAAGAACTGACATCATTAAAAAATTATAATTTTTTATCCATGAATGTGAAATATCTCTTCATTGATTAGGTTTTTTTTAATGACTTTGAGTAAATATTTATGCTATTATGTATCTTTTATTATATTTAATATTAAATATCTAATATCTCTATAGCTATTGTAAGTGACATACTTTTACAAATTACATGTTTTATTATTGTGTTAATGTAAAAACATGCAAGGGACTTTTGTAAATTGATCTTCTATCCAGACACCTGGCTAAATACAATTGGATTAATACAATAACTTGTCTTTAGATTATTTTCTAGGCAGACAATTATATCATCTGAAAATAATGATAGCTTTATTTTTCCTCTTTAATCCTATCATGTATGCACCTAACAAAGTAGCCTTAAACTACATAAAGAAAATTTGGTAGGGCTACAATATAATATAGACAAATCCACTGTCACGATAGGAGATTTCAGCACATTTTAAAAAATTGTGGACAAGTCAAGCAGATAAACTTTCAGTAAACATATTGAAGATATAAACAATAAAACTGAATGAACATAAGTTTGACTGTGCATAAATTTCCTTTCTACAATTAGAGAGTACAAAATCTTCTCCAAAACAGTCTTAGTTATCCACTGCTGTACAGATTTAGTAGTGTAAAATAAAAATAAACATCCTAAAAATCTCTAAGGGTCTGTGGGTCAGGAATTTAGGATCAGCTTGGCTGGGCAGTTTTAGCTCAATATTTCTCATGAGAGTCACAGAAATGTTGTAAGTGGCTGCAGTCTTCTGATGACTTGACTGTAGCTGGAAGGTCTGCTTTTAAACAGACTCACCCACATAACTAGTAAATTGGTCCTAGTGGTTGGAAGGAAGCTTTGGTTCCTTCCCATGCAGTTCTTTCCACAGGGCTGAGTGTCTTCCTGACATGGCAGCTAGCTTCCCTTAGTGTGAGTAACTTCAGACTGAAAGATGGACACTGTGAAATGTTTTACGATGTAGCTTCAGAAGTCACATACTCTTATTTCTGCAGTGTCCTACTGATTGAACATAACAGCCCTATTTAATTGTGGGAGGGGACTACCCAAAATAATAAATACCTTGAGAGGAGAGTAAGTGGGGGCCGCCTTGGAGACTAACTACCACACACACACATGTAACCTTTACAAACATTGATTACATACTAGTCACAGACCAGTCACGAAGACTGCTAAAGACTAAGTATCATGCAGGCAGGATTCTTTGATTACAATACAATGAGGTTAGAAGGTAATAACAAAAATGTACACTACATAATGCTATTTGGAAATGATTAACACACTTCCGGATAACTCACAGATCAAAGATAATTTTAGAATATTCAGAATTGAATGATAATGAAAACATGTGAAATGCAGTGAAAATAGTTTTTCAAGGGTAATTTTTGGGGGGGAGTTCAGTGTCTCAAGGCTTGTGGGAGGTTAGTTCCTCCATCAGGGATGGAACCAGGCCTTCACTTAGCAGTGAAAATGTCAAATTATAACCTCTGGACTGGCAGGGAATTCCCAAGAATAATTTACAGCCTTTCTATTTATATTTAAAAAGAGGAAAAAGTGGGACTTACCTGGTGGTCCAGTGGCTAAGACCCCATGCTTCCAAAGCAGGGGAACTGGGTTTGATTCCTGGTTGGGGAAGTAGAGCCTGCATGCCTACAACTAAAGATCCTGCATGCCACGAGGAAGAACCCACACTTGGCAATGAAGATATTGCATGAAGCAACTTAAATCCAGCGCAGCCAAAAAGAAAAAAAAAAAAAAGAACTGTGGAACATTTAAGAAAAAATAAAAGAATAAAAGGGAAAGCCAAAAATTAAGAAACTACATTTCCAATTTAAGCAGTGGCTTAAAGACGGAGTAGACTTGAAGAAAATAGAGGGAAGTAGACAATAAAAATAAGAGCAGAAATCAAGAAATTAGAAGATACAGTAGAGAAGATCGACAAAGCAAAAAAAAAATTCTTTACAATAATTAAAATACAGACAAGTCTCTGGCAATGAGAATCAAGAAAAAGAGAGATGGCACGATACATATTATAAAGAAGACACAATTACAGGGGAAGCAGATTCAAAAGATAATATACACACAATGGAATATTACTCAGCCATACACAGGAACGAATCTGAGTCAGTTGTAGTGAGGCGGATGTAACCTAGAGCCTATTATACAGAGGGAAGCAAGTCGGAAAGACAGTAACAAACATCATATATCAACACATGGATATGAAACCTAGACACATGGTACTGATAAACCTGTCTTCTGCAGGGAAGGAATGGAGACGCTGACACAGAGGATGGATTTGTGGACACAGCGTGAGAAGGAGAGGGTAGGACAAGTTGAGAAACTAGCATTGACATATATTCACTACTCTGTAAAATAGACAGCTAGTGGGAAGCTACTGCGTAACACACAGAGCCCAGCCTGGCACTCTGTGATGACCTCTGTGATGACCTAGATGGGTAGGGTGGGGTAGGGGAGTGTGAGGGAGGCTCAAGAGAGGGTGGGGATATATATATATAGTTATGACTGATTGATATTATTGTATGGCAGAAACCAACACAACATTGTAAAGCAATTATCCTCCAATTTAAATAAAAAGAGAATTCCATCATTAACTTTATGAGAATATGTTGAAAACTTAGACAAAACAGACATTCGTAGCAAGATATAAATTCTTAGAATTGATGCAGAAGAAACAGAAAACTTGAAATTGTCCTTTAAATAGTCCTGTTAGGGAATTCCATGGTGCACCAGTGGTTAGGACTCAGTGCTTTCACTGCCAGGGAACTAAGACCAAACAAGTCAAACAGGGCAGCAAAAAAATAAATGAATGTCTTGTTAAGGAAACAGAAATAATAGTAAAACAAAACAAAACAAGGCCAAACAAAAAACTTTCCACTAAAACAAAAAAGCACCAGTGCCAGATGGCTTTACAGATGTGTCTCACCAAACTTACAACTATCAAATCATCCTATGCTTACACAAACTTCTTCAGGGACAAGAACATACTCTATGAAGCTAGAATAACTTAGAAACCAAGTCTTAAATAACAAAAAGCAGGAAAACATCAGGGTTATTTCATTAATTAATACAGGATGCAAAAATCCAAAACAAAACACTGCTAGATCAAATCCAATAGTATACATAAAATAAATGCTAAACTCCTCAAATAAATTTGGTTTATCTCAGGAAACTAAAATTAATACTAGTGAAATTTAATATTAATATTAATAAATGTCCCATCACCTCATGGCAAATAGATGAGGAAACAGTCGAAACAGTGGCTGACTTTATTTTTCTGCAGATTGTGATTGCAGCCATGAAATTAAAAGATGCTTACTCTTGGAAGGAAAGTTATGACCAGCCTAGACAGTGTATTCAAAAGTAGAGATTACTTTGCCAACAAAGGTCCATCTAGTCAAGGCTATGGTTTTTCCAGTGGTCATGTATGGATGNATTATAAATAGTAGGAAAACAGAGCCCATTCTTGATGCAGGGAGTTGCAAAGTCATATGGAAAAATCATGGATTCATGGAGGGCTAAATAAGTGCCACTTTTGCAACCAAGCTATTATAGTCCCCAAGGCTAAAGTTGGCTTCAGCGCTCTGCTTACTTCTCTGGTTCTGTCTTCACTTAGATTTTGGCTGGAGGGATTTTTATTTATTTATTTATTTTGCCAGCTCATTGATGCATTTAAGAAGATTTAAAAATATATTTTATCTATCATTAAAAAAAATCATTTATCATGTTTTCAGTGGGAGGATCAACCAAGCAGCTAGTCTGCCATACTGCTTGACTGACATTTTGATGAGTTTCTCTGTCTCTGCGCCTGTGTGGCTCTCTAGTTCTCTCTTCTCGTCTTGGAGACTCTATTCAAATGCTTCCCTTATGCTTCTTGACTTCTTTGACTATCTTTCTTCACCCAGACAGAGCTCTAGATTCTAAAAGTATTTAGAGCTCATCTCTATTAAGGCATGGAATTCTTAACACAGCAGTCACGATTTGTGGAGTGCAAGGTCCCTTGTTAAAAAAATTACTGAGAATTTCAAAACAGTGACAGCAGAGCATAACGCTTGTAAGCGTGGGGCTCGGTGTGACTGCACCGCTCACACTCCCATGAAGCTGGCCCTGAGAGTAATGACTGATTTACCTCTCCACCTCCCTCACACACTACTGGACGGGTGTGAGAGAGCACTGTCTAAAGTCTGTCTGACTGATCTGTATGGTGCCAGGTACAATCAGTAAATATTCGCAGAAGGAACAGATGAAAACGACACCATTTCTTACTTCTAAAATATGTCAACTCTTTTATACAAACTGTAAGAGAAAAGCAGAGAACCACATGAACTGTCCCTACCCACTGTAAGATGCATTTCCAATTTCAGAAGAGTGAACAGAATGTACATTTGAGAACTGAGAAGGACTTCCCTGGTGGTCCAGTGGATAAGAATCCACCTGACAATGCAGGAGACATGGGTTCGATCCCTGTTCCGGGAAGATTCCCCATGCTGTGGGACAACTAAGACCATGTGCCACAACTATTGGACCTGCATGCCCTAAAGCCTGTGCCAGTGGAGAAAGAAAGCCACTGCGATGAGACACCTGTGCACCATGCTCTCCGCAACCAGAGAAAGCCTGCAGGCAGCACTGAAGACCCAGCCCAGTCAAAAATAAATAAATAATAATAATTTTTAAAAAGCTGAGAAAACGTGGTGGTGCCTTTTAACACACTGCACGAAGGCTGTTCTTACGCTTCATGGCAAGTGAGATGCTTCTTGCAGTTCCAAAGTGGGTTCCTAGGATCAACTTTCTATCTGATTTCCCCTGGTATCTGGTCTTGGCTGATCTCTGGGCTGGGAATTCTCTGCAACCTTAGCTCAGGCTGAAACTTCTTGATTGAATAGGTCTTGTAGGCAGCAGGACAGGTGACCAGTCTCCCTATCTCCCACCAGAACTTTATGTCATGTGGCATCTTTAAACGTCTTCTTGGGAAATGGGGAAAGGGTGTGACTCCCAGTTTTAATTCACTTGGGCCTGTGACTTCTACTTCTTCTATCTTCAGTTTCCCCCGTTATATAAGGAGAGCCAGTGGCCCCAAAGAGGTACAGGGAGAAGGTTGCGGATATTGAATCAGAACTATTCCAATGTCTGTCTATTCCTAGAGAAGAGGATGGTCAGTCTCCCCAGCCTCCCAAACCCATATCTCACCGTCCCAGCTTTCCAGACCAGAAAAGCTGGACGAAGGAAGAGGGAAGACGGCTTTAAGGATCCACTCTCCACCCCAACTTTCAGCGCCTGAGGCCGAGCTCCCCTCACACCCACCTCAGGAAATCAGAACCCAGAGCCAGCCCCTCCCCAGGCGGTTTCCCCAGTGCGGCCCCCTCCCCCCAATTACAGCATCGCCCTGGGCGCCAAGACGGATTCCAGCCAGGGACTGCTGCAGTCCTTTCTCCTCCGCCTCTCCTGGCTCCCGCAGCCTGAGTCCCGGCTCTGCAGCCTCCGGCTGTGCTCCGGACCGTCCCCTTTCCCTCCCCCACCCCGCCTCCGCCTTGGCACGACCCCTGGCTCGGGGCCTAGAGGTGGGCGGACACAGTGGGCATTGGTGGGGCCCCGGCAAAGTCCGCAGGTCGAGCGGGGTTTTCCCTCCACACAGTAGGGCTGCCTGGGCTGTGGGTGAGGGACTATATCCAGTCTGTGGCTCTGAGCCCGGCACGGCGCCCCAGTCGGGGATGCAGGGCCGAAGAGGGGCCCTTAGACCTGCGGCCAGCAGCTGCAGTCGGGTAGCTCATCCGCGAAACCCGAAAAGCGTCTCCTAGAGGGATGCGCCCAGGGGGCTGTGTGACATTCAGGGTGTGACTGTGCCTCGGTGGGGCGCGAGACCCTGTCTGGGAGGCTGTGTGACTCTCTCCCCAAGCGCCCGTCTCTGGGCTTCGGACCTGTGCCTAGGCGGCCGTGCGTGACCGTGACACTGTGTGTGCCCGTTCCTGGGTCCCCGGCGGACGCGGACCCGGTGGTCCCCGGGGAGGGGGAGCTTATTCGCACCCCCTCCCGGGCCTCGCAGCGCCGTCGCTCAGCCTCCCCGAGGCGGGCGCTCCTCGGAGACCCGGGCGGCGGTCCGCTGGCGGCGACCTCGGCCCTCCCGGGTCCCGTGCGGGGGCGGGGAGCTCGGCCCCCTCCCTCTCGCCGGCTCTGGGCTCGGCAGCCCTGCGCGGGGGCGGGGGCGGGGGCGGAGCGCGCGGGCGGGATCCCCCCGCCTCCCCTTCCTGGTCCCCGGGAAATCCAGCCTCCGTGGCTTGGCCGCCTCCCGCTCCCGCGCCCGCTGCCGCTCGGCGCTCGCTCGGGGCTCCGCAGCCGGCGCGGCCCCTCCGCCGGGGGCTCCGCAGTGCCGGGCCCCGTCCCTGCCCGCCCGCCTGCCCTCCCGCCGCCGCAGCGCCCCCGGCCCGGGCCGCCGGCACCATGTAACCCGGTCGGAGCCCGAGCCGGGCCAGGTAAGCCGCGGGGAGGGGTGGGGACCCGGCCGCGCGCGCCGCGCCCTCTGCAGCGCCCCCCAGCCTCGGCCTGGCTGCGGCCCCGGCGCCGCCCACGCCCCGGGCTCCGGCGGCCTCGGCTCCCTGTCCGGGGATAGGGGAAGGCTGGGCCTCCTCCGCCGCCCCCGCCCGGGCCTGGCTGCCCGCGGGCCTGACGGGAGGGACGGGTGGGAGACCACGCGGAGCGGGACCGGCTCTTGGGGTAGAGCCGCGGGGCCGCCAGCCCCGGCGCAGCCCCGGCCCGGATGAGGCTTGGGTCTGAGCGCGAGTAGCCAGCAGGGTGGTGGGGGAAGTGGAGGTTTCAGGGGGATCCGGAGAGAAGTTTTCCTCTGCAGGTGTGTGAGTGTGAGTGCATGTCACTGTGTGTCTGTGATGAGCGTGTGTGTCACCGTGTGGGTCTGTGGGTGGCTGTGTGTGCCGGTGAGGTATGCAGCGAGAGTGTGCGTGTGTCATTGTGGGTGAGTGTGTGCGTGTCCGTGGGTGTATGCAGTGTGAGTATGGAGGGTGTTTCCGTGTATGTGAACATGTGTGTGAATGAGTGTGCGTGTTGTCACCGTGTGTGCCTGGGGTGGGGGTGGGGGTCCTCTGAGTGTGTATGTGAACGGATGTGTGTGTGCTGGTGTGACTGTTTCCGAGAGTGGGTTCGGGTATCTGTGGCCTGCGTGACTGTGTGTGTGTGTGTGGTTGGGGGGGGTGCGTGCTGTGTGAGAATGTATCTGAGCTGGGTTCATTCGAAATCACGCACACCTCGGCTTTGTCCCTTCCTCACCCAGGGGATGCCTGGTGAGATGCTGGGGATGGGACAGAGAGATGGGACTTTTCTGAGGTGAGATCAAACCCCTTCCCCAGGGACTCCTCACCCCACTCAGGCAAGAGCTGCATGGCACTTTCCATCTTGGTTCCCACCTTCACCTACCCCAGGGGGTACCCTCTGTGATGCTACTGATTGTGTCCTAGTTGGACACTGAGGCCCCTGGGGGTTATGGGGCGGGGGGGTGCAGCTGGAGTGTATGTGCTTGTGTGTGCTTCTCCTTCTTGAGGTCTGGAACTTGTGTCACCCCAGTGATGTTTCACCTAGGGCCCTTTAGCGCCAGGGGCTCAGGAGGCCAGGTGGAGGCTTCTGTCCTGTTCTTAGTCATCAGAGCAGGTGGCTGTCTCTAGACTTCCAAGTCCTCAATTTCTAAGTTCTGGGTCATTGGTTCAGCCCACTGACTCTAGGTGGGTCTGTGCAAAAGCTCTTTGAAGTAGTAATAGTTTAAGAGACAATGTCCTTGTACCAGTTCAGGACTTTCGAAAAATGCTCCCTTCTCAACTCTTTCTCTTCTTCCTAACAGCCCCAGGAAACAGGCAGGGCACGTTAAGTCATATGAAATTGACCAATATTCAACTGTCTTTGCTTTTTACCTACAAAAACAGCAATTTCATGTGACTCAACCTAATATAATGCCCACTTACAGATGAGGATGTTGAGGCTTGAGAGTTGAATTGCATTCCCCACAATCACACACTGCCAGTTAGTGGTTCAGAACGACTCCAACCTGGATCTTTTGCTGAGCCGAAGAGCTGGGTTGGGCCAAGGTAAGAGAGTGGTACTCCCTGGTGTGCTCTCTCTGACCCTGGTGGCACTGCTCTCCACCTCCGCCCAGCATTCCCTGAGTGCTGGGGCTACTTCTGTACCCAGCTGCCAAGGCCTAGCTGGGAGAGAGGGGGAGAAGAGAGGAGGGAGGGGTGGGAGAGGCTTCGTGAGTTGGCAGTGAATCAGGGTCTAAAAAGGGAGCTGGGAGGGCTAGGGTGGCAGGTGTTTCTAAAAGGAACACGAGCATAGGACGAATAGCCTCAGATA
>SJYA01000452.1:2175241-2249276 GCA_006410615.1 Neotragus moschatus | reverse complement strand
GATACAACCCCCGCTCCCCCCACCCCCCACTGCCCCCCAATCTGGCGGGCAGTGCCACTGCATTTTATGCTAGGGGGCTCATGTCCAAGGAGTGAGCTTGTATGTAGTTACAGAATGATGGCCAGGGGAGGAAACTTAGAACTGACTTGGTCCGATCTCGTAATTACAAAATGAGGAGGTCGAAGCCCAGAGAAGGGGGAGGACTTGCCCAAGGTCACACAGCAAACGTGTGGGTTCCTAGCTATCTTAGCCCAGGAACTCTCCAACCTTCCATGTTGCTTTCCATTCCTGGAAACCCCCACTCCCACCTTTTGCTCCTTAAAACAGAGCAGAAGGGATTTGGAGAAAAGAAGCAAAGACTCAGTAACTGTAAGGCTTTAGACCCTTTGACCTGGGACCCCTTTCCAAAGAGAAGGAGTTAACAGATGTTCCTGGGAATGGGGATTCCTAGCCGTACCCACCACTGAGGTAGGCCGTGGCATCTCTTAATTCTTGCCAGTGAGGGACTGAAACTGCTGCAGGCCAGACTCCCAGACTTTCTTCTGTGGCAGCAGCTGGCTGCTACCTGGCAGCTCACATCATCTCTCTCCAGTTGATGTTGGAACCTGGGCTGGCTGAGCTCCATTTTGCTTCATACCATCCAGTTTCTGATGCATTTTGTTGGCCTGATAGTTCCTTAGTTTATAGGTTTATAGGTTCCAGTTAGGTAGAGAAGCTTATGGGGCTTGTCTGATTTTGGAGGGGTTTGTGGTTACTCTTAAACTCTTTCTGATTAAACTTTCCTGGAGTCTCGGGTAAATGGTAAAGATAAGTGTTCCCATTTGACAGGTGGGAAAACCAAAATTCATAGAAGAGCCTCCCATTTGTTCGGTTTTTCTAGTAATGCACGAAGATCAGTAGAAGAGATTCTTTTGAGTGAGGGGACAGAGGAGCAAATGACAACAGAAGCTTTTGTCTAGAGGGGCTTCTACAGAGCCCTTCCAGTATCTTACCAGCCCCGTGGTCAGGAAACCTTTCCAGAGTCTAATGGCATTCCCACTTGGTAGATTCAAAGCTTTGTCTCTCAGTGGGGGTTGGAAGGACAGCTGCGTTCCCTCCATTCTACAAGCGCCATGTCTTGATTCCCTGCCCCCCCCCCCCCCCCTCCTTTCNAAAAGGAAAGAACACAGAGTATGCCTTTAACTTGGTGTTAAAAATAAACTCGGCTGCCTCCTCTACACTCCCCACCTCCTCCCACTGTCCTCCCGTACCCTGCACTGCTCCGTATGAAAGATAGAGCTTGTGTTTCATTTTATTTCTTCTCATGAGTTTTTCTCTTTCATTCCCCCCCCCCCCCCCCCCCCCCGGTCTGAAGGCTGCTGGCTCAGCGGGCCTCCTGCTGTCTGGGGAGTCTGGGCTTGAGCTGGGGTGAGCTGGTGGTGACATCGTTATGGTAACGAGCTGCCAGCTCATCGTTGCTAATAACTTGTCAAGTCCCTGGGCTCACATGCAGCATGCCTTCCCACCGTCCCTTCTCCCCATGTCACAGAAAGAAAAAGTGAGGCTTCGAGGGAGGGGACTGTGAATGAGGGAGTCTGGGGAGGGGGGGTGGCCTTGTCCTTGGGACTGTAGCTGGGGAGCTGTGGGGAGGTTGCTTGGGGACTGGTTTACACATATGATTATATAAGTTTGCATATGATTGCAGGGGCTGTCCCATGTGCATATACTGAAAACATACTTGTAGAACCCTGTACATGCTAGCTGACGTGTTCATGTGCCTTTACACAGCAGCCCACATGGAGACATGCCTCCAAGCATCAGAACATGCTTGTGCATGAATACTGCCTCTACCATCTGAACATAAGGCACCCAAGAAATCTGGGTTTGCGGGGGTGTCCAGGTATGTGGGTGGGGATCTGATCTTTTTCTGATGCTGTCTCAAAGTGTCTTGTTAACAAAGGGACAGAATGGTCCCAGAGTTCCTTCTTCCTTCCAGTCAAGAGCTCAGAATGGAAATGACCTGGGGATGGTGTGAGTACCCAGCTCTCCAAGGCTCCTGCCTCTGTCCCCTTTGAGCTCAGGTATCCCCTGCCCCCCTCACTCTCTGTTCTTTCTCATCCTCTCCTCTTCCTGTGTGTAAATATTAAAGAGCAGAGCCTGCAGGGCTGATGTAGACATGGGGAGAGAATGAAATTAAAAAGGATTCCCTCGCCCCTATCCCCACACCCCCCCTGCAGTCCCCCGCTCTTGCCTCCTCCCCTCTTCCTTCTCCCCTCCCCTCACTCAGTGCTTCCACGTCTTTCCTCCCCCTAGTCCAGATGGG
This sequence comes from Neotragus moschatus, assembly GCA_006410615.1. Taxonomy (NCBI): domain Eukaryota; kingdom Metazoa; phylum Chordata; class Mammalia; order Artiodactyla; family Bovidae; genus Neotragus; species Neotragus moschatus. The sequence continues at coordinate 2,246,974 of SJYA01000452.1, read as the reverse complement.
AGCTGGCTCTTTCAGAAAGGGGGCTCAGAACAGGGTGTGGGGAGCTACCTGTCTCTGCCTCCCCCCACCACATCTGCCTTCAGGGCTGCGAGCCCCCACGTGAGTATTTCTTTTATTTTTGGGGGTGGTGGTTGAGAAGGAAAGTGGTTTTAGAACCAGCTGTGAGTGGCGTTGAGAGGCTCAGGGCTGAAAGGAGGTGGGTGGGGTCCTCTCTCTAGGCTCACTCAGGGAAGTCTCGTGTCTGGGTTTCTTTTCTTTCTTTGGACACAGAGAGAAAGGAGGAGTACCAGGTGCCTCCGGTGGATGGGAGCAAGTGTGGGAGGGGCAGGGGAGAGGGGCTTCTGTAGTAAAGAGGGTGTATAGTGGGGTAAGTCTTTCGTTTCTGGCATCCTGCCTGTCTGGCAATGGGGCTGCAGAGTGGCTGGGAGCTGTCCCAGGTGCTGAATTTGACTCTGTAGGATTTGCTGCTTTGGAACTGTCCTGAGTATTGAATGGGGCTGCATTGGGGGACCGGTGATGGGCAGAGCTGAGGGCTCACTAGAAAAATTCTTCCAAATGACCCACTTTCCAAGGACAGAGTCCTTGGATGGACAGATAGATTTTGGGGTCCTTCCTCTGGCCTTAGGCCTCACTGTTCTTAATAGTATTGGGGAAGGGACCCCTCTTTTCCTGTTTCAGTTCTTCCTCCCCTTTCTAAAACTACCATATGGTTAGTGTGCGGGTATGGAAAGATGATGATGTTTCTGCTGTGAGCTCTTGTCTCTGGATAGTTTTTAGCGCAATAAGCTTGGGGTACTGGCATCAGCCTTTCTCATACTGGGGTGGGTCCCAGAAGTTCAGGCTCAAGGCAGATCTGAGTTAAGAGGGTTCAAGTTTTGCCAGTTTAGGCCTGGGTTGGGTAGAGCTCAGGAGTTCTGGGTAATTATACCATGTAGCATACCCCTGCTCATCATACTTTTGAATTCAGGAAACAGGCAGTGAAATACTCTGCAAGCCTGTCTCATGTTTTGCCCAGCCCAGCTCAGAGCAGCGTTTGAGAGAGACTTTTTTGGGGGGGAGGAAGGTTTTCAAGCAAAGGACTCAAAGAGTGGGTGGGGTTGTTCAGTGCCATGGAGCAGAGAAGGAGGAGGCTACTAGTGATGGGGCAGAGGGAAAAGAGGAGAATATGGGGGAGAAAAAACCTACTCAAATTGGGGGATTGGGGTTCTGGATTTCAATCCTCAGCTTCTTCGTAAATCTTTCCCCCACTAACAGGGTCAGGATCATCTCAGTTTTCTGGGTTCTTATGCTCCATCTTTGTAAATCTGAAGGGAATAGAGCAAGGATTTATTTCTCTGGGTCCCTTCCCTTGTCATCCCAGGGGGATGAGAGCCAAATGTCAGGACATGCAGATGAGACTTGGGGGGAACAACAGGCAGGAGTGGATGATGGCAGCTTCACCTCTCATCCCCAGGAGAACAATCAAATATTCAAATGGCATCCTTCTTGAAGGGAGAGGAAGGAGAAAGTTTCTGGATGCTGGGCAAAAAATGGGTGTGGCAGGGAGTTCAAGAAAAAAGGGGAGGTAGTTAGGGACCCCAAATGGAACCAGTTCTAACCTTTCCAGATGTGACTTCTGGTTAATAAGGAGCCCCTCACCCATCATGTTTTTCATGTAACTCGTCAGGATGATTCTTCTCCGGTTGCTTGGGAGGAGCTGAGTTTTCCTGTGCTGTGGGTGCTGGGAGGTGGTGGGTGTGGGTGTGGGTGACTGTTTGGGGAGGGGAGGTGTTTGTGCTCTACTCAGCTCTCTTGGTTACATAACAGCTTTGATAAGACTTTACTTTGGAGCTGCTGCTACTGCCTGAAGCAGTCACCCCTCCACCCCCACATGGAATGTTGGATGTCCACCCCCTTCTCCCGGGCCCCTTGGAGAGTCTTGCTACATTCACGATCTAGTGTTCCAGCAGCTGCTTTCCTGCTGGGAGGGGTCTTCAGTTTGCTTCCCTGCTTCCCTGATTGCTTCTTTTAGTCTTGTGAGCCCAGGTTACCCCTACTCTTTACATTTTTAAGCCTCCAGGGGTGGGAGAGTTTCACTGGACATCTCATGAAGCTGCCCTTTAGGGAAGAAGAGAGGCATCCCAAGAAGTTTTAGTGCCCAGAGACAGTGTTTGTACTGTTCTTTTCTCTGCCCCAATAGCTGTTTTGGAATCTGGGAGCTGTGGACCATACCCAGAGGGGCTGGCAGGAAGAACCCTGGCCTTAATACTTTCCCTTCATTTCTCCTTTTAGAATTAAAAACTTTTAGATGTATGGGAGTGGGGGCTGCCTTTTGGGTGGAAAAGGTGCTCCTAGTCTGGGGTGCACTTGCTTCATGTTCCCTGCCTCCCAGGTTGTCTGTGGAAATACTGATTATTCCAGGCATGAGACAAGGGGATAACAAAACCCTTTTTTGGAATGACCTTTTTTTTTTTTTTTTTTCCTGTGAGTGGGTAGAAATGGAGTATGTCCAGGAGTTGGGCATATCTTATTGATAATAGGAACAACTTTCCAGAAAGAACTGGGAGACTGGCGAGAGGAGAGACCAAATGCAAGCTTGTGGTGTCAGAGAAGATGGACTTCCGCCTTTTGCATAGGATAGAAAAGCCAGAGGAGAGACTGGGTGTCTCTGCCCTTCCGGTGCCTGTGTGTGTCTGCCTGTGAGTGTGCATGTGACTGTGCATATGTCCATACATAAGTGTGAGAGTGCTGTATGAATGTGTACAAACACATTTGTGAGTTTGCATAGACACACGTGTAGAGATATGTCGGACTCTATGTATGCATCTAGATATACGTGTGACTATAAAGGCAGTTACCGAACTAAACCCGTGGGGCGTGGGGTGCTCACTCAACCATGTGTATAAGTGGATGTAAGTGCGTGCATGTGAGCGTGTACCTGGCAGCACGTGAATCAGCAACATATGAATACATGTATATAAGTTGCCATCCGCCTGAATAAGTGTGGCAGGATGAAAGAGAGAGATTCTGGCTAAACACTGGGGCCGTTCAAAAGTTGTTTTCACACAGGCTTGAACTCGATCCACTCTGATGCCTGTAGCTCTTCTCCAAAAATCAGGCTCCTTGAGGTCTCTCCAATTATCTTTCATGGGGCCTCACTCTTCCCCACCACCATCCATATGAAGGGAGTTTGCAGAGGAGAAACCTGTTTAGGCCTTGGGGACAGCCGAGTAAGGGAGCTGAGCTCAAGGCTGATCAGATGCTATGGTGCGCAGGAGTGTATATGGGGAAAGAGTTTGAGAGCTTGAACATTACCATTACTACTGAGGTTTCAAGAATCAAACAGGACAATCTGGGCTCAGTGGATGAAAGGGGCAGGGGTTCTATGGAGGTCCACGTGTGTGTGTCAGCCTGTGCACACATGTACATGTGTTTGTGTAGGTGTATATGTGTACATCACTTGTCTTTGCCTTAATATGCATAACTCAACATACATGCACTTTCTAATGTATACATATGAAAAAATCTACAGGAATATACCCACCCAAAGAGGGATTTGTTGATGTAAACATACATGCTAACGCTCATATGTACATAGACAGAGTATGCAAAACATGTATGCGTTTACTAAATATGTAGGCATTTGCTACAGTTGGGCTTCCGAGGTGGTGCTAGTAATAAAGAATTCAGGTGACATAAGAGATGCGGGTTCAGTCCCTGGGTCAGGAAGATCCCCTGGACAAGGGCATGGCAACCTACTTCAGTATTCTTGCCTGGGGAATACCATGGACAGAGGAGCCTGGCGGGCTGCAGTCCATTGGGTCGCAAACAGTAAAGCATGATTGAAGCAAATTAACATGCACGTGTGTCCTAATATTGGCCTGATGGCAACCCGTGACCTCACTCACCCAGGTTCACAACAGCTTACGAAGAGTCCCTCTTCTGTCACATGTGCCCCCCCGATTCACCCATTCATTCAGCCAGTGTTTATCTCATGCCATGTACTGTGCCGGACACTGGGGATGGTCCTTGACCTCAGGTGACTTACGGTCTAGACCTGGATCCAAGTAAGGAGAGTGTTCAGGAAAGCAGGAGGACAGATGTATTCCTGGGGGCTAAGGGCGGGGGGCGGGGCGGTCTGTGGTGTTTCAGTGATAGGAAGTGTCCCAGCTGGTCTCCCTACCTCCTCCCTTGCCAGCCCCTCCTCCAGAGAGCTTTCCCATGAAAGCAGCCAGCCTAAGATAGTGTTACTTGCTCATTAATGTTGGATTCTTTAGGACCCCATAGACTGTAGCCCACCAGGCTCCTCTGTCCATGGAATTCTCCGGGCAAGAATACTGGAGTGGATAGGTATTCCCTTCTCCAGGGGATCTCCCTGACCCAGGGACTGAACCCAGGTATCCTGCATTGCAGGCAGATTCTCACTGTCTGAGTCAGTGGGGAAGCAGAATCATGCCTTTCCCATGGCTTTCCATCTCAGTCAGAGTGAAATCCTGAGTGCTGGCTTAGTAGGCCCTGAGTGCCAGAAGTGCTATGTGTAAAGTAGCCTCCAGTGACCTCCCTGACTTCAAGTTCCTTCCCTGCAAGTGCTTCCTTCGGTTCCACAAAGATGCTGAGCTGAGCACAGCCTCATCTCTGGGCTGCTGCTTTCCCCTCAGCCTGAAGTGCTCTCCCCCCAGGTGCCCGCGTGACTTACTCCTTCACTTGATTCAAGTCTTTGCTCAAAAGTCACTTTTTTGGAGAGGCCTCCCCCACAGTCTATCTTAAATAGCCCCCTTGTCATGCTGTCCTCTCACCTCAAAAAAAAAATTTCAGCACTTACCACCTCCATTATTTCATGCATTTGCTCAGCGTCTCTTTTTCCACTAGGATATAAACTTCATGAAAATGGAGCATGAAGAGATCCGGTGTTGCTCTGGCACGCTCTGTGTTCCGAGAAGTGCCTGGCTCAGAGGCACTCACTACACACAGCTCTTAGGTACATCACAGTGGCAGGCAGTGAGGAGAGTGGATCGGGCTGGGCCAAGATACAAGGTGGGGAGACCAGTTAGGAACCCGCTGGAAGAGCTTTGGTGGAAATTTAGGATGAGGGTGGCCTGATGGAGAACATCAGCAGTGGAGGTGGCGAGAGGGAGATACAGTGTACACAACACACGCATGGATGCACACACAGGCCCACGTGTGCACACGCATTATGGCTTAGCCAGCCGCATCTACTGTCTTAGTCAAAGAAAGCTAAGGAAGAACGTAAAAATGTCTCTATATGTTAATGTGGTATGGATGCCATGAGCACCGAGTGACAAGCTGGACACCCTCCAGCTAACCCTGGCTGATGCTCTCCACACATCCGCCTGCCCCTGTCAACCAGGCTCAAAGGACTGCCAGGCGGGTTCCATTTGGTCAGTGATGCAGGGCTTCTGCCTCAGCAAGCAAGGGTAGGGTCCTGGGTCCTGAGCAGTGGAAAGGGTCTTCAGAAGTCAGAGACACAGAGACTTAGAGACATGTGGGGGAGGCACGTGGACCCTGAGAGGGGTGCTCAGAGGCAGCGACCTTGGGCCGGGGCCCAGACTTCCTGAGGCCAGATGTGGTGGCAGGCAGGACAGCATCCTCAGAGGGGATCCACTGGGTAGCCCCCATCTTTCCCCGCCCCTCCTCCTCTCCCCTGCTCCTCTCTGGTCCTTTTTCCTAGTAGGGTGGCAGCCATGACTGGAGGTATGGACTCCGGAGTGAGCGGTTCCCCCTGCCCCAGGGTGTGCGAGTTCAGGGATTTGGGGACACCCAAGGAATGGAGACTCAATTTCTAGGACACTGGGGGTTTGGTGGTAGGGGAGGAGCCTCTCTGAGAGTCTCAGCTTGGTCTGATTTCCTCCCTAAGGAGAGAGCACGGAGACTTGAGCTTGCGTTGCAGGAAGAAGCACTGAGGTTAGCCCTCAGGCAGGACTATTCAGCGTCTAGGGTGAAGCGACGGAAACTTAGAACCCGGGTGAAGCTTGGAGGCTGGCGGGTGAGAAGGAAGAGGTGAGGGCCGTGGGTCAGCCCCTCCAGCGCCAACCCAGGACTCCGAGCGGCCGGGGATGGGCGGGGATGAAGGCCTCAAGTCCTCTTTGAGAGCTCCTCCCCGAGACCCCCAAGCCTGCATCTGGGTTGCTTCCTTTCCAAGAGCTAGAGACCCGTGGGGCTTCTGGGGTGTGTGACAGGGGCCTTCTGCCAATCTCTGCTCGCCGCTGGACCAGGGGCGGGGGCGCTGCCGCCGCTCCCCTCCCACCTGGGCTCTGAGCATGGGGGTTGGGCCGAGACAGCCGCCAGAGCCGCCCACCTGCCCGCGGTGTCATGGCAACGACTCTGCCCACGTGGACGTTGAAGAAAGGGAGAAGAGAGGCGAGGAGGCACCACACAGTCAGGATGGGAGGGGGCTCCTCTAGGTCCTGCGTGCCTGAGCCCCCCCACCCCTCCAGTTGGGCCCAGGGCCCCCAGGGCAGGGTGAGACTTGTGCTCCGGGCCTGGCCTCAGAGGGTGCATGTCCTTGGGCGTCCTGAGTGATGATGACCTTGGCCTCTTGTACCGAAGGCCCCAGCGGGGTCCTGGGGGAGAGGGGGGGCTTTGGCAGGTGCCGACCTCTCCTTCTTGCCCCACCCCACAAGGGATGGAGCCTGGGGCTGAGGGGCTGAGAGCCCGACCTACTTCTCCATTTTCTCCCTATTTTTCAAAAGGAAAATGACCCACTTTTCAGCCAATCAGACTGGGGCCTGTTCCCAGGCTCGTTCCCTGAGCCCCCCTGCCCAGGCCTCTGCTCCTTCCTCAGCCTGTTAGCCACGTGCTGGCCCCTCTTCCTGAGGGAAGCAGGCCGCACCTGTGTGGAGGGCCCTTCCCCGCCCTCTGCGCCAGGCTGGGGAAGGGCCTCTTCTAGGGGTGGCTGGGGCCTGACTGATTCTGCATCAGCGCCCCTTTGGGCACGATGGCCATGGATGACGCTGGTCCTGGGCACTTTGAATGTTCTGCCCCCCCATCCCCTTACTCTCCTAAGACCCACACGCTGGAGAGACAGGAAGGGCTCTGGGGCTGTTGGAAGGAGGACCGTACCCCACCTCTCATTCTGTGTGACTGGGTCTGGTGGGGCATCTTCCCAAGCTGCTCCATTTTCACGTGGAAAGGGAGGGCTGGCAGCCCTGGAGAACCATGGCTGCTTGTCTGCCTTCCAAAGAACCCTCCTAGAGGGTTCTGTCTGGGCCTCTCTTCCCAAGCCCCTCCTCCTCTCTAGGATATTGGTCTGGGCCTGAGAGCCCCCTCCCTCCCTCAGCTATATTGGCTTGGGCTGGCTTGGGGGGTGATTAGGGATTTAATTATTTAGTTTCTCCAGCTCAGTAGATTAATTCCATCCATCACAGGCAGGCTGAGCCATCTCCCCATCTTAGGGCTGTCTGACCAACCCCAGAGGGAGGCAGCATCATTGCTCACCTGGGCCCAGTATTAGATCTGGGAACAATGGATAAAGTTCTTGTTGGGGGAGGATTTGATGTATGACACTGAGCAGACATGGGTGCTTAAGCGATGTGAGATGAACATGGGTGTCTGTTGTATGGGGATAAGCATGTGAAGATGTATGTGAGGTTTTGTGTCTGTAGCTTCCGTGTGCACCAACATCCATGTCCTTTGGGTGAAAATGCACATGTGTGACACTTGTGGGAACAAGTCTGTATGTGTGTGTGCACATTATGTGACGGTGACTAGTTATTCGAGGACAAATGCCATGTGAGTTGTGTTGGATGAGTCTGCATGGCTGTGTAAGCTGCCTCTGGAGAACACACGTGTTAAATTGTGAGTAAACATTCTTGGGACCATGGATGCCCGTGTGCAAGGGGAGGGATGGCAAGGGTGGAGATTTCCTGAGGCTGAGTGATGAGTCAGGGCACACTGGGAGTCCACTTGGTGATCTCATCAGATCAGTTTGGTCAGAGAGATGCTCCTTCAGACGTGCCAGGGCTTGATCTCCTAGTGGTTGAGAGTGTCAGGCCAGGACCAGATCCATATTCAAATCCTCTACCACCTGTGTGACTTTGGGCAGTTTTTACATTTCTCAGCCTCAATCTCCTCATCTGTAAAATGGGAGTAATAATGGCACCTACTGCAAAGGGTGGTTTTGAGGACTACACAAAAGAGTACACTTCGCACTTGACACGGTGCCTGCTCAGTTGTAGGCATTCGGTGAGCTGAGCCTTAGGGTTTGGAGTTGAAAGGTGCCAGTGGTTGTGAGATCTGAAATGTGTTCTGTGCTTCGATGCATCCTATACCATCCTCCAAGGTGGTTCTCCAGTCTCCGCTTATATGCCTCCTGGACAGGATACTCCCAGCTCTTCAGGAAACCCACATCGCACTGGACCAGCCCTGCCTGCTGCAGAGCTCTGGCCCAGCTGCAGGGAGCCATTTCCCTCATGCCTTCTCCCATTTCTCTCCCTATTTCTATGCCCCAGCAGATGGGTACTACTTCTCGATGGCTCAGTTACTAACCTGAACTTATTGAGCATCTAGTCTATGCCAGGTTTTGTTTATACAGAGATGAAGCAGATGAATCCTGGTTTTTAAGGAGCTCACATCCTGCAAACACATTTTTATCCTATTGTGTTGAAGTATGGGACCTTAGAGAAGGTATGCCCTGGGGTTGATGAGGTGGGCAGGCTTAGGTGAGGTTTCTTGGAAGAGAGGATGCCTGAACCGCATCGGAAGCAAAGGTGGGGGGATAGGCTTTCCATATGGAAGAATCCTACAGTCTGTGCTGACTCCTGTCCCCATTCTCTCTCCTGTTGTGGTCCTGCCTCTGCTAAGCCCAGAAATCTAGAGAAGAGAGCAGGGGGTTAAAATACCCTGGATGCTGGGAGAGGACCAGGCAGAGCTGAGGGGTGAGAGGTGCCACCACATGGCCTGGCTGTTAGCCAACCAACCAGCCCTCATGGGGCCCAGCTCTGTGCTTGACTCCTCTGTGGAAGAGGCCTGGAGAAGACAGCAGGCAGCCCGTGTCCCAGCCCACATAGAGAGCCTGCAGGGCAGTGTGCTAGCCCAGGAGGCGGGCTCCGTGAGGGAACAAGACCCATGGGCCAGGGAGTAGGACAGGCCATAGGCCTGACCTGGTGGAGAAACTGCTGCCCAGTGGACCCTTGCCATAGACGGGGGATTCTGCCTGTTGTTTTCTGATAGCAGGCTGAAGGCTGGCAGCATTCTGGAGCCCAGGGCAACAACAGCCCAAGTCCCACCAAACATACAAATAAAAGAAAACACTAAGGTGCTGAAGTCAGAAGTAGCCAACATGTGGAAACATACGTGCTAGTTGCCTTGGACAGATCAACTTGGGTACTCATTGCTGCAACCTAGGAGGTAGGTTTTGTTAGCCCTGCTTTACAGATGACAGAATTGAGACTCATGGTCACGCAGGTAGGCTGAGAGAAAATGGTTGGAAGCAGATGGTTGTCTTTGCAATACCTAGCAAAACGTCACTCTGGACTTGCCCTCCCAGATCCTTGGAGCTGGAAGAGAGACCACTAGCCCTGGCTGCAGGGATTGCTGGGGTCTACAGATCAAGGGCCCCTAGTTCCCTCAGATGCCATCATCTTTGACCACTGGGGCTGCTCTGCTGTCTAAGCATCTCCAGGGGTGGGAGGTCTTCAAAAAGAACCCCAGGCAAGCAGAAGGTCCTGGGTGAAACCTGAAACCAGTGAGTTTTCAGTTTTGGACCTCAGATCCAGATCTGACTCAGGTGTGGCTCCAGCCTCTGCTGGAGACTGAGAAGTCCTCTCAAAGGCCCTGCTTCCAGATCTCACTGGTTTTCGCAGTTTCTCCCTGGTTGTCAGGAGCTAACCCTCAGCGCTGCACTGTTTCACCTGCATGACCTTGATACTCATGACATCATGGTGAGAAGGGACCCATGTTTGCTCCCATATGAAAAGTGAAGACACAGAACTAGAGAGAGAGGTCCAGAGACTTCCTGAAGGCTTCGCATCTAGTAACCGGTGGACCCGGGAGGCCCAGGACCCACAGGCTCTCTCGCTAGCTATCCCCGACCAGGGTCTGGTAGGATTCTAATCCTGGTGGTCTTTCTCTCAGTGGTGGACTGGGATGTCTTCCCTAAAACAGGCAGATAGAAGGGGGAGCATGGGCAGCCAGACCCTCCTGAGGACTGATCAGTTGACAAAAAGGGAAGAATGGGCCCAAAGCAGCTGACCATGGCTGCGGCTAGGGGGTGAGGCGTGAGACTGAGGAGCCTGAACCGTATCAATTATTGCCTTTGACAGCCCTGAAAAAAGCCTGAACTTTGCTTCTGGCACCTCTTGGCCACATGGCCTCTGCTGGGAGAGAAGCTGGAGCCCAGACTGTCTGGAGGAAGAGAGCTATTTGGGGCTGGGAGATTCCCCACCTTGTGGTCTCTCCCCCTGCTCTGCAGTATTGAGAGGGTAACTTACCCTGCCCTGCTCCTCTTCCCTCTCACTGCCTTCCTTGAAGGCCAAGGGGGCACATCTGGAGAGCCCCCGACGTGGCTGAAAAAGGACTATCCTTACCTGCCAGTTGAGAAGGGCTAGATAAACATGATGAGCTGGGCTGGATTTGGGGGTGGGATTTATAATACCACACCCTCCAGAGGCTCTCCAGAGCCCTTAGAGGGAAGGGAGTGGAGGTCCTGTCTGGGCTGTTGGGCGCAGGAGTAGAGAGCGCGAAGTGAAGACATGCAGCCATACACTTGATACTTTCTGAACACCTGCGCATGCGAGGCATTGTTCTAGACACTCAGAGTACCACGGCACATGACAGACAGAGTCCCTGCCCCCCTGGGGCTTATATTCTGCTATGAGGAGACATACTATAAACATGGGCTAGATAAAGAAAATAATTTCAAAGAGCGATAGCCCTGTGAAGGCAATGAAAACAGGTGATGTAGAGCGTTCCTGGGGGGCGGAGCTCGACTTCAGCTAGTGAGTGGTCAGGGAAGGCGTCTCTGAGCTGAGACCTGAAAGATCAGACAGAGGAAGCCATGGGAATATCTGGGGCAGAGTGTTCCAGCAGAGAGAACATCAAGTATAAAGCCCCCTGAGGTGGGATTTTCAAAGAGATTATAGGTAGTATGGGTTATTCACAGGCTGAGCCCCATCCAGTGGGTCAGGAGACGGATTTAGCCTTCGGATCTTCCTGTGTCACAAGTGTTTCGGAGCAGTAAGCCCATTTTCTGTAAAATTCCTACCCTAAACCCCCAGGAGGAGTTCATCAAATAAGGTAATAAAAGTGAATGAAAAAGGTCCCAACCCTCCCTCCTATGCTGTCCACACTTCCTTCTTTCCACTTTTTGGGGCACTGAGGGGAAGAGAACGTTTTCTCGGGTCCGAAGGGTGGAGGTTGGGCAGAAGGCATGCTGAGTCTTCAGCGACAAATCTGGGCAGCGAGGTGAAGAGAGGCCAGGGGTGGGGAAAGCAGCCCAGTGGCAGAGATCCTGCCCAAGAGAGCTGAACAAAGCCAGTGCTGAAATGGTCAAGGGGGCTCAGACAGTCCTGGATGCAGGAGAAGGTGGGGGCCAGAGGAGGAAGGCCCATCAGTGAGCACGGGATACAGGTCAGAGGCTCTGTGTCAGAGCTCCCCAGTAACTGGACCCTTCACAGTGGACAAAACAGCCTCAGCCTCCAAGCTGCCGTCAAGATAGGGGGGAGGAGTACTGGAAAGGGAAACTGAGGCAGAATCCTGGCCACTCTGGTTAAGCTGACCCAGGGAAGGGGAATAGGGAGGGAAAGCCTGAAGCCCTGAGGTCCTCCACCCAGAGGCATGGAGGAGCCCAGGCCTACAGCAGGGGGATGAGTTCCAGGCCTAAGTTGCTGTGAGTTCTGCTGTATTGGAACTGGTATGGGGATGACCTCAGAGGCTCAGTATGAGGGGACTAGAGAAGGCTGATCCCCAGCCAGAGAGCAACTGTACCCTTTGCTGCCATCTGGACCATCATGTCCAGTGTGTATCTCTTCCACACAGCTTCTTGGGGGAAGGCATGAAGCAGTTAATACTTGCTTTTTTGAAATCTTTAACCCAAATCATCACTTTGTGTTCACTCTGAGACACTGGCCTTTGTCAAAGGCTCCTTGATCCTTGAGTGTGCAGGTGTGGGTGATTTTGAGTAAGAACTGCCTTTTTCTTTTTTAATATGTATTTATTTCTTTGACTGCACGAGGTCTTACTTGCGGCATGTGGAGCTTTTTTAGTTGCAGCATGCGAACTCTTAATTGTGGCGTGTGGGATCTAGTTCCCTGACCAGGGATCGAACCCGGGCCACCTGCATTGGAAGTGAGGAATCTTAGTCACTGGGCCACCAGGGAAGGCTCAGAACTGTTTTTTTTTTTTTTCCTGTCCTGTAGAATACCTTTGGTCTTATATAGTTGTCCCAGAGAGATTAAGTGACCTACTCAAGGTCACACTGTAAACCCATGGAGAAAGTCATAAAAATGAAAATACAAATACCTATCGCTCCTTTATTGAGGATTGACCATGGCCCAGGTACAGTATTATATGCTTTACCTGGTTGACCCTCACAGCCTTCATAGCTTTCTGATAAAAAGAGAAAATAGGCTGAGCAAGGTGAACCACCTGCCCAGGTACATACAGCTAGCAAGTGAACGGAAAGGGATTTGAACCCAGAGAGTCTGACAGCAGAGGCTATACCAGGAACTACTTTGATGCAGGAAATCTGGGAGTCACCTAGGTCTCAAGAAAGGAAAATCCGCTGTCTTGACCAAGCAGGGCCCTGGGGGAGAGGAAAAGAAAGCACCGTGACTCTTTTCCTCTGCAGCCCTTTTCCTTCCTCCATTTTCCATTCTTTTTCTGCAAGGTAATTGCTTGGGGCAGTGACAACCTCCTGGCGAATTACACAGCTGGTTTCCCAGTGAGATTTGTAACAACAACCCCGCCAGCCTGGCAGCCCCAGCAAGTTCCGGTTTAAGAAACTAATTGCTGGATTGTGTAGTTGGTGCTAAATTGGGTAATTTCTTGGTGACGGCATGTGTGCCACTTCTTCCAATGCCAGCAAGATGTGAGTTGCATCAGAGAGCGTGTCACATGCGGCACTCTCCTAGCCTCCTTCACCCCCTATTTCCCAGCCAGCCACAGGCGATCACAAGAGGGGCTGCTTCCCTGGGCCCAGAGGTTCACCCCCTGGGCAGCTCACTGTGTCCTGGGCAAGTAGGTAGATGCCTTGGTGCCACATAATGGGGGAAAGTCACACCAGCGCCCAGAGTTGTCTGAGGGCTTCAAAGAGCCTCCTGTATTCTCTACTCTTCTGACGTTGGACTTGGGACAAATTCAGTACTCACCACACAGGGGAAAGGGCTAAACCACACTCTGGTTACCTCTGAAGTGTCTGGTATATGTGAGGTTCTTAATTTTGTGTTTCCCTTTTCTGAAAAACAAATCCATTGCTGTGTTCCTTCGGAATGGTGTTTAATCAGTTTGGCTTCCCTGGGCAGCAGCATGGGAAGGAGAAAAGCGCAGGCCTTGGAGTGAGGCTACGCTGGGTTTCACTTCTGGGTTTGCCACCTGCTGTGTAGACTTGGGACTGTCAGGCCCTCCCAGCCTCAGTTTCTTCTGCGAATTGCGGGGTGGGGTAATATCTATCCCTTGGCATTTCTGTTGTTGTTGTTCAGCCGCTCAGTCATGTCCTACTCTTTGTGACCCCATGGACTGCAGTACACCAGGCTCCCCTGTCCTCCTGCGTCTTCTGGAGTTTGCTCAAATTCGTGCCCATTGAATTGGAGATCCCATCTAGCCCATCTTCTCCTCTGCCGCCCCCTTCTCCTTTGGCCTGCAGTCTTTCCCAGCATCAGGGGCTTTTCCAAGGAGGCAGTTAAGATGTCATAAGTGAATGGATCTCGTTCTTTGTAGGTCTGCAGCCACTTTTCCAGCGCATGCCATCTGCCGAGCATTGCTCTAGGAATGGGGGAGATAATGCAGTGAATAAGATGGATGGAATTCCTGCACTTGCATGGAGCTTACCTTCTAATGGGAGAGACAGACAATTTCTGAGTCACACAGACTGAAAATGGCAATGACAGAAGAGCTATAGAGGTACACAGTGCCTTGAGAGCAAACAGCAGGGGGATCTGACCTAGTCAGGGAGGCCAGAGAAAGCTTCCCTGAGGAAGCAACAACTGGGCTGAGATCTGAAGGGTGTGTAGGAGTTAGCAAGGCAGAGGTAGGTGGGAAAAGCTTTCCAGATGGGAGGGAAATAGGCCCCTTGATGGGAGGGATTGTGGGACTGCAAAGACCAGCCTGGCTGGAGCAAAGGAAGCAAGGAGGGAGCGTGTTGTGAGAGGATTTTGGAAGCCCAGGAAGGGCCAGAGCCTGCAGGCCTTGTTGGATGGGTTAAGGCATTTTATCCTAAGAACATCAATAAGCCAGTGAAGAGTTTTAAGCAGGGAAGTGACATGATCAGATTTGTGTTTCCAAATGACCATTTGGAGGGGAACTGGGTAAGAATGGAGGCAGGGAGACCATTTAGAAGGCTTATGCAGACATCCAGGCAGGAGATGCTGTTCTGAGGTAGTTGGATTAGGTAGCAGCACTTTCTGCTGCAAATACAGAAAATCTGGCCAACGGTGGTTTCAATAAAGAGGACTTTATTCCTTCCTGCGTTTAGGCCTGGAGGAAGGCAACTGCTTCTGTTGGTTCCCTGGCTCGATGGCTCCAGGGCCGGCATTTCTGTGATTCTCTCTGCCTTGCTCTCTTGGTGGCAAGACAGCTGCCCTGGCTCCAGGCACTGTGATTGTATTCAAGCCGAAAAGAAAGGAAGGATGGTACTGGGGAGTCCTGCCCCTTTTATTATAAAGGCAAAGTCTTTCCCAGAGACTCTCATCAGATTTTTTTATGTATAAATTATTATCTAAATGTGAATCATGTGACTTCTAGGTACAAGGGAGTCTGGGAAAGGGGAAAGGAGGTTGAGAATGAGTTTTGGGCAGTCAGCCGACAGTGATTTGGTAGATGTGGAAATAAGTGGGCAGGTCCGTTTTTAGGAAACAAAATCCATAGGACATGGTGATGGATTGAATTATTAGTCCTCTCCGCGCCTGTTTTGCCTTCTTATTGATTATGCTTAGTAACGGGGAGGCAGCAAAAGGAATGTGATGGTAATCGTGAGATATGGGAGGGAGTTCATATAATTGAATCCATATCAGTTAAATCGTCTCTTTAAGAAATCCAGAAATCGGATAGCTTCCTTTTCTCCCAGTAATCTGAATTTGATTGTTTTGTGTAGTATTTGGACGTTGGGGATTTTGCAAATCCAGAATGAGGGCTTCACCTGGGGGACTATATTGCATAATCTTTAGAGTTTATAGTGTGGTTTCATGTATGTTGTATCACTTGTTACTAAAATCCTTGGAGATAGGTGAGCAGGTATCATTAGGCTTCGAGAGGGTGGGTCACCAGGTCTCAGGGTGGTCTGAGGGTTTGTGGTATCAGAGTTTGTGCTTTTTTCCACTAGCAAGTACTACATGGGAAAGGGAGTTGGGACTGCTTTGTCTGGAGAGGAATAAATACAGGGGCACATCTCCTCTGAGACTAAAGCTGGGGGAACATGGTGCATGCGTATGTGCTAAGTTGCTTCAGTTGTGTTCAACTCTTTGCAACTCTATGGACTAGAGCCTGCCAGGCTCCTCTGTCCATGAGATTCTCCAGCAAAAACACTGGAGTAGGCTGTCATGGCCTCTTCCGGGTGTGGGGGAGAACATGGATCGATGCTAAAGAGACTGAGTTTGGTAAGATCTTGATGAAGGCTCAGTGGCTGGCAGCAGCACCCGTGTAGTGGTGGGGGACGTGGGAAAGCCTGGGGGTGTCCAAACCATCGGTGTGGACATTCCCAGGCTCAATGTGGCCACAGACCAAGCAAACTGGGTGGTCTGGGTTTCTGCCAAACTGGCCTTTTGTGCTGTGAGTGTCAGACATGGGTCCTGCTTGGGGCAGGAAGAGGAGGACTGTGGCATGGGTGAAGGACCAAGCTATCAAAGCATCTTTCCAAGGTGGAGAGATGCTTCTAGGTGCTTTTCCAATAACTATTTGAGAGGCCATTTTGGTCTGAAGTCCCTTCTGCTTCCCCAGAGAGGGGTAAAGGTGGAGAAGAATTGTCATCTGGAGATAGGCAGTTGATATCTGTAAGGTTACCCCGGTTCCCCTCCAGGCAGGGTAACCAACAGCCTCTCCGGCTCAGGCCATAGGGTGGGCCAGAGGCTGGACAGGCCCTACCCTCCCCTCTATGGAAGATTCCCAGGAGACTTTACAATCTTCCTCATTGTCTCACATCCCTCAGGGTCAGGAAGTTCTTCTTGTTGTCTGACTGTGTCTCTTCCACTACTATTAATCATGCCTGCAAAGCTAGCTCTTCTTCCTGACATCCCTGTGTCTAATAATGGCATCATTAGTCTTCCAGTCACGGCTGCTGCAAACTTCAGAGTCGTCTTCCTTTCTGACTCTCTCTCTCTCTCTCTCTCTTCCATCTCTTCCTAGTGTTTTCCAAACCCCAAATGTCTGCTGGAACTCTCTCATCCCACCCCTCAAAACTGCTTATTTGCCCACCTCTTCTGCCTTTGTGCATGCTCTTGCCTTCCCTGGGAATTCCATCTCCCTTACACACAGCCATCTTGTTCTCCATCTCAAGCACACTCTTCTCTGGGAAGTCTTCCTCGGTTTCCCTCTATTGGATCTGCTCTTGCCCTCATCTTAACTGGCCTAACATTTTGGAACCTCTCTCCTGCACAGTCATTTATTCATCTACTTAGTGAACATTTGTTAAGTACCATCTCTGGGCAAAGCCCTGAGCTGAGTGCTGGAGATCCAGTGATAAATAGAATTTGGCTCCTACTCTGCAGAAGACTGGATTCTACTTGGGGATACAGAAACTGAAACAGACAATTTCAGTGCAATGCGATAGTTGCTTTCATGGGGGAACCCAGGGTATTCTAAAAACGCAATAGAGAGGCATAACCCAGAAAACTCTTCAAAGGAAGGTGGAGCTTAATCCGAATAAGTGTTAGCCAGGGGAATGTGTTGGGGGGTGGATGAAAGTAGATTCTAGGAGGAGGGAGCAGCTTATGCAAAAATACAGGGACCTAAAATAACCCTCTCATGTGAAAGGTTGGTCCCCCTGTTAGACTGTAAGCCTCTTAATGACAGGGACCACTCTTAAATCACCTCTATTCATGTCTCACTCTGAGTCTTGGTATGGTAGCTGCTCAACAAATATTTGTGGAATGGAATCATATTTGAGGGCAACGAAAATGCAGGGGCTCAGCACCACGGACAGATCACACAGACACCTGCAGTTGGAGGTAGTCCAACCTGTAAGCTTATTTGCATGCATTTGCATAATTAAGCCAACTTCATTTCCCTGGGGGTCCAGAGGCTCTGCATCATGGGGGATCCAATCAGTCCTGGCTTGGGGGGTTGGGCAGGGAAACTGTCAAGGCCAGAGACCGGTCCTCTGAGGACTCCAGGAGAATCTCTTTTCCTCTTTGCTTACCACCCTTTTCTTTCCGGATAGGAGCCAGCGGTCCTGAGCCTTCTGAAGTTAGGATTCTGCCTGGCGGTGGAGATCCTGACACCAAGGATGGGATACCCCAGATGGTGAGCGGTAGGAGAGTCTGGGGGATAGGGTTCTCAAACCAAAATAAGCTAGGTTTGAATCTTGATGCAAAGTGACTCACCCACTTACTGGCTCTGTGACCTTACCATTTTGAGCTATTTTCTCATGGGGAGATGTGGATAACATCTACACATAGGGTTTCAGGGGGTTTAGAGAGCACTGGGTATGCACAGTACCCAGTACATGGCGAGCGCTCAGAGATGGCCTGTGAGCGGGATCTGGAAGAAGCTTGAACCAGGGTGGGTATGGGGAGGCCGTGGTGGGGAGGAAGGGCAGGTGAACCACGGAGGTGCTGCTGTCTGGAGTCTTTGAGGCTGTCATCTCCCCGCAGTCAGCAGATGGCCCAGGAGCCTGGTCTGGGGTGAGGGAGGGCGCCGTCTGCCAGCTCCTTGGTCCCCGTCCCTCCTGCTGGCACTCCCTCCTGCTGCAGCTCCTGTCCTGGCAGCTCTGGAGTCCTGATTGGAGGCAGTTCTTGCTGAGAGCTGACCTCTCTGTCCTGTAGCCTCGGCGAGCCTGGGATGGGGGCCAGGGCCACTGGTCCCAAGGCTTCCCCTCCATCACCTCCCTGCTCTGCCAGCCCACTGTTCCTGGGAGGAGGAACTCCTGGGTTCTGACCCCAGTTTAGGATTCAGGTGCTGCCTAAATAGCCAGCGTTCCTCTTTTACGTTTCTCCTCCCTTCGTGACCTCTCTTCCACTGGAATGGGGGTGGCGGTAAAAGGCACGGGGGAATGTCGTCAGGGAGTATTTGGAACCCAGAAGAGGAGGGAGGAGTCATCTCAGGTTATCCCTTCCTGTCTCAGCCCTGGAGGGGAGGGAGAATGAGCCTCCAGCCCGATGGAAGGAACTGGGTGTGGATGGAAGGGGAGGGGTTATCCTACAGAATCTTGATGGAGATGTAGATTTGGGTCCAACGTCCTCTTTGGTTATTGCTTCTGGGAGCTGTGACCCAGAGCCCTGGCTCTTCATAGCAGGGGCATTGGGTAGGGGTGGGACACAGGTGTGGCACTGGCTCACTTTGCCTCACACCAGCTTGTTAGAAGCTAGTTCACATAATGGTTCGTATGTTTGACTATTGTTTTTATGCCTGTATTGGTATCTTTTTACTTTTGGTTACCACAGATTTTTTTAAAAAACCGTTTGGTTGAGGACATTTCCTCTTGGGAATAAGTATTTATCATCTTTGCAGCATTTGATGAATGGTGATATTATTTTGTGCCCTTGTGAGTGTCTTTGTCTAGTACGACTTTTAAGCCCGTACGGACAGTACAGTTAACCACAATGAACTGATATGCATTACCTAAGCAGTTCTAAGAATACCTGATAAAAGTTTCAGGTCAAGTGGCCTGTTGTTCGATCCTAATCCCATTGCTCCCTATTTTCCCAGGAGGTTCCTGGGGCCTGGCCCCCAGCGCTATGAAGAGCCCTTGCTGAGGCCATGAGGGGTTACCATGGCGACCGAGGCAGCCATCCCCGCCCAGCCCGCTTTGCCGACCAGCAGCATATGGACGTGGGCCCTGCTGCCAGGGCCCCGTACTTGGTGGGCTCCAGGGAGGCCTTCTCCACCGAGCCCCGCTTCTGTGCCCCAAGAGCTGGCCTGGGACACCTTTCTCCTGAAGGGCCCCTGAGCCTGAGTGAGGGGCCATCCATAGGCCCCGAGGGAGGGCCAGGAGGGGCCGGGGTTGGGGGGGGTAGCAGCACCTTCCCCAGGATGTACCCCGGCCAGGGCCCCTTCGACACCTGTGAAGACTGTGTGGGCCACCCGCAGGGCAAGGGTGCCCCCCGCCTGCCTCCCACACTGCTGGACCAGTTTGAAAAGCAGTTGCCAGTTCAACAGGATGGCTTCCACACGCTGCCATACCAGCGGGGTCCGGCAGGGGCCGGGCCCGGGCCCGGGCCGGGATCTGGCGCTGCCCCGGAGGCCCGCAGCGAGAGCCCCAGCCGCATCCGGCATCTGGTCCACTCCGTGCAGAAGCTGTTCGCCAAGTCCCACTCTCTGGAGGCTCCAGGGAAGCGGGACTACAACGGGCCCAAGGCCGAGGGAAGAGGTGGCTCCGGGGGAGACAGCTACCCAGGCCCGAGCTCTGGTGGCCCCCACGCCTCCCACCACCACCATCACCACCACCACCACCACCACCACCAGTCCCGGCATGGCAAGAGGAGTAAGAGCAAGGACCGCAAGGGGGATGGCCGGCACCAGGCCAAGGCCGCGGGCTGGTGGAGCTCCGATGACAACTTGGACAGTGACAGCGGCTTCCTGGCCGGTGGGCGGCCCCCTGGGGAGCCCGGGGGGCCCTTCTGCCTGGAGGCTCCGGATGGGTCCTACCGGGACTTGAGCTTCAAGGGGCGCTCGGGGGGGTCGGAAGGCCGCTGTCTTGCCTGCACTGGCATGTCCATGTCACTGGATGGACAATCGGTCAAGCGAAATGCCTGGCATACCATGATGGTCAGCCAGGGCCGGGATGGATACCCAGGGGCCGGGCCCAGCAAGGGGCTCCTGGGGCTGGAGGCTAAGGCCAAAGCCAGGACTTATCACTATCTGCAGGTGAGGCTTTGGTGGGGGTGGGGAACAGGATCCTCAGCCCTCACCAGTGTTGCCCCGGGGGCTGTGGAAGGGATTGGATGGGAGCCAGCTCTTCCCATGATGACGGGTCTGGAGACAGTGGGTTCTTCCCTGCCTCACTGTCTTGGAGCACCTTGAACCCCCTTGGGGACCTCAGTTTCCCCATTTGTGCAGTGAAGGGGCCCTTCTATTTTGATGTTGTATGTCAGTGCCAGGAAGGCTTTTCCTCTACCTGCTGTTTAGGACAAGCTGTGCCGGCCTCTGTCTTGTGAGGCTGGAGGCAGAATGAGGTTGAGGGTGAGCAGTGAACAGGACAGAGCGGGGCTGCCTGCCTGTGCTTCCCCAAGATTGGAGGTCAGCTGTTGGAAAGCAGCTGTCTTGCCTCCAGGCCTTCTCCAGACCTCTTTTCTGCCCAGATCTGGGTGGTCCAGATAGTATTTGGATGTGAAGGTCAGTTATTTCCGGAGTGTGCCTCTGCTGGTATTGTCATTCTGGGAAACCTGCGGTGGGACACCCGCGAGGCTGTGGGAGAGCCAGGGAACCTGTCCTGTGGGTTTTGCTGGGCTGGGGGGCACACTGAAGTCTGAGCTCCAGACCCAGCAGCGGGCTAGGGCTTCCTGGGAGTGGATGGTGCAGGTGATAACTGGCACACTGTCCCTGTCTTCTTTTACCACCTCTATGGTGTCTGCAGGTGAGGCTAGGAACTCTGACCCCTTCTTCTTATGGAGCCTTGGTCCATCCCTCACTGTCCCCTCGCCATCATCCTATAGGGATGAGGTTAGGGGCTCTTCCTGCCATCCACCTTCCTCTTCTCTGTCTCACGCTGCTCTCCCACATCCTCTGATGTGTCTTCTTGAGCCCGGAGGAGAAAGAGTCTAGACAAGTTCTAGAAGTCCAGTAGACTTAGGGTTATCCCCCAAACCCCCATTTCACACAGTTAATCCACATCCATTCATTCTGTGAGTGTTCCCTGGGTGCTGTGAATGCGAAGATGCAGACACAGGTGCTGCCTGGAGGAGTTCACAGTTTAACAGTGGGGTAGACAAGGCAGCTTCCCTGGTGGCTCAGATGGTAAAGAATCTTCCTGCAATGAGGGAGACCCGGGTTCAGTCCCTGGGTCAGGAAGATCCCTTGGAGGAGGGCATGGCAACCCACTCCAGTATTCTTGCCTGGAGAATCCCCATGCACAGAGGAGCCTAGCAGGCTGCAGTCCATGGGGTGGCAAAGAGTCGGGCATGACTGAGCAACTAAGCACACACAGAACAGAGTGCAGGGAGGCGGCGAGAGGAGAGAGCCTTGGGAACCTTGGGAGCCCAGAGGAGACACCTCACCCACTTGGGTGGTGGTGGCCAGGGGCTGCTCAGAGCAGCTTCCAGGAAGAATGTCCCCTGAATAGAGGCGCAGTGGACAAGTTGGAGTTAGTCGCGTGCAGTGATTCCCAGGACTGAGTGTTCCAGGAAGAGGCTGCAGCATGTTCAGAGGCATGGAGAATTGAGCTTGCACGTTGTCCTTTGGGTATCACTGGCCTTTTTGGTAAGTTGTTCACATGTTAGGGCTCTCCTGGGTGGGGAACTTGCTAAAGCTCAAGGGCCATAGTGGAAGCAGAAAGGGGCGAGAGACAGAAGGGGAGACTGGAGACTTCTAGGATTCAGGATTGGCCTTGCACTGCCCTCTTCCTGGGAATTGAAGGGTCCAGAAGAAAGGGCTCCGGAGAGAACACCAGCCCTTCTTCTGCCATCCCGGGAGCCTTGCCTCCACCTCGCGGCTCCCTGCTGCTTCTCCCGGGCTGCCCTGACCTCCCTGGGGGCTTCCTTTTTAACATGCACCTCACGGCGTCCTGCGGAGGAGCCGGCAGCTCTGCAGTGGCCATGGAGTGGGAACCCTGCAGTGTGGCAGAGCGTGCCCTGGCTGGCCTGCCACCTCCCTCTGCCTGCCTGTGGCTGCTCTCTGTAGAGTATGGGGAAGGGGAGGCCCTATCAGAGGCTGGGGATCCAGGGGATCATCCTGAGGACTGGGAAGTCTGAGCCTGTTTGGCAGAGAACAAAGGGCTGTAGAAATTCTCCAGACAACCTGTACTCCCCTGGCACAAAAGCAGGGGAAGCTGGCCGCATCAGCCCAGGTGTCTTGGTTGGTTGCCCAGCTCTTTTGTTGAGACTCTATCCTCCCACTGGATTCAGGTCTCCTGCAAACTTCTTCCAGAACCCTGCTTCTCACTTGGAGCCCTTGTTCCTTTATGGAGCCTCATCTCCTCCATGTGTTCCCATTTGATTGAGCCCAGCCCCCCACTCAGCCCTGTTCTCCCACCGAGGGCTCTTTCATGGGGCCCACCCATCCCTGAGTCCCTATTCTCACACTGATCTCTGGCCTCTCATCTAGCCTCACCCTAGAGTCTCTGTTCCTCTCTGGAACCCTGTGCTCTCCCCGAACCCTGACCCCCACCCCCACTTAGCCTGTTCTTTTCAACGGGCATAGGCCAACCATTACGGACTCCCTCACCCACCTGCAGACTCATCAAGATCCCCAGCCCCCATCATCCCCTTCCTTCTTGGCTCAGAGATGAAGCTAGGACCACGCATCCCACAGTGACCCCACCATAGGGCTTGAGCCCATCTCCCCGGGATCCCTTCCATCCATGAACTGTCCCTGCTTCCTCCCCACTTTCTTTCTCTTTACTGACTTTCCCTCATCCTGCAAACATGCCCAGATCGCTCTCATCCTAAAAAAGAAAAAAACTTTCCTTAACCCTATACCCCCTTCCATCTCCTTCCTGTCTGCCCTTCATTTCCAAGTTCTTAGAGCAGAGACTCTACCATTTCCTTTCATTCTCCCCTTTACTGGACTGGCTTCCACACTCCTGGCCTCTGAAATGTGCTGGCAGTGGTCACCAGTGGCCTCTTGAGAGCCCTCCTTGAGGTATGGCTCAATGCTCACCGTTACGATAGTTAACTTTGAACCCTTACTCTCTGTTGGTTCAGTTATTGTTTCCGCCAGTGCCGTGATGCAGGCGCAGTTATCATTACCTGCTCACAGATGAGGAAACTGTGGCAGACTTTAACCAACTTTGCTCACATTTACACAGCTAGCAAGTGATGGGGCCAGAATTCGAATATGGTTCTAACTCCCCAGCCCAAGCCGCTAACCTTGGCATGCACTGTGGCATTTGACATTATCAACTCCTTCTATTCTGGAAATGTCTCCTGTCTCCGTGACAGGGTGTTCTCCTGACTTCCCTCCCACCCACCTGCCCACTCCTTCTCAGGTGACTTCATAGGCTCCTCTCCCTTTCTTCGCGGTCCCCCTTTGAAATGTCAGTGGATCCCTGCCCACCTCTCTTTCCTCTTTCCTCCGGGCTGTTTCATTCACTCCTATGGATTCAGCTGCCACCCATGACTCCCCCCTGTCTGCCTCCAGCTCAGCTCTCTCCACTGAACTCCAGAATCAAACACTCAACCACCTGCTCCACAGTTCTTTGCCAGCTCAAGATGCTCAACCCTGAACCTATCACCTTTCCCCCACATCTGTTTCTCTGGGACTCTGTGGCTCAGTGAGCAATGCCACCATCCCCCAGGTCCTCAGCCGGCAGCCTCCCGGCCCTCCATGACTCCTCCCTGCCCCCCCCCCCCCCCCCGTGTCTAATCAGGCTCACTGATGCTCCTGAACACCTCTCATTTCCATCTTCTCTTCCCCCTCATTGTCATTGTCTTAATTTAGGGCTCATCATCTCTTGCCTGGATAACAGCATCAGCCTCTTAATTGGTCTCCCTCTCACCACTTGAGCCCCTGCCCTGCTTCTGGCTCTCCACAATCCAACCTCTGTTTGGACTGTTGAAGTGCTCTTTCTGAAACACAAACTGATGTCACTCCTCCTGTGGCTCTTCACAGAAGGGAGGGGGATGTCAGAGGATTTGGGATGTAAGCACGTTAAGAGAATGAAGGAGAAGGACGGCTGAAAGGTGACTGGTGTCAGGGGCTGCCTTACTGCTAGGGGTGAGATTGACATAGGTCGCTTTGGCCTCTGAGCTTCAACCTCTTGGCACCTATCATGGGAGCCCTTAGACTCTTTGAGTGGCCCTCAGTTAAGTAGCAGAAGGCCCATGGAGGATGAAGAGGCATGTCCTGTAGGATAGACCTCACCTGGTCTGCCTTGACATACTCCCGAGCGTGGTTTGCTTGAGCCAGGGCTGTGCATTCGCCACTGGCAGTGAAGAGAGAGGCTTCCCGATTTAGTAGGTACTTGAGGCCCCTTGTCCCTGCAGGTGCCGCAAGATGACTGGGGGGGTTACCCCACTGGGGGCAAGGATGGGGAGATCCCCTGCCGCAGGATGCGGAGCGGCAGCTACATCAAAGCCATGGGGGATGAGGAGAGCGGAGACTCAGACGGCAGCCCCAAGACATCTCCCAAAGCGGTCGCCCGGCGCTTCACCACTCGCCGCTCCTCCAGTGTGGACCAGGCCCGGATCAAGTAAGGACAACGGAGAGCTGGGGGATGGGGAGGGGGCAGGAAGCTGATGCTGAGTGCCTGCAAGAGATGTGCATTGCATGGGTACCAGTCAGGTTCCCTGCTTAGGGTTCACCTGTGCAGTCACGCTCTGGCCCATATGAAGAGGGGGTGCCTGTGAAAGCCCCTATCTGAATGCCTCTTTAGCACAGTTTTTTTACTCGGGAGTCTCCTCCTAGAGATTCTGAGGGTTTCTGAGGAACAGAACCCACTCAGGGCCCCCAGTGCTCTCATTCCCCTCCCCCACCTCCTAGCAGACCCCCATTCTGAATCTGGAATTTTGACCTTTCCCAGCTGCTGTGTCCCACCCCGGATCCACCCGCGGAGCTCCATTCCTGGCTACAGCCGTTCCCTCACCACCGGACAGGTAGGAAGCAGCCCAGCATGCCAGGGGGAAGGGGTGGGGAGGAGGACTCGCTCCCATGCTCACCCTTGGTCGTAAAAATCAGGAATCTGCCCCTGGAGAGAGCACAAGTCTGGTTCTGGGGAACGGGGAAGCATGCCCTGGGATTCTCAGAGCTGAATCAGACTGAGGGTCTCAGAGAGTCACGTCCTTAAAAACCATCAAGCATCCTCCAAGTGATGGACTTGGAAGGGGTGTGTCAGCTCTCTGAGCTTCCCTAGCTCTGTCCTGGTCTGACTGCTCCAGCTCCCCATCCCCATGTAAAAGGCAGGACTGATTGCACAGACTGAAGACGGCAGAGCTTCAGTCTCAGAGATGATCAGGGCCTGAGCTCTCTCCCCTCCACTCCACCTTGTGGACCACTGGCAAGATACTTTCCTCTCAACGCCTCTGTTTTCTCATGATGGAAATGACAATTGTAGTGATGCTTATCTCACAGGGGTTTGGGGAGTTCAGTGAGAAAATATATGCAAACACAAGGAAGGTGGCCCCAAAGGGTATTTTATAAGTGTAAGTTCTATACCTAAGTATAGACTTTCCCCTTAACTAAAGAAGGCAGTGCAGTTTAGTAATTAAATGCTTGAGGTGGGTTTGAATTCCAGCTCCACTCCTTAGCAGCTGAGTGACCTGGGGCAAGTTACTTGACTTTTTTGAGCCCCACTCTCCCTATTTAAAAATAGGCCTCATAATAGTGTTCTTGGCACAGAGCCAGCACTCAATAAAGGTTAGCTATTTTTACTGTTTGCTGGGGAAAAAAAGCAATGCAAAAAGCAAAGCAAAAGTCTCTCCTCTTTGGCTCTCCTTGTTTGTTGCCACTGCTGTCTCTCAGCATTTCTTTGTTACATTTCCTGAATCAGGGAATCTTGACTGGCACAGTCATCTTTTCACAGAAGACCAGCCTGTGTTGCTAAACTTACTTGTTAATGCTCCGTCTTTGTTTCCCTTGAGCCATCAGCAACATCCAACATGGCTGATGATTCTCTCCTTCCTGAAACACTTTACTCAGTTGGCCTTGAGGATGCCACATCTTTTAGATTCTTCTAGATTCTCTCTCTGGCTGCCTATTCTCAGTCTGTGTCACTGGGGCCCACAGACTCTTCAGGATCTAAACACCGGAGCTTTCCAGGGCTTAGTTCCTGGACTTCTTCTTACACTCGCTCTTTGGGTAAGCTCATCCAGGCTCATGGCTTTCAAGCTTATCGAGAACCCGATGACTTCCAAATGTTTATCATCAGCTCACGTTCTCCCATAAATACCGGGCATGTAAATCTACCTGTGTGTTGAAATCTCGCTTGGATGCTGAGTAGACATCTCAAAATTAAAATGTCCAAAACCAAACTGCCGGTGCCCTTTTCCTTCCTCTCCAGGTTACTTGCTCCATCCACTGTCTCCTCCATTTACTCTTGACCTCCGCCTCCTTTCTCACGTGTGCTTGTGGCAGTATTTTAGTTTGTACTTTGGTACTTTAGCATGTACACTATTTTAGTTGCCTCTCACTGTACCTTCATACATTTCATTCCTTCCTTTTATTTATTTATTTATTTTTTTGCTGTGCCGTGTGGCTTGTGGGATCTTAATTCCCTGACCAGGGGTTGAACCTGGGCTCCAGGCAGTGAGAGCACCATATCCTAACCACTGAACCATCAGGGAATTCTCTCATTCCTTCCTTTTAAAGTAAATTCTTCAGTAATTTTTTTCAGTACATGTCAGTGGCAAATTCTGCCTTTAACCAAAAATATAGTTTACCCTCCCTGTTGAACATAATTTAGCTTGTTACAGAATTCTAGGTCAACATTTATTTTCTCTGTGTTTTGAAGATATTCCCCGTCATCTGTTCTGTTGTTGGTGTTGAGAAGGCTGCTATTGACCCAGCTGTCTTTGTTGGTAATTTTCACTTCTCTCTGATTGCTGTCAAGATCTTGCCTTTGATTTCGGTGTCCTGCAGTTTCACAGTGATGTGTATGTGTGTGTGCATGCTCACACACACATCCACACACACACCCCCCCCACACACACACACACACACAGTGTTTCGAGAATCTGAGGATCATGTCTCTCATCAGATCTGGAACATTCTCTCATGTTCCTGTTTGCTGACTTCCTTTTACTTTCAATCTCTGTGCTTTTTGATCCAGTCTGACAATCTCTGCCTTTTGAATGAGTGTTTTGTTTATTCACGTTTAATGTGATTACTGATTTGGTTAGATTGTCTCATGTCATTTTTGTTCCTCTGTTCTCCCTTAATGCCTTCTTTTGTATTAAATATTTTGTGTGCAGTTTTATTTCTTTTTGTTAATTCTCTTTACTATATTATTTAGTGCATTAGTGATTGCACTAAGAATTACATGTGTAACTAATTAAAACCTAGTTTATTCTGGTAAAATATAGAAGCATTGCTCTAATATCTCTCCTCTTCCTCTCCCTTCTTTGTGCTATTATTGTCATATGTATTTTCTATATATGTGTTATAAGCTAAAACTTATTATAAACATAATAGTAACGGAATAATTACTTTGCACACTCTTCTGTCTTTTTTAACCTTTTAAAAATCTTATGTCTCTTAAAGAATTGAGAGAAAAAGTGTGAACCATATTCGTATTTACTCACATATTTACCATTTCTGGTGCTCTTCATTTCTTCCTGTGT
The DNA here is from genome assembly GCA_006410615.1 of Neotragus moschatus. Classification (NCBI taxonomy): domain Eukaryota; kingdom Metazoa; phylum Chordata; class Mammalia; order Artiodactyla; family Bovidae; genus Neotragus; species Neotragus moschatus. The sequence continues at coordinate 2,219,240 of SJYA01000452.1, read as the reverse complement.
ATTTGAGTTACTCTTGGGTGTCACTTCCTTTTAAGCTGAAGAAATTGCATTAGTATTTCTTATAAGATAACTCTGTTGGCAATACTTTCTTCAGTCTGTATTTATTTGGAAACGTCTTTATTTTTCCTTTATTTTTTGAAGGATAGTTTTGCTGAATATAGAATTCCTGGTTGATAGTTTTTTTTCTTTTAGCACTTTGACTATACACTGAGTGCTATACACTTTGAACATCGCTGCTTTTGGTGTTCATGATTTCTGACGAAAAGACAATTAATAATTTTTTGGGGGGTATGCAATGAATTGTTTTTTTCTCTTGTTGTTATTAAGATTTTCTTAACAAATATGTTCTCTTCGTCTTTAGAAAGTTGATTGTAATGTGTCTGGGTATGGATCTCTTTGTATTTAGCCTACTTTGGATTCACTGAGTTTCTTTGACATGTGGATTAACGTTTTTAAGCAAATTTGGAAAGTTTGGGGCCATTTCTTCAGATATTTTTTCTTCCTCTCTCTCATCGTTTTTCTGGGACTCCCATTACATGGATACTGGCATACTTGCTGTTGCCATAAGTCTCTGAGACACTGCTCATTTCTGTTCAATATTTCACCCCACTCTCTTCTTTATACTGGATAATCTATGCTGAGTATCTTAAGTTTTATTGATAACTTTTTATGCTGAGCCTTTCTAGCCTATTTTAAATTTCAGTTATTGTATTTTCAGGTCTAGAATTTCCATTTGATTCTTTTCTTCTTTTTAAAACAATTTTTTCTTTATGGTGATTTTCTACTAACGCCATCACTGTTGTCATACTTTCTTTAGATATTTAAATATGATTTCCTTCAGTTCTCTGAACATTCTTATAATACCGGCCTTGTAGTCTTTGTATAATAAATCAAACATTCAGGGACATTCACATTTTCTTGTTTATTTACACGTGTCATAAAATTTTTGGTTGAATACTGAACATTTTATTTAACATATTGTAGCAACTCTGGATTCTTATTTTACCTCTTGAAGATTGCTATCGCTTTGTTTATTTGTTAATTCCTGGTCTAAATCTGTGAAATCTACCTACCTTGCCAGATGTAGCCTCTGATGTCTCCTCTAACTTTTTTCTTTCTTGATTTTATTTTAAAGCCTGGTTTCCTAGGGGTTGACCCTGTCTCTGCATAGCCTAGTGTCCAGCCAGAGACTGATCAGAGGTTGTGCTCAAAAACTTCCAAGCCAGTAAGGCTTCCTTTCTCTCCTTTTATGGTTCTATGTGTGAGCTGAGGAACATTGCTGTTTTCAAGCCTGCTCTGGCTTTTATTTTTCACAGGCTCTCCTACATTTCTTCTGTATATATGCATAAGCTCTATTGGCCAGGGATATATGGGTGGGCTCAAGGCCTTTCTGATTTTTGTGGTACATGCACCCAGCCTCTAGTTAACCCAGATTATGTGAAGGGCTTATCAAACTCTCTGTGGCTATCTTTCCCCTCTAGAATTCCCCATCAAGTTCCTGTCTAGTCTGCCAGTCCCGTTGCTTGCCCCCAAACAGTGCTGAAACCTCAACCTGTTAGTGCCACTGGTTATTCTTATTCTTGACACTATAATGGACAGTGCTCAAAATAAAGTGAGCCCCCTTTGTTAGTTGCAGTTAAGCAGCTGGTTTTCATAGCCTGGTCCACCCTAGTTGAACTATTGCAACTTATAGAGCTGGGAACTTGTGTTATGGGATCAATTCCAGGTGAGGACACTACAGACTCATTGTTCTTACCCAGAGTTCAGCAGTTTTCATGAATGTGTTTGTTGTATAACTTTGATTGATTTTTCAGAGTGATAAAATGGTTGTCTTGGAGAGCTTTGTGCAGCTTTATAGTTGTCTTAGGGCATAGGGTTTGGTATCCTCACTCTGTTGTGTCTGAAGTCAGAAGTCTGGAAGATTCTTAATGACTAGACTATTATTATCAACCCACTCCAGTATTCTTGCCTGGAGAATCCCATGGACAGAGGAGCCTGATAGGCTACAGTCCATGAGGTCACAAGAGTTGGACATAGGTTCACAACTAAACCACCATTATTATCTCTTAAACTATCATTTCTTCTGCGTTTTATCTGGGTTTCCCCGGAGAGTCCACCTGCAATGCAGGAAACCCAGGTTCAATCCCTGGGTCAGGAAGACCCCTGGAGAAGGGACTGGCTACCCACTCCAGTATTCTTGCCTGGAGAATTCCATGGAAAGCGGAGCCTGGCGAGCTATAGTCCATGGGGTAACACAGAGTTGGACACGACGAAGTGACTAACCCAGACATATTTTATCTAGTCCCTCCTCTAGAGCTTCTATTAGCTGTCTTTGGGGTATTTTTATCATTTCCTTTGTATATCTTAACCGCTCCTTCATATTACCCATTTCTTTACCTCTCTTTGCTGCCTTCGGAGTAGGTTCCTCAGATATACTCTCTGGATCTCTGTTTTTCTCTTCTGTTGTGTTTCATTTACTACTTAACTTATCACTTGTGTTTTAATTTTCNTAAACTTACTTGTTAATGCTCCGTCTTTGTTTCCCTTGAGCCATCAGCAACATCCAACATGGCTGATGATTCTCTCCTTCCTGAAACACTTTACTCAGTTGGCCTTGAGGATGCCACATCTTTTAGATTCTTCTAGATTCTCTCTCTGGCTGCCTATTCTCAGTCTGTGTCACTGGGGCCCACAGACTCTTCAGGATCTAAACACCGGAGCTTTCCAGGGCTTAGTTCCTGGACTTCTTCTTACACTCGCTCTTTGGGTAAGCTCATCCAGGCTCATGGCTTTCAAGCTTATCGAGAACCCGATGACTTCCAAATGTTTATCATCAGCTCACGTTCTCCCATAAATACCGGGCATGTAAATCTACCTGTGTGTTGAAATCTCGCTTGGATGCTGAGTAGACATCTCAAAATTAAAATGTCCAAAACCAAACTGCCGGTGCCCTTTTCCTTCCTCTCCAGGTTACTTGCTCCATCCACTGTCTCCTCCATTTACTCTTGACCTCCGCCTCCTTTCTCACGTGTGCTTGTGGCAGTATTTTAGTTTGTACTTTGGTACTTTAGCATGTACACTATTTTAGTTGCCTCTCACTGTACCTTCATACATTTCATTCCTTCCTTTTATTTATTTATTTATTTTTTTGCTGTGCCGTGTGGCTTGTGGGATCTTAATTCCCTGACCAGGGGTTGAACCTGGGCTCCAGGCAGTGAGAGCACCATATCCTAACCACTGAACCATCAGGGAATTCTCTCATTCCTTCCTTTTAAAGTAAATTCTTCAGTAATTTTTTTCAGTACATGTCAGTGGCAAATTCTGCCTTTAACCAAAAATATAGTTTACCCTCCCTGTTGAACATAATTTAGCTTGTTACAGAATTCTAGGTCAACATTTATTTTCTCTGTGTTTTGAAGATATTCCCCGTCATCTGTTCTGTTGTTGGTGTTGAGAAGGCTGCTATTGACCCAGCTGTCTTTGTTGGTAATTTTCACTTCTCTCTGATTGCTGTCAAGATCTTGCCTTTGATTTCGGTGTCCTGCAGTTTCACAGTGATGTGTATGTGTGTGTGCATGCTCACACACACATCCACACACACACCCCCCCCACACACACACACACACACAGTGTTTCGAGAATCTGAGGATCATGTCTCTCATCAGATCTGGAACATTCTCTCATGTTCCTGTTTGCTGACTTCCTTTTACTTTCAATCTCTGTGCTTTTTGATCCAGTCTGACAATCTCTGCCTTTTGAATGAGTGTTTTGTTTATTCACGTTTAATGTGATTACTGATTTGGTTAGATTGTCTCATGTCATTTTTGTTCCTCTGTTCTCCCTTAATGCCTTCTTTTGTATTAAATATTTTGTGTGCAGTTTTATTTCTTTTTGTTAATTCTCTTTACTATATTATTTAGTGCATTAGTGATTGCACTAAGAATTACATGTGTAACTAATTAAAACCTAGTTTATTCTGGTAAAATATAGAAGCATTGCTCTAATATCTCTCCTCTTCCTCTCCCTTCTTTGTGCTATTATTGTCATATGTATTTTCTATATATGTGTTATAAGCTAAAACTTATTATAAACATAATAGTAACGGAATAATTACTTTGCACACTCTTCTGTCTTTTTTAACCTTTTAAAAATCTTATGTCTCTTAAAGAATTGAGAGAAAAAGTGTGAACCATATTCGTATTTACTCACATATTTACCATTTCTGGTGCTCTTCATTTCTTCCTGTGTATTTGAGTTACTCTTGGGTGTCACTTCCTTTTAAGCTGAAGAAATTGCATTAGTATTTCTTATAAGATAACTCTGTTGGCAATACTTTCTTCAGTCTGTATTTATTTGGAAACGTCTTTATTTTTCCTTTATTTTTTGAAGGATAGTTTTGCTGAATATAGAATTCCTGGTTGATAGTTTTTTTTCTTTTAGCACTTTGACTATACACTGAGTGCTATACACTTTGAACATCGCTGCTTTTGGTGTTCATGATTTCTGACGAAAAGACAATTAATAATTTTTTGGGGGGTATGCAATGAATTGTTTTTTTCTCTTGTTGTTATTAAGATTTTCTTAACAAATATGTTCTCTTCGTCTTTAGAAAGTTGATTGTAATGTGTCTGGGTATGGATCTCTTTGTATTTAGCCTACTTTGGATTCACTGAGTTTCTTTGACATGTGGATTAACGTTTTTAAGCAAATTTGGAAAGTTTGGGGCCATTTCTTCAGATATTTTTTCTTCCTCTCTCTCATCGTTTTTCTGGGACTCCCATTACATGGATACTGGCATACTTGCTGTTGCCATAAGTCTCTGAGACACTGCTCATTTCTGTTCAATATTTCACCCCACTCTCTTCTTTATACTGGATAATCTATGCTGAGTATCTTAAGTTTTATTGATAACTTTTTATGCTGAGCCTTTCTAGCCTATTTTAAATTTCAGTTATTGTATTTTCAGGTCTAGAATTTCCATTTGATTCTTTTCTTCTTTTTAAAACAATTTTTTCTTTATGGTGATTTTCTACTAACGCCATCACTGTTGTCATACTTTCTTTAGATATTTAAATATGATTTCCTTCAGTTCTCTGAACATTCTTATAATACCGGCCTTGTAGTCTTTGTATAATAAATCAAACATTCAGGGACATTCACATTTTCTTGTTTATTTACACGTGTCATAAAATTTTTGGTTGAATACTGAACATTTTATTTAACATATTGTAGCAACTCTGGATTCTTATTTTACCTCTTGAAGATTGCTATCGCTTTGTTTATTTGTTAATTCCTGGTCTAAATCTGTGAAATCTACCTACCTTGCCAGATGTAGCCTCTGATGTCTCCTCTAACTTTTTTCTTTCTTGATTTTATTTTAAAGCCTGGTTTCCTAGGGGTTGACCCTGTCTCTGCATAGCCTAGTGTCCAGCCAGAGACTGATCAGAGGTTGTGCTCAAAAACTTCCAAGCCAGTAAGGCTTCCTTTCTCTCCTTTTATGGTTCTATGTGTGAGCTGAGGAACATTGCTGTTTTCAAGCCTGCTCTGGCTTTTATTTTTCACAGGCTCTCCTACATTTCTTCTGTATATATGCATAAGCTCTATTGGCCAGGGATATATGGGTGGGCTCAAGGCCTTTCTGATTTTTGTGGTACATGCACCCAGCCTCTAGTTAACCCAGATTATGTGAAGGGCTTATCAAACTCTCTGTGGCTATCTTTCCCCTCTAGAATTCCCCATCAAGTTCCTGTCTAGTCTGCCAGTCCCGTTGCTTGCCCCCAAACAGTGCTGAAACCTCAACCTGTTAGTGCCACTGGTTATTCTTATTCTTGACACTATAATGGACAGTGCTCAAAATAAAGTGAGCCCCCTTTGTTAGTTGCAGTTAAGCAGCTGGTTTTCATAGCCTGGTCCACCCTAGTTGAACTATTGCAACTTATAGAGCTGGGAACTTGTGTTATGGGATCAATTCCAGGTGAGGACACTACAGACTCATTGTTCTTACCCAGAGTTCAGCAGTTTTCATGAATGTGTTTGTTGTATAACTTTGATTGATTTTTCAGAGTGATAAAATGGTTGTCTTGGAGAGCTTTGTGCAGCTTTATAGTTGTCTTAGGGCATAGGGTTTGGTATCCTCACTCTGTTGTGTCTGAAGTCAGAAGTCTGGAAGATTCTTAATGACTAGACTATTATTATCAACCCACTCCAGTATTCTTGCCTGGAGAATCCCATGGACAGAGGAGCCTGATAGGCTACAGTCCATGAGGTCACAAGAGTTGGACATAGGTTCACAACTAAACCACCATTATTATCTCTTAAACTATCATTTCTTCTGCGTTTTATCTGGGTTTCCCCGGAGAGTCCACCTGCAATGCAGGAAACCCAGGTTCAATCCCTGGGTCAGGAAGACCCCTGGAGAAGGGACTGGCTACCCACTCCAGTATTCTTGCCTGGAGAATTCCATGGAAAGCGGAGCCTGGCGAGCTATAGTCCATGGGGTAACACAGAGTTGGACACGACGAAGTGACTAACCCAGACATATTTTATCTAGTCCCTCCTCTAGAGCTTCTATTAGCTGTCTTTGGGGTATTTTTATCATTTCCTTTGTATATCTTAACCGCTCCTTCATATTACCCATTTCTTTACCTCTCTTTGCTGCCTTCGGAGTAGGTTCCTCAGATATACTCTCTGGATCTCTGTTTTTCTCTTCTGTTGTGTTTCATTTACTACTTAACTTATCACTTGTGTTTTAATTTTCCCCTCCCCTCCCTCCACCTAGAAATCTGAATTGCTTTCTTTGGAAATCTTTCTGCTTTTTTTTTTTTTTTCCAAAGCTTTTATTCTATCTTTAGCTTTGTTTATCTTTTAAGTTTTAGAAAATTTAAACATAGTTTAAAAGCTAATCTGCTTTTGCTATAACAGATAAGCCTTGAATTCTCAATAGTTTAACTCAATAAAAGTTTAGTTCTCATTTATGTCGCTGTTTCTATTAGTTACCTATTGTGCTAAGTTGCTTCAGTCATGTCCAAATCTTCCCTATCCTTTGGACTGTAGCCTACCAGGCTTCTCTGTCCCATGGGATTCTCCAGGCAAGAATACCGGAGTGGGTTGCCATGCCCTCCTCCAGGGGATCTTCCTGACCCAGGGATCAAACCTGTGTCTCTTATGTCTCATGCATTGGCAGGCAGGCTCTTTTCCGCTAGCAATACTTGGGAGGCCCAGTTACCTATTGCTGCATAAAAAATTACCCCAAAATATAGTGTCTTGGAACTCTCCTGATGGTCCAGTGGTTAAGAATCTGCCTTCCAGTGCAGGAGACACAGGTTTGATCCCTAGACCAGGAACTGAGCCTGCACAGCACAACGAAGACCCAGTGTAGCCAAAACCAAACCAATAAAAACATGAGTCTTAAAACAAAAATTGTTCATTATTCCACAATTTCTATAGGTCAGGAATCTGAGCACAATTTACTGGCGCCACCTGGGTCAGATGTCCTACAGGCTTTATCAAGGTGTTGGCCAAGGCTGCAGTCATCTCAAGGTTTGACTAGCAGAAGATCTCTTTCCACGCTCACCTGCGGTCAGCAGGCTTCATGTCCGTAATGTGTGGGACTCACCGTATGGCTCACAATATAGCACAACTCACAGCACACCAGCTTGCTTCCCCCAGAGCAAAGGCTCAGAGAGAGTGAGAGAATGTGTCCGAGATGGAAGCCCTGGTATTTTTGTGATCTAATCTCAGAAGTGACATGCCGTTGCATCTGCCGTATTCTTTTCATTAGAAGTGGACAGATAGGTCTAATCTGCACTGGAGAGGAGGGGACTCTGCAAGAGTGTGAATGCCAGGAGGTGAAGAGTTAGGGGCCACGTCAGACCGCACTTTCTAATATGAGTTCATCTTCAGTGGAGCTTTATTTGTGATCATCCTCATCAGCTTGGCTTAAGAGTGGGTCCCCCAGATTTTTAGATTGCTCTGTTAGACCGTTCTTGGTCTGGGACCATTTTATGTTAATTTTTAATCTGGGGAGGGATCTGGCGCATGTAGATACAAAATCCTGTGTCTGTGTGAAAACTACCTTGTGAGTGTAAATCCTTAGGGAATTTATCGTCTGTCTCCCCTCCTCAGTGCCTAGACTGCTGACTAGTTCCTTTGTCATCGGTCTGTGCCGATAATTGATTTTTTTTCTAGTTTATCATTTTATCAAAGCTTTCTCCTTTTCTCCTTGTATGCAGGTTCCCATTTCCAATTCCGTGCTTCATGTGGGCCCAGAGCCTTACTCCTACACCCAAGTGGGTGTTAAAATCTAAGTCCTTTGGTTACTGAGACCATCTCCCCCTTCCCCCTACCTCCCACCTCCACTGGGCTGTTTGCAGCAGCATTGGCTCACATAGTTAATATTCTGATTTTCCAATCTCCTCTTTGTTTTTGTCCCCTGGGGACTTATCTCGCTTTCTTGTGAGCTCAGCTATGCATGTAAAACGTTTGTTATATTTTATCCAGTGTTTTAGAATGTTTTTAAATGAGAGGGTTTTCCAAAGTTATCTAAGCCAAATGCTATATGTAAAGTATACAGGATGTTGCCTCGCCCCCAACTGGACCCACCAGCACCAGTACAGACAGTTTTCAATTAGACCCAAACGAAATATTTTCTTTTAAATATCCCACAGCCTTGGAAATACTGATTCTGAGTCTAGATTGCAGAAAGGCTAAGCTTCTTATTTCCCAAGAGGATTTTTTGATTTTGACTCACCTGAAAGTAAGTGTCAGGGGGAGCAGGATGGAAGGCTGTATAGGGAAAAGAGGAGAATTCACAGCATAATGTTACAGTTTCATACTTGTAATGCAGTAAAGATCAGCTCAGATGCAATATTCCTCTGAGAGTCTATAAAAGTCTGCATTTCTCTTGGGTCCTGGTCCCTTGTTGGAACTCTAAAAGTTCCTCTTGGCTAGTAGAGATGGAAGATGTGTGGCCCTGGGGAGTTTCTCACTCCCCTTCTGTCTGCCTTAGATAGAGTTGGTCATGGAACTAACATATGGTTGGGATTTCAAGAGCTTGAGAACCTTTGGGAAAGAGGGACCTCTGAGAAGTATTGTCATTGTGATTTAAGAACCTTTTGCTACTAATAATAGTAGCAATGTAAATTTATTTATTTTTATTATATACATAAGTATTTTAAAATTTTGGAGAAAGAAATGGCAACCCACTCCAGTACTCTTGCCTGGAAAATTCCATGGACAGAGGAGCCTGGGGTGCTACAGCCCATGGGGTCGCAAAGAGTTGGACACGACTGAGCAACTTCAGTTTCTTTCTTTCTATTTAGAAGTGTATTTATTTTATTATTTATTTTTGGCTGCACTGGGTCTTCATTGCTGGTGCAGGCTTTCTCTAGTTGCAGTGCATGGGCTTTTCATTGTGGTATCTTCTCTGGTTGCAGAGCATAGTTTCTAGGTGCATGGGCTCAGTGGATGCGGCTTTGGGGCTTAGTTTTCCCATGGCATGTGGAATCTTCCTGGACCAGGGATTGAACCCATGTCTCTTGCATTGGCAGGTGGATTTTTAACCACTGGACCACCAGAAAAGTCTGCTAATGTTTATTAAGCATCTGCTATATGCCAGATATTATGCCTAGTGCTTTACACACAGAAGAGGGCTAGAGATACAGAGATAAGAGTATCAGAGAGTGAGATTCCTTCTATCCTTGGTATTCAGACTTGAGGCCAAAATGCTCTCTGCTGGGATTGGGTCAGCTTTCTTGTGCTTTAGAGGGATCCTCTGGGTTGGATTTGTTCTGGTTGGGGAATATCCTGAGCCGAGCCTAGAAATAGCAGGAGTTAGGTTATCTCTTGGGAGAAGGCAATGGTAACCCACTCCAGTACTCTTGCCTGGAAAATCCCATGGACGGAGGAGCCTGGTGCGCTGCAGTCCATGGGGTCACTAAGAGTCGGACACGACTGAGTGACTTCACTTTCACTTTTCACTTTCATGTATTCGAGAAGGAAATGGCGACCCACTCCAGTGTTCTTGCCTGGAGAATCCCAGGGATGGGGGAGCCTGGTGGGCTGCCGTCTATGGGGTTGCACAGAGTCGGACACGACTGAAGCAACTTAGCAGCAGCAGCAGCAGCAGCAGCAGGTTATCTCTTGAGCTTTAGGAAATAGCCTGGCACCACTGGTGCTTGGTACCCCAGAGGTCAAGAGATAGGAAACTGAGAGGTAGACTCACAAGGAGTTGTGACTTGTCTATTGGCTTCCCTTGTACCTCAGATGGTAAAGAATCTGCCTGCAATGCAGGAGACCTGGGCTTGATCCCTGGGTCGGGAAGATCCCCTGGAGAAGGGAATGGCTACCCACTCCAGTATTCTTATCTGGAGAATTCCACTGGCAAAGGAGCCTGATAGGCTACAGTCCATGGGGTCACAAAGAGTTGGACACGAATGAGGGACTAACACTTTTTTTGTAATTTCTATACACTTGTAATGAAGTTCGTTTAGAAAAAAGCTGAAGATAGTCTTCCTTTTTAATTACTGGGCCAATATGGGAATCATTGAACCTGAATCTCCAGAAAATTTGGCTCTGACCTTCAAAGCTGTCAAAACGAAGAGAGGCTTAGAGTTAGAGAACTCTGGGTTCAGATCCTTAGGGTGGTGCCCAAGTTAATGTAAGTTTAACAAGGTCTCCAGGAAATTCTGATACTCAGCCTGGCAGGAGAGCCAGGAAACTAAGCACTTTGGTTTTCTCACGTACATGCTGGGCACCTTTGGATAATTCATCTACCCTCTCTGAGCCTTGGTTTGCCTATCGGTAGAACAGGATGGAAATTCCTGCTCAATTTGAGGTAGACTGTAGTGTTATAATATCATATATACTTTGGAGGCCGAGTTTGGAAACTCTGAGCTGCATTTTACACGTGGATCAAGCCACTCCTTTCTCTGTTGACTGCATGTCAATAGGATGCTGTGACTCTTTCCTGGGAGATGTCACAAGACGCAGCCACGGGATACTTGCTGTCATATTCATCCTCTGGTTGCTACTGAGGACCTTGTCCATGATTTCATCCAGTGGCCTCTGCATAATCACCCGTGGGCGAATTTCTCTGGGACTCAGTGACCGTTGTCATGAGTGGTGGCCTGTGTTTGCCAGGCAGGCCCTGACACCATCACATGGCACAGATGGAGGGCTTACCTGCACCAAGTGCCTCCCATGTTTTTCTTTGAGTTCCCTAAATAGCCCTACTAGTATGGTACCATTATCTTTCCTATTTGACTGATGATTAAACTGGGGCCCAAAAACTTTAAATGACTTTCTCAGGCCACACTGCTAGGAAGTATCAGAGCCAGCATTTGAGTCCAGCTGAGTCTTACAACATAGCCCTTGCAAACAACCCACAGCCTATACTCAAAGCGCTGGCTGTTCTGAAGCTCAGGGTCAAAGATGCAACCATCCTGTTCCCTGATTGTTGAGTTTACCACTAACCCACCTTCTTCCATACCTTTATATTTTCTTTTTGCCAGTTTTCTCATTCAAAGCAAATGAAGCAACAGCCTCTGGTGTATTTAGTCTTAGTGCAGTGTTATGCAACATGGTTCCATGAACAAAATTCTTGTTTTGCTTTTTCTTAGTTGCTTAAATTCTTTTTTAACACATCACAAAATGATTCTGCGTCACAAACTATCAAAACCAAAAACAAGAATCTTGATTCTCAGTGACTGAACTTCCCTCAGAGGAGGAGGGCAGGGTAGGAACCTGCAGGCTGAACCAGGCTGAGTCCCTCCTCAGTTAGTGGGCAGATGGTGGGGGAGGGCTTGAAACACTACAAGGTTGATAATTTTTGCTCCATTATGTACTCATTAATTTCCTTCCTTCCACGTGATTATATCTCTATGGGTTGCTTTCGATCATTTTTGTAATGCAGTAGGTCATAAATGGGCTTCTCTGGTGGCTCAGACAGTAAAGAACCTGCCTGCAGTGCAGGAGAACTGAGTTCAGTCCCTGGTTGGGGAAGATCCCCTGGAGAAGGAAATGGCAACCCACTCCAGTATTCTTGCCTGGACAATTCCATGGACAGNTGTAATGCAGTAGGTCATAAATGGGCTTCTCTGGTGGCTCAGACAGTAAAGAACCTGCCTGCAGTGCAGGAGAACTGAGTTCAGTCCCTGGTTGGGGAAGATCCCCTGGAGAAGGAAATGGCAACCCACTCCAGTATTCTTGCCTGGACAATTCCATGGACAGAGGAGTCTGGTGGACTGTGGTCCTTGGAGTCGCAGAGTTGGACACGCTGAGCGACTTTCACTTTTTCAGGTCGCAAATAGTAACAGTTGTTCTTCCCTGCAGTACAAACTTGGCGGTCAGCTCCCTTGTCCTCTCCCCCAGGGCTCAGGTGAGAGAACCATGAGGGGATGGGATCCCTTGGAGAGGAAGATGGCACCGTCTGGGAGAGGTATAGATGGGGCAGAGAGAGGAGTATTTAGAGGAAAGATTAGACACCAAGGTTGATCCCAAAGCAGGCCCCGGGACTGGCACGGGGCAGAGCTGCCTCCATCTTTCCCTGCATGGGCTGGGGGTTTCTTTTAGTCCAAATGCGGAAGTCTCACACTGAGACCCAGCCTCTGCAGAGCTAGAGATGTTCTAAGGCAAAGTGCCTCAGACACGCCCCCCACTCGAGCACCACGGCAACTGTCCTTCTGGTCCCTGCACCCAGCTCAGCGAGGAGCTGAACCAGCAGCTGGAGGCCATGTGCGGGTCCGTGTTTGGGGAACTGGAGTCCCAGGCCGTGGACGCTCTGGATCTGCCCGGCTGTTTCCGCATGCGGAGCCACAGCTACCTCCGGGCCATTCAGGCTGGCTGCTCTCAAGACGACGACTGCCTGCCCCTCCTTGCTGCCCCTGCCTCTGTCTCAGGGAGGCCCGGCTCCTGTGAGTATGCCCTCTCTGCCCCTGGCCCAGCCCTCGGTTGGAGAGTGATCTGGGTTCCAGCTCCGGCCCTGGTCGCGGCCGTGCTGCTCGACTTTGGGCAGATCGCTTGCCTCTCTGGGCCGGATGAAGGAATGATCCGTGGTTCTTTACGTAGCGGCACATGGGTTAGGCGTGGGTGCTGGGTCCTGTGCTACCGCGTGGGTGTGGGGGGTGGTCGGCCACAGACTCTTACCGGGACGGCGTTTCTCACCCGCTGTGTCTCTGGGTTCCCTGGCCACAGCCTTCAACTTCAGAAAGGCCCCGCCCCCCATCCCGCCGGGAAGCCAGGCCCCGCCCCGCATCTCCATCACCGCCCAGAGCAGCACCGACTCCGCCCACGAGAGCTTCACCGCGGCGGAGGGCCCAGCCCGNTTTCTCACCCGCTGTGTCTCTGGGTTCCCTGGCCACAGCCTTCAACTTCAGAAAGGCCCCGCCCCCCATCCCGCCGGGAAGCCAGGCCCCGCCCCGCATCTCCATCACCGCCCAGAGCAGCACCGACTCCGCCCACGAGAGCTTCACCGCGGCGGAGGGCCCAGCCCGGCGCTGCAGCTCCGCGGACGGGCTGGACGGCCCGGCCATGGGCGCGCGCACCCTGGAGTTGGCGCCGGTGCCACCCCGGGCCAGCCCCAAGCCCCCCACACTCATCATCAAGACCATTCCTGGCAGGGAGGAGCTGCGGAGCCTGGCGCGGCAGCGGAAGTGGCGGCCGTCCATTGGGGTTCAGGTATGGCAGGAGGAGGCGCCAACGAAAGCTTTGCTTTTTCTTGGTTGCTTAACTTTTTAACACATGGATTCTGTATGGCCTTGGCCATGTTGAGGATGGGTTGAGAGGGTCAGTGAGGCTTTCTGGATACACAAACCTTTTCCTCGCTTGCTCTTAGCCTGATCATCGATGGGGCGTGGGGTGGGGTTGCTGCTTCAAACAGCCGGGCCCACATCATTGTCCCTCTTCCTGGCACCATCACCCCTGACAAGCGGAGAGCAGTGCCCAGAAGTTGTAACCTTAATGCATCTAACCTCCTGGGTCTGCCGTCCTGTTCAGGCAGGTCATATTTGCAGGATCTGCCTTCTGGCTTGAGGCTCAGGCATTGCTTGCCCTTCTCCCTGGGGAACAGCTTGAGGGCCTTGATCTAGCCCCCCTACTGACTCCCCAACCTTGCCACCAGGTGGAGACTATCTCGGACTCAGACACGGAGAATAGGAGTCGAAGAGAGTTCCATTCCATCGGTGTACAGGTGGAAGAAGACAAGAGGTAGGTCCCAGTGGGGATATCTCAGGCCTTGTGGGCAGGGGCAGAAGAGGAGAGAGGGCTGCATAAGGACCCCACAGGCCTGGTCTCCCTGTAACCCTTTCCTCCTGGTCCTGGGGAACAAGCCCTTTTATTGGGGAGGCGTCAGAGCAGCCACAGAGGTTCTTCACAGAGATGCCCCACCCCGGGCAGTCGTCAGATCTAAAGTGAATTCTCTTCGTTCCAGTGCCTGTCCCAGGTGCTGAGCGGAGGACAGGAGATGTACAGAGGCCCAGGGAAGGGGGTGGCAGGGAGCAGTAGCAGGTGGGTGCAGAGTAGGCCTCTGGCAGTTGTGCTTTACCGAGGATCACAGGATTTTTCCAGTCCCTGCTGACTTCCTGTGGTGTACAAGTATGTGAGCTCAAAAAGAAACAAATAAACAGGAAGATTGCCTCTCAGGGACCCCTGGTCGATATAACACTCCTCCTCATTCGGCTCACACAAGCATTTAACCAGTCGGGGGTACCTATTATATGCTTGAGTCTGTGTTGTACCCAAGAAATCAACAGCCACTCTCTGGTATTAGATGGCCTCAGAAAGATTATTTTCTTCATTTCCAACTGAAAAATTAGCACTGAGAGCTCTGGAGGGAACACTGGAAAGAATCCCTGTGTTGTTGGGTTCCTGTGGAAGATGCTTTCTTTCCCTTATGACCAGGTAGCAGTGCCACAGTGGCCTATCTACCTTCTGGCTGCCCTGCTCCCAGGCCAGGGGCCCTAAGCGTGGTGTCTGGGAACCTGCCTGGGGCTGGCAGTAAGAGTTTCATGGTAACCTGTGTGGCCCAGGCCGTACTCCCTGAAGGAACAAAGCTAGAGTGCCCATAGCAGTCCTTAGCAGCTCTGTTTCTGGGTGCCATTGTTGGGCTTTTAGACCTTCCCTAAATTCCCCCAGCTATTTCTGGGAACCCCTGGGAGCATCTTGTGCGTGTGTGATGAAGACTTCTTGAGGTTCCTGTGGGGATTCACCATTTTCCTCCTCTTCATGTTAGCTCCCTGCAGCTCCATATGCTCCTAAGGCTGTGAACGTCTCTATCGAGGACCGCAAAAAGACACCCTTGTTGCCCCCATTATTCCTGAAAGCTCCTGTCCTCCAAATTCTTTTTATTTCTTTACCTTCACCGGGTCTTAGTTACAGCATGTAGGATCTAGTTCCTGTCCAAGGATTGAACCCAGGCCCCCTGCATTGGGAGTGTGGAGTCTTAGCCACTGGACCATCAGGAAGGTCCCCTTTGAATTCTTAATATGCCATAAAGAGCTCAGAAAAGTTGTACTTTATGGCAAACCGAATCCTGCAAGTCCGTGACTTGAGTTCTTGAGAGGTGGGACAGGAGTCATGGCTGGGTGCAGCTCTGTGTTCAGAACCCTGCCGCCGACTCTAATGCTGAACCATGGACCGTAAACCAAGCCCATGAGGCCCCATTTGCCTCTTGATGAGGCTTCTCGATCCCTCCTCCAGATAGACCCCCAGAGGTCCCCCATTCCTCCAAACAAACCTGAATCCTGGGGAGAGTACAGCAGGCATGCTGCTGAGACTTGAGCTAGATCAGCAAACTCTGTCATTCATTCCTGGATTGATTCATTTAGAAAATGCTTATTAAGCATCCGTTATATGGCAGCTTCTGTTAAATGCTCCGGGAAGCATCAAAGACATGACTTTTGCACCCATAGGAGTTACGGCCTAGAAGGGAATCAAGGCAATGAGTAAACAATCCATGAGTGGGATTTCCTTGGAGATCTAGTGGTTAAAACTGCTTCCAATGCAGGGGGTTTGGGTTTGATCCCTGTCAGGGAACTGAGACCCCACAGGCTGTGTGGTTCAGCCAATAAATAAATACATTAAATAAAGTTTAAAAAGAAAATAATACATGAGTAAAAATATGATCACACAATATGGTATAACAAGTAATGGGATATTATTGCACATTACAGTGGTCATATGAAGGAAAAAAGCAGGCGCTAAGAGAGAAGGGACTTTATTCAGATTGAGCAGGTGACATTTAAGCTGAGACTTGCGGGCTGACTGGGAACACTCAGGTGGTAGCGGGCGAGAGGCTGGTGGGCTTGCGGGAAGTATCCCAGAAAGAGGGAATAGCACTGTGTGGGAGCACTGGAAGAGGAAAGAGTGACACGCTTCAGGAACTGAAAGAGGTTCATATGGCTGGTGTGGAACAGGATGGGGTGGTTGTGAGGCAGTGGATTGGAGAATAGATGGGGCCGGGTCATGTAGAGCATGGGCATGATAAAGAACTGGAATTTAATTCTTTTTTAAAAAACCTTTTTATTTTATATTTGAGTACAGTAGCTTAGATGGTAAAGAATCCACCTGCAGTGCAGGGGACCCAGGTTCGATCCCTGGGTTGGGAAGATCCCGTGACAAGGGGAATGGCTGCCCACTCCAGTATTCTTGCCTGGAGAATTCTGTGGACAGAGGGGCCTGACGGGATCTCAAGAGTCAGACATGACGGAGTGACTGACACTTGGAGACTTGGATAGATGATCAACAGTTTTGTGACAGTTCCGGGTGGATAGCAAAGGGGCTCAGCCATGCATATACATGTATCCATTCTTCCCTAAAGTCCCCTTGGAATTTAATTCTAACTAATGAGTGGCCTTTGAAAGGTTAAAGAAGGGGTGTGGTATGATCTGATTTATGCTTACAAAAGATCACTAGCTGCTGAGTGAAGAAAATTTGAGGGAAGTAAGGGCAGACATGGGGAGGCTAGGAAGCAGGATTTTTTCATGATCCANTCTTCCCTAAAGTCCCCTTGGAATTTAATTCTAACTAATGAGTGGCCTTTGAAAGGTTAAAGAAGGGGTGTGGTATGATCTGATTTATGCTTACAAAAGATCACTAGCTGCTGAGTGAAGAAAATTTGAGGGAAGTAAGGGCAGACATGGGGAGGCTAGGAAGCAGGATTTTTTCATGATCCAGAAGGAAGGCATTGTGGATAGTCTCAGGTTGGGGATCTTTTTTCCCTGTTAAATGTATCCTTGGGTAATGTATGGGAACACTATTAGGTTTTACATGCTGATTTTGTATTCAGCAACCTTGCTGCTCTGTCTTATTAAGACTCAGAGTTTGTCTGAAAATCATGATTTTTTTTTATATAGTCAGTTTTGCAAATGAGAATATTTCTTTTAAATCTGTATTTTAAAAATTTCTTGGAATTCCCTGGCTGTCTAATGGTTAGGACTCCATATTTCCACTGCTGAGGGTGTGGGTTCAGTCCATGTTCAGGGAACTAAGATCCCACAAGCTGCACGGCACAGTCAAATAAGTAAATAAATAGATAAAAGTAAAATCTCTTTTTCTTGTAATAGTGTGTCAACTAGGACTTCTAGTTCACTATTGAGTGTAGCATTCTTGTATCATTCCTGATATTAGTGAATATCTTCTAAGTCCCACTTAGAAGTATGATGATGTTGGCTGTAGATTTTGATGGAAATCGTTTACCAGTTAAGGAAATTCCTTTCTATTTCTAGTTGGCTAAGAGTTTTTATTTTTCAATAAAAAATGAGAGTGGAATTTTATTGAGGGCTTTTCCAGAATCTGAGATATGATCCTAAATTTTCTCCTTTCATCTGTAATGTGCTGAATTATATTAATAGATTTTCTATGTTGACCCATTCCTTCATTCCTGGGTTAAACCTCAATGGATCCCATTATCAATTTGGATTCAGTTTGGCTAAACAGGGCTAAACAGGGCCTACTCACTCCAGTGTTCTTGGGCTTCCCTTGTGGCTCAGCTGGTAAAGAATCCGCCTGCAATGCGGGAAAGTTTGATCCCTGGGTTGGGAAGATCCCTTGGAGAAGGGAAAGGCTACCCACTCCAGTATTCTGGCCTGGAGAATTCCATGGATTATATAGTCTATGGGGTAGCAAAGAGTCAGACATGACTGAGCGACTTTCAGTTTCAGCAGACAGGGACTCAGTAGTGTCTTCAGTATATTTCTCTCTCACTAAAGCTGCAGGAAGATGCAGGTTCCAACCCAGGGATGCCTTGGAGAAGGGCATGGCAACCACTCCAGTACTCTTGCCTGGAGAATCCCATGGACAGATGAGCCTGGCAGGCTACAGCCCATGGGGGCACAAAGAGTTGGCTATGACTGAAGTGATTTAGCATGCACACAAACAAATAAAAAGCCTGGATGTAGAAGTTCAGTGTCAGGACCCCAGACTCCTCTTATCTTGCTGATCTTCTGCCCTGTGTATAGCACTCATATCCAAGAAGCTGATAATTAAACCCTAGCTATCCTGTCTGCACTCTGAGCTGTACCAAGGAGGAAGAGAGGAGCAGGATGCAGGCCCTCCTTTTTAAGAGCGTTCCTAAAAGTTACAGATGGCACTTTCACACATCACATTGGCTAAAGCTTCATTCCATGGTGGCATCTGGCTGCAAGGGTGGCTGTGGAATAGTCTTTTATTGGGCAGCAAAGTGCAATGAGCAGAGCTGAAAATTAGGGTTCTTATTGCTGCAGACAAAGAGAAAATGAGTATATGGAGTGAGTATATGGAAGTATGAGTGTATGGAATGAGTATATGGAACTCTTAACAGTTTTTGTCACTGTCTTGTGGTATTATTTTCATAGACACTGCTAGATTTTTGAATAGCTGTTGCTTTATTTAAGACTTTTATATTTATGTTCATAAATGATATTGGCCTACAATTTTGTTTTGATTGTTGTTATTTAGTTCAGGCATTAAGGTTATGCTCAACTCTGAACATGAGCTTGGTAGTGTTCTCTGTGTTTCTGTTCTTTGAAACAGTTTGTGTAAAATAAGGGTTATCTCTCCCTTAAAGTTTTGGTAAAGTCTGCCTATAAAGCTGTCTGGGCCTGATGCCTCTCTGGGAGAGGAGAAACTTCAAACTACAGCTTCAGTTTCTTTAGCGGTTATTGATCTATTCTGGTTTTATTTTTCTTCTTGAGTCGATTTTGGTGACTCATGTATTTCTAAAACACGGGCCATATAACAAAAATCGACAGTTTCCAAAAGTTTTGGTATAAATATTCTGATAGTATTATAATTCTATAAAATTTTAACATATTTAGAAACTCTGCCTCGTTTTTATCCCGAATACCACATATTTATACCCTACCTCTCTTTCTTGACTCATTTTGCCCAAGGTTTGTATATTTTATTATTTTAATATATTTTTTAAAATTGTCCTGTATTAGTCTTAAAAAAAAAAACCCTAGCTTTTGATTTGGATAAGCATCTCTATTGTTTCTCTTTTAATATTTCCTTTCGAAACTACTACTTTCATGTTGTTATTTTCTTTCTTTTACCGTGTTTGTTTACTTTCAGCCTCTCGGACACTATTTCTTGTTTTCTAATGTGTTTTTAGGGCTATCATTCGCTTCTAACTACGTTGCTGTATCTGTATCTCGTCAGTTTGGGGATGCAGTGTTTTCACTGTTCAGTTCTAACTAGTTTGTGACTTTCATCATAATTTCTTTTTGAACTCGTAAATTACTTAGGAGAATTTTTTAAAGATTTCCAAGTGCATTTTTGTGTTTGTGTGCAGGGCTCCATTTCATTCTCAGTCTCTAGATTCGCTACCTCGTGGTTACCGAATGCATTCTGTATGACGTTTATCCCTTGGAATTTGTCAGGGCTTCTGCACCATATATGTATACGTAGTCAGACTTGTAAATTACATTTTCAAATGTTGACCTTTGGTTTTGGATGCTTAGCAGTTGTGAGACAGGTGTGTTAAAAATGTCTTACCATGATTATGAATGTGCTGTTTCCCCTGGGAATTTCATTAATCATTTTCTCTAATTTGGAAGAGTGCTAGTTAGTATTGTCGACCACAAACTGGCGCTTGCCGTGGGTGCTTGCCGTCCACCTCCACGGGGATTACGTCACGTGCTGTTGCTGCAACAGTGCGTCCGACACCCGTGAGGGAGCTCAGGGTGGAGAGCAGAATGAGGCGCTCTGCAGGGAAAGCTGGCAGGCCAGGCCTGCAGATAGTCAGATATTCTCAGGAGCCGTTTCTATGAGCCCACTTGTGGTATCTCATCATGTCTAGAAAAGCACTGAAATCCTTCGTGGTGACAATTGTTTCTCAGCAGAAACTTTCGACAGAAGAATGTGCTTGATTGCACGTACTCCCCCTTTACCAAAATCACGGGTATACCATCCTTCCCCCTTACCTCTTGGGAGCAGTTTCTCAGAGCTATCTGAGGTTGTATCTCCCAGGCTGCAGTCCTCCTTTTGCCCCAAATAAAACTTAACCGGCAGTTCTTACATTGTGCATTTTTTTAAGTCAGTAGTAGTCAGGCTTATGATTATTGTATCTTCTTGATGGGTTGGCCCTTTTATCATTAAATGGGATGCTTTTCATCCTTATTGCTGGTTTTTGCCTTGAAGTTGCCTTGGCCTGGTTTAATTGCCGTGTCTGCTTTCTTTTGATTAATTTTCCACTGCATCTTTTTTCATCCTTTGTCTCCTCAGGTCTCTGTATCCTCATGTTTTAGTTGTGCTGCTTATAAGCAGTATGGGGCTAGAGTTCAGTAGACCTACTTAATCCATTTGTAGGTTTTTGATTACTGGTTGATTTGGCCTTATTTCTGTCATCTCTTTGAAAATTTTCTTCCGGACGTGCTTTTCCTTTGTTTTTATCCTCCCCTACTTTTCTGCCATCTTTTGAACTGATCAAGGTGACTTTATTTCTCCTGGTCCCTCCATCTCTCCACTGATTTGGAAGTATATGTTTTAGTAGTGATTTCCCTCAGATTTCAAACAAGTATACTTAATTTCACATTTCTCTAATAGAGTCTGAAATTAGTATTTCTATCTTGAAATAGGCACAAAAGAAGAACCTTGAAACACTTTAATTTCCTTCTTAGTCCCAATTTTCCATGTTATGTTTTTCTAGTATTCTGATTATACTTCTTTAAAGAACCCTGCCAAATCAGTTGTTGTTGTGTCTTTTATGGTTTAATAGTTTGGAGTTACAAACATGTTTTAACAATTTATGTGTTCACTGTTGCCTGTTGCTGCCCACTGCTTCCTCCTGGGTTCAATTCCCTTTATGCCAAAGTACTGCTTGAGCTTGGGACCGGTTTTAGAGTTAATATCTCAGCTTGAGGTTTCTGTATTTCACTGGTACTGCTCATTCAGACCCCACACCCACACACAGAGCAGCCTTAATATTCTAATTTTTCAGCATCCTGCTTCCAGGCCACATACCTGAATTTTTAGTCTGCATTTGTAAATGAAGCAACCTTTTTTTTTTTTTTTTTTTTCTGGCTGCTGGCTTTACTCATGGGGTCTCCTTCCAGGTTCCCAGGACGCACAGGCTCAGGGTGTCTCCATTTATCCTCCCTGGGCATTACCATCTAGCCTCTAGCATATGTCTGGCCCGTATTCCTGTGGCTCACTTGGCTTAGATTCCTGTTCCCCACTCAGATTTTGAATCTCTTCTTTGTTTCTGATACTTGAAGTTGTCTCTTTCCTATTTGCAAGCTTGGCATTGTAGCAAAACCACCTTTGGGGCTTTGCTTGATCCAGTATTTCTGTGTGAATGGGGGTGCTGGGTGGGAACTTCTTAAGTTGGTTCAGTCCACTACATCGACCAGTCGTCTGGACTAGGCCGTGAACAGCAGATAGAGAAGTGGACTGATTTTGGAAGCATTTGGAGTGAAGTCAGGAAGGGAGGGGACAGGTAGAGACTGAGGTCTTCCTTGTCCTCCTGTAGGTGCTCAGGGAGGTTTGGAGGGGTGGGTTGGGGAGGGGAGATGGTGTTGGGTCAGTGTCTAAGGAACTGAATTGCTTGGGACAGGTGATCACATTGGGAATCCAGAGGGGGTGACAGGTGGGGAGAGAAGAAATCTGGCGCATCTTTCTGGCCAGGTTCCTTGCATGTCTGCTGGAGGCATCCTTAGCTATGCGCCTGCGCTGTCCTTTCTGTCCCTTATGTCCCTGGCACTCGAAGTCTGACTTACCACACACCATGTCCCAACTGGTACGTAAAAATGAGCCATGAGTACCAGCAGCCTTTCTAGGCATGCATCCAGGCTTAGCTCCCCCCTACCCGCTGCCACCAAATTTTCTTGGACTCTCTTGTCCTTGCTCCTGTCTCACTGGTCCCAGTGTTTCTCTCTTTCTCTCGCTGTACTTTGGTTTTAAAAATGGCAGGGGAGGAAAAGTTTCTCCTTTTCTGCTATGCAGGGGTTCTCTGCTAACCTCTTGGGTGAAAAATTCAGATTTATTGCCCGTAACACCTGAGAGTTGCCTGTGGGTCTTTGCTGTTGTTCATCAGCAGTGGTGGCCTGGCTTAGAGATAGACAGGAGTTGGGGTTGGTGCTCCTTCAGTTCCATCTCCACCATGCCTCCACCTAAGATTCATTTGTCCACAGGCGTTAGTTGTATCCCTGGTATTTGTGTCACGTTTTGTGCTGGGCACCAAGAATACAAAGGGGGACCCAGCCAGACACAACCCTGCACTGTGAAGCTTGCTGCGGCATTAATCTAAGAACCTCCTAAGTGATGCAGAAGTGTAACCGCAGGAGCCTCAGAGGAGAGGTATATCCACTGTGAGAGTGTGTGATACGGGGCTTGGACCCATCGGGGGGTCAGGCATAGGCTCCCCATTGCGGAGAAGGTGACATTTGAGTGGAGACCTGAAGGATGAGCAAAAATCAACAAAAAGTGGGAGCTGATCGTTCCCGCCAGAAGGGCCAGCAGGTGCTAAGACTCTGTGGTGGGAGAGAGGGAGGGAGCATAGTTAAGAAACAGTTACCAGCCCTGTCTCAGAGCATCCCACAGCACCTGTCTTTCCAGACCCAGCACACTCTGGGCCTTGATAAAAGAATGCATCAAATGTCCTTGCTGAATGTCAGAAGAATGTTCCTAGGGCCTTCGGAGAACGTCGAAACCATGGTGAGTTTTACTTCTGACTCTCTCCAACCATGAGATCCCCTTGTAGCTTCCACTTCTAGATCTCTCCCACTAAGATCTTATCTTAAATCCCGAATTTAGCAAAAACAAAACAAAACAAAAAACATGAGTAGAAAACACTATACTAGCCAATTAAATTTGATTATCAGATAAGCAATGAATTATTTTTAGTAGAAGTATTTCCCAAAGAGTGCTTGAGACATATACTAAGAAATTAGCTGTTATTTATTTGAAATTAAAATTTAACTGAGAGTCCTGTAGTATTTTGTCTGACAACCCTGCTTAGATCCAAATGCCCACTTAGGGATACCTGGAGGACTCTGTGCAGGAAGTCCACCCCTTCCTTAGCCTCGTGGTCATTTCTGGCACTGGGACCTGTGAAGGGAATATGCTGAAAGAACAGGACGCATCCATCCTCGTGATGTTATCTTCCAAGAGCAGTCCTGCGGAAGCAGTGCATTGCTGACTGGCCACAAGACTGAGGGGCGGGCACCACCTCTAGTCCTCTGCTGTCACCTTCAAGATGGTCATGATTCTTAGTCTCCCATCCTAGCCATACTTGGGTGGGGACAGGGAGACAGCCCCCAGGCTAGGAATGGTGGACCCGGGAATCCCTGATTGCTTATATGTTTAAGCTCTTGGATGCTTTCTCAGAGAGGGAGCTGGTACAATGGCTGAGCCTTGCTGAAATCTCCAGGCCCATTTTCCCTCCCACCCCTGCCGGTCTGCTGCCAAATACTCCTAGCCAAACCACTCGACAACTCCTAGAATGTTGAGCATTCCTTGGACAGTGCATCTCTTGGGATAAGCCAGTTTCTGCCCAGAGCCTTTTGTTATCCCTTAGAGAATCATAGTAGAAACACCTCCCAGAAGTAACCATGATAACAACTTCCAGAAGCATCAGAAATGTGAGCACGGTCATTCTAAAGGACTTGAGGGGAGAAGGCCTCCTCAACCTTGGTAAAAGGCTTGGGGAGAAAATATTGTGTAAGGCATTGTTATGAGTTAATGGTGATTCATAACTGAAGCCAATTTCTGTCCTGTGTTTGCAGCTGTTGGTGGAGACTGCAGCAAATACTGCCAGATCCAAAACTAAATAGGGGTGTAAGCCCTGCACTTCAGTGCCCTGATAATGGATCGAGTTAGGATTAGGTCTGGCTGTGAGTTATAGAAAATCCCTAAATGACAGTGACTCAAATATGACAGAAGTTTATTTCTCTCTTGCCTAGAACTCCAGAGAGTCAGTTGAGGGCTGGTAGGTGCTACACAGTGTCAGGACCGAGTCTTATTTTACCTTATTTCTCCACCGTCCTCAGTCCTTGGCTTCCATCCCATGGTCCAAAATGGCTGCTTGGGGTCCAGCCATTGTGTCTGCATTCTGGGCAGCAGGGAGGAGAAAGGAACAAAGAAGGGCATACCCTTTCCCTTTAGGAACATTTTCTGAAAGTTGCGCGTTCTACTTCTGCTTATATCCCCCGAGCTACAGCTTAACCACATGCTGCACCTGGCTGCAAGGGAGGAATTGGTAAAAGAATCTTTATTTGAAGCGGCCTTGTGTCTAACTTAAAACTGTGGGATTCTATAATTAAGGGCGAAGGGCAATGAATGTTGAAGGATGATTCGTAGACTCTGCCATCCTTCCTTCCAACCAGCCAGCCAACCAACCAACCTACCACTCAAGCAACGTTTATTTGAGGAACTGTCCAATTTAATAAGGGAGACAGATATACAGATACACAACTATTAATGCAGTGTGATGTGGAGTATAAAAGAGGTTTTATTCAGAGTGCTATGGGAGAACAGATGGAAGTGATCAAAAGCAATCATGATAATCAGTAACTACAGTGGTCTTGCTGGGTTCTCAGTGCTACATTCCCATTATTTTATNTTTAATAAGGGAGACAGATATACAGATACACAACTATTAATGCAGTGTGATGTGGAGTATAAAAGAGGTTTTATTCAGAGTGCTATGGGAGAACAGATGGAAGTGATCAAAAGCAATCATGATAATCAGTAACTACAGTGGTCTTGCTGGGTTCTCAGTGCTACATTCCCATTATTTTATTTGTTCACCTCCCTTTCTTTTCAGTGCAAGCTACATGTCTTCCTGCCTTGCCATATAATAGCTAACATTTGCAATGGGCAGGCCAGGTGCGGTTAAGTTTTTTAGATTTATCATAACAGTCCTGTGAATAGGTACTGTTATCATTCTCATTTACAGATAGGGAAACTGAGGCACAAACCGTAGAGCTGGGCTTTGGACCCAGGCCGTCTGGCTCCAGAGCATACGTGCCTAACCACTCTGCTAGCTTGCCTCCCCAAAAGCTGTTCGTTCTCATTTCCTCCCCCAGCCTCCTTACCCCCTAATCTCCAGCAGACAACTGCCCTGCTTACTTTATTATCTTTTTAATTTATATTTTATTTTTGGGCCATGCCTTGCAGCAAGTGGGATCTTAGTTCCCTGACCAGGGGTCAAACCTGTGCCATCTGTAGTTAAAGCGTGGAGTTTTAACCACTGGACCACCAGTGAAGTCCCTCCCTGTGTATTTTATTGTAACAGTTGAGGTCATCTGATGGGATCTCTTTCCACTTCTGGACCAGTCTCTAGCTTGCATCTCTTCCCTTGCCTCCTCCAACAGTCTGGCCTCAGGGGTTGAGGTATCTGCCTTTCTGGTTAAGGCTGCCCCTCTCCCTCAGTCCTAGGGAGGCAGTGGAGTGTCATGGTTTAAGAGTTGGCCACTGTGGACAGATAGCCCTAAATTGATACGATCAGGTCTTAGGAAGTCACTAAGCTTCCTAGTTTTCTCACCTGTAAGTAGGGGTGATACTAATGTGATGATTGAGCATATTGATTAAAGCATACAAAGTGCTTTAACACATGCTAACTGCTCAGAGGATGTTCGTTTTTATTTATCCCCCTCATATCTGGTCCTTGGATTACTGCCTTTCTCTTCTCTAGCTTCAGTTGACTTCTCTTTACAAATTGCATTGTTACCTGTTGCTGCAGGATATATAGTCACAAATTTAGCAGCATCTAATATTCCATATTTATGATTTTACATTTCTAGAGGTTGGAAGTCTGAACTGGGTTTCACTGGGCTAAAATCAAGGTGTTGGCAGGACCGATCCCTTCTGGAGTCTCTGGCAAGCATCGATTTTATCACCTTTTCCAGTTTAGAGAGGCTGTCTGCGTTCCTTGGCTTGTAGCCCATTTCTGGTTTCAGAGCCAACAGTGGCGGACAGAGTCCTCACATGATGTCATTCCAGCCTTGATCCTGTTGCCCCATTGCCTTCTCTGATCCTGACTTTCCTGCTCCCCTCTTTCACTGATAAGGACTCTTTTGACTAAAATGTACACAACTGGATAGTGCAGGATCTCAAGATCCTTGATGTGGCCATTTCTGCAAAGTCTTTTTTGCTGTGGAAGGTAACATATTCACAGGTTTGTGGGAATTGGGACCTGGACTTCTTCGGGGGACCATTATTCTGTCTGCCCCTTAGGGATATAGCATGTGAGAACCATCCTCAACAAAATGTCCCTCCTCCCAGTCCTACTGAGATGTAATTGCCAGATAATCATATTATCCCTTCCTTAAAAGTACTTTGCCTTCTCTCTTCCTCCCTTCTCTACCAGGCTCTTTGGAAGAGTTGTCTTGCCTGATGGTGGTGGTGGTGGTTTGGTTACTAAGTCCTGTCTGACTCTTTGCGATCCCCTGGATTGTAGCCCACCAGGCTCCTCTGTCCATGGGATTTCCCAGGCAAGAATACTGGAGCAAGTTACCATGTCCTTCTCCAGGGGGTCTTCCCGACCTGGGGATGAAACCGTGTCTCCTGAATTGCGGACGGATTCTTTACCGCTGAGCCACTGGGGAAGCCCATTGTCTCGCCTAGTTTTCTCCTCCTCCTGCCTGGGGAATCCTAGGGACAGAGGAGCCTGGCGGGCTACAGCCCACAGGATCGCAAAGAGTCGGAGGAGACTGAGCAGTCAAGCACTCACTCCTCCTCGCAGCCCCTGCTTCTCCATCTTGCTCACACTCCACCAAACTGGCTCTTGCCCTGATCACAAGTGGCCTCCATGTTGCCAAGTCAGTGGACACCTTTCTCAGTTGGTTGCATTTTCCAGCTGGCTGCTCATTCCCTCTCGAGACCCTTTTTTGGGGGACTCCCCACATTTTTTTGGTCTCCTGTCTGCTTTTAGGTGACTTTCTCTCGATTTTCTTCCTTTTCCTCTCTGGCTTAGACACATCTGGGGCTACACTGTCTCTACCAGTCCCTGCAGTGTCTGTGTTCCCAGGACTTTGCATCTTTGTTCCATTGCTCTTTTCTTGGGTAGTCTTATCCCACATTGCTAGTTTTATTTATTTTTAAAATCATTTATTTGTTTTTGGCTGCGCTGGGTNCTTCCTTTTCCTCTCTGGCTTAGACACATCTGGGGCTACACTGTCTCTACCAGTCCCTGCAGTGTCTGTGTTCCCAGGACTTTGCATCTTTGTTCCATTGCTCTTTTCTTGGGTAGTCTTATCCCACATTGCTAGTTTTATTTATTTTTAAAATCATTTATTTGTTTTTGGCTGCGCTGGGTCTCTGTTGCTGTGAGCAGGTTTTCTCTAGTTGTGGCAAGCGGGGGCTACTCTCTGGTTGAGGTGCCTGGGGTTCTCATCGCGGTGACTTCTCTTGTTTCGGAGCACAGGTTCTAGGCACCCAGGCTTAGTAGTTGTGGTACATGGGCTTAGTTGTCCCACGGCATGCGGAATCTTTCTGGACCAGGGATCAAACACCTGCACTGGCAGGCAAATTCTTAACCATCGGACCACCAGGGAAGTTCCACACTGCTAGTTTTAAGTGCCACTTGCCCAAGGATGACCAGTTCCTGCTTGCGCTGCGCAGATCTCTGGCTCCTGGCTGGAAGTGTTGGTAAAGATTGTGTTTCCANGACCGGTCTCAGTGGTCAGGATTGATTTTTCCACCCAGTCTGGTCTCCGTGGAGAGAGAGACTGTTAGCGGTTCTCAAATCTCCTGACTGCAGTTTCTCACCTCACTGGGCCTCCAGGACCCCCGGCACAAGGGCAGGTTTCCCCGCAACCCATTTGACCTTTTCCTGCTCAGACTTCCTCTGTGCGGGGCTGGAAATAGGCCTCACGGTATTTGCCAGACACTTTGGCCTCTCATTTTGAGCCCTTAGGGATGACTTGTTAAAGAGTATCTAGCTTCCTGTGGTCAGCAGAGGCGCCTATTGTGTTCCTGCCGCCTTTTAAGGGCGGGTGGTTGAATTACTGCGGTGGTTTTACACAAGCCAGTTGCTCATTCACTCAATAAACTTTTTCAGCATTTAATGCCGGATGTGGTGAGAAGGATGGGAGATGGATAGGCCACAGTGGGAAAGCACAAACATTGGCCTTGCCCTTTTGGACCGCAAAGTGGAAATGCACACAAACGGGGTAGGCCAGCCCAATGTGCGACGCAGACAAAGTGGTTCTAAATGTTAAATAAATGAATGGATTAAGTTATTTGTGGGTGATTAGAATGTGAACCACAGAGGAAGACCTTGGGCTGCGTATGAGAGAAAAACACGGTGGACTCATGCTTCGTATATTTTAAGACAAGTTGGTGACCTGTGCGAAGAGTTGCTGTTGAGGGAAAGTGTTTACTCACAGAGGACTTGCTTACAAGAAAATGAAGACGTATTAGGTTTGAGATTCTTCAGGGGTACCTTATCATTTCACAAATCTCTGAATGTATCACAAATCTCAGAGTTTTCAAAAAGAGAAGCTCTCTTAGGTAGTGAAGCGCCACGTTGACAGGGAAGAATTGCAGGAAGCTCTCTTCAAGACCAGGATTTGGACAGAAGCCAGTCCATGGGGTCACAAAGAGGCGGACAGGACTGCGTGGAGCGAACTGTGTGCTCACACACATATACACCTATTTGCAGTGTGTGCTTTCCAGTTGAAGGAACAGAGGTGTTGAAGATGGAGAGGCCTGGGTTCCAATTAGTGGCTTTGTCATTTCTGGTGCTCTTGGGCCAGTTAAGGTTATGTTCCTGAGCCTTTGTGGCCTTCAACAAAAATCTGGACTAGTAATTCCTTCCTTATAGAGGCGATCTGCACCTGTGAAGGTCAAGTGACGACTAGTGTGTGAATTGTCTGGCATAGTGCCTGGTGCTAAGACAGGGACTCAGAGCACAACCTCAGAGCTGCTCTGGCAGTTTTGCCCCTGGTGATGGTCCATTATAATCTTGGGTCCACAAAATGCTGGGATTCCTCCAAAGGGAATTGGAACCAAAGAGAGAGGGAGAGAGTCATCTGATCTTTGGTGAGGTAGACCTGAGACAGCCGAGCTGGGGAAACACCTACAGGGGTACAAAAGGAATAATATTTCAGTTGAGACTTTTGGGCACATTACTTAACCCTCTGGTAATGCTATCTATCAGAGAGTGGACATGTGTTTTAGAGAAGGTAGAATATATAGAGTGCTTACCCCAGGCTCTGGCACTTAGTGCACAATAAATAAACATGATTATCACTATCATGATAATGGTGAGTAGTCCTTGATAATTGTTGATAATAATCATTTGAGACTGAATGGCCATTAGAGTGACCCACTTTGTGTGTTTTTACATTATTTTGGTGGTGTCTTCATTTCTGGAAACTGTAGGGCCATGGCTTGTACAGTGTTGTGTTTTGTTTTATGGAAAAAAAAAAAAAAGTAAAAGTGTTAGTCACTCAGTAGTGTCTGACTCTTTGCAACTCCATGGTCTGTAGCCTGCTAGGCTTCTCTGTCCATGGACTTCTTCACGCAAGAATACTGGAGTGGGTTGCCATTTCCTTCTCCAGGGGATCTTCCTGGCCCAGGGATCGAACCCATGTCTCCTGCATTGGCAGGCAGATTCTTTATCAACTGCTACTTATTTGGCTATGCGCCGCCTCAGTTGTGGCAAGCAGAATCTCTGGCTGGTGGCATTTGAACTCTTAGTTGCTGCATGTGGGATCTAGTTCCCTGACCAGGAAGCGTACCCAGGCCCCATACACTGGGAGCATGGAGTCTTAACCACTGGATCACCAGGGAAGTTCTGTATGGTGTTTTTTTTCTTTAAAAAAAACAACAACAGAATTTTCACTTTCAAGTTCTAGTGTGTCCAGAGAATGTATAATGGGTTGGTGATATTTTTAAGAGCTTATTATGTAAATATGAGAATATGGCTTTGGTTGAAGAGAATGTATTTTGAAAGGGGTTTGGCCAGCAGATTTGTAGAGGTTCGTCTAGTCAGGAAAGTCAGGTTCAGAATAGGAAAAAAACCATTGTCTCTTTACCTAAAATCCAGACTGGTTGGGTAATGGATTTGACTGCCTAAATATGCTCCTCCTTCTTTACGTGGGAGGACAAGAGACTCACGGTGGGATTGTGTGTGGTGGGGAAGGGGTGGCTAGCTCTGCTGATGGAGAAATTGTATAGAGCAATTATCGACTCTTGAAATGTTGGCAAACTGTGCAGGGAGGGCCTGGGGTCACCAGCAGGCTTGAAGTTTTGTTAGGCAGGGCTCAGAGGGTCTCTTGTGGGGAACACTGCCATACATGGTTGTGTAACTGTCAGAGTGTAGTCCATAAAATAGACTCTCGCCCTCTTCCCTAGCAGTGGGATCTTCTGACATTGCCTAGATCGTTTCAGGGACCCCACTGTTGCATAGAGTGGGGTGCCCTCTTGCGTTGCTCTGCGTCGGGTGGATGCTCAGGACGTTGCGCCAGGCCTCCTGGTAGGCGGAGCATGGCGGCGGGCTGTCCGTGCTTGGTGGGGAGGGCGCTCTTCTCCCTAACGGCCTGTGCTCTCCTACAGATGCCATGTGGCCTGTGCTTTGGACCGTGGTGCGCACCTATGCTCCCTACGTCACCTTTCCCGTGGCCTTTGTGGTCGGGGCTGTGGGCTACCACCTGGAATGGTTCATCAGGGGGAAGGAGCCACAGCCTGTGGAGGAGGAGAAGAGCATCTCAGAGCGCCGGGAGGACCGCAAGCTGGATGAGCTGCTAGGCAAGGACCACACCCAGGTGGTGAGCCTTAAGGACAAGCTGGAATTTGCTCCTAAAGCCGTCCTGAACAGAAACCGCCCGGAGAAGAATTAATGGAGGACCCAGGGCCCTATGGGGCCTTCCGCGGGCCGTGGCTGGGCCTGCCACCACGTCGACGCAGCCCCAGAACCCACGTCTGATTTGCTTCATTGCTGCTTCTGGCCCCTTCCACTCCCCACAGCCACCCACATACTGGCTGCTCTACTATGGCGAGGCCGACACACTGGAAGTGGAAGGGCCAGTGAGGAGGAAGGCCTGGGAGGGTTCTGGCCTGCAGGTTGCCTGGTTGCCTCAGCTGGATGGTGGCCACGACTGCTGGGGCTTCTGCACCGCTGGGTGCACTACTCGGGGGAGAGTTACGAAGTGAACACTGGCCGTCAGTCCCAGTGGGGAGGCAGTTTGGCCTCAAGTGGGAGTGGCTGGGATTAGAGTGGTGGGGTACCTCATGCCTAGATCCGGTTTGCACTGGCAAGAGTTCACAGATCTATCTGGCTCTCTTAACTAGCTTGCCCTGTCCTTTGTGCTCATTCTCCCTGAAATCCTGTCCTGGCAGCTCAGGGAGGGGATGCCCCTGGGAAGGAACGCTGTTTTCTGTTCTNATTAGAGTGGTGGGGTACCTCATGCCTAGATCCGGTTTGCACTGGCAAGAGTTCACAGATCTATCTGGCTCTCTTAACTAGCTTGCCCTGTCCTTTGTGCTCATTCTCCCTGAAATCCTGTCCTGGCAGCTCAGGGAGGGGATGCCCCTGGGAAGGAACGCTGTTTTCTGTTCTTGGGAGCCCAGACTGTTCGCCTTGGGGCAGGTGAATTAGCTTGAAAGTAATCACCATCTTTCTCACCCCACCCCCCCCATTACTGTATAGTGCAAAACTTGATTAAAGTGGCGTCTGAGAACCATTTTGATCTAATCCTATCTTCCAGGTGATGTTTGGGGTCTCCTTAGGGGTTATGTAAGTGCAGACATCTCCAGGTAGGATAACATTGGCCTTTAACTAAGGACCTCAGGGCCCTGGAGCTTTGTTTTACTAATGTGATTGCATTGGATCCTGGAGACAGTGAGTCCTGGAGGCACAGGTTCCCATCGGCCTTTTTATCATGGTAACAAGAGGCTTGCAGACTTTCAAAGTCTAAATTAGAGTAGACTAGGGAGCTTGACAATTAACATCAAATTTTCCAACTTCATACTCATATGCACACATGAAAAGTAGAATATATACATAGTATTTGGTAGGGGGTTTGAAAAATGGCTACCCACATTCTGAGGTCTCTAGTACAGATAAAAAGGTAACATTTTGGTATTTTCATTAATTCTTGGCCTAGTTGATTTTAGTTATCATTACATGTAATTTTATATTCTCTTTTTACATAGTATTTCATATCAGAATTAGTTTTCCATCTTATCACATGGTCTTTATAATCCTAATTGTTTTCAGTTGCCCATCAAGTGGGACTATAGCATAGTTTGTTTTTTAACTGTTTCCCTATCGCTGGACATTTGGGTTGTTTCTGATTGTTCACTCAGAAATACTGCCAAGAGTATCTTATATGAGGCTTTTCCTGCATTTTGGAATACAGGAAGGGGGTAGGAACAGTAAATGGCATTCTGGATGAGGTGGGATGATTAATTTAAGGGTCTTAATGCATAATAACTGAACGTCTGTCCTGAAGGGCAGTTGGAGCTTATACTAAATGCAGCCACTAAAGATGTTGTATGTGAGGTTGGAGGGGGTGAGAGCAGAGCGCATACCTGTTGCCTCGTGAAGTCAATTGACCTTCACCCTGAGTGAGCAAAGGCAAGTAGTGTGTTTGATGAAGAATGCACTACCTTAAAAGGGGGAGGGCGTTTGCCCTGCTGCTTACCGCAGGATCTGAGGCCTGATGGTGTTAACAGGTGGGTGAAGGTAGAGCTGAACAGGTGAGGTTCTGCTGTGGTGGGGGGGAGCAGGGGATACAAAGGATGGTAGCCAGAGGAGGGGGCAGGTCAAGTCAGTGGCTTCCCCCTCAGTCGCTGAAGCCTGGCGGGAACGTTGAGATGAACTGCTGTTGTTTCTCAGGGAGTAAATTTGGTGGGGAACGTGGGGTAGCAGCGTCTGCTCCTGAAATGAGGATGAGGTTTCTGGTTCTGAAAGGATGTGCTAAGGTCGGGTTGGTTACGGGCTGGGGCTGACACAGGCCTCATCAGCAGGCCAGTGCTGCCCCCCTGTGGCAGTCCCGAGTGCCACCAAGCCTGGGATCCCTTCATGGGCGCAGCACTCAGGCCTATAGGGTCAGTTGCTGCTGCTAAGTCGCTTCAGTCGTGTCCGACTCTGTGCGACCCCACGGATGGCATCTCAGCAGGCTCCTCCATCCATGGGATTTTCCAGGCAAGAGTACTGGAGTCGGGTGCCATTGCCTTCTCCGATANTTCATGGGCGCAGCACTCAGGCCTATAGGGTCAGTTGCTGCTGCTAAGTCGCTTCAGTCGTGTCCGACTCTGTGCGACCCCACGGATGGCATCTCAGCAGGCTCCTCCATCCATGGGATTTTCCAGGCAAGAGTACTGGAGTCGGGTGCCATTGCCTTCTCCGATAGAGGTCAGTGAGGTGTCTTAAATGAGGCGCTGGAAAGCACGGGCCTGCCTGAAGGGGGCAGTGGCCGTGCAGCTTCTTGCAGTTTGTGCTGCTAGGCCAGAGACACCAGATTTTTATCTTTTTTTTCTCAAAGATAGTAGAAATTCAGATTTTTGTGAAAAAAAATTTTTTTTGGCTTGGAAATTTATGACTTTTAAATGTTGACAGTAAGTATGCTCACATACCCATAGGGTTAATTTGACCTAGTGGCTGCCAGTTTGCCAGCTGTCAAGCTGCCCTTTGCGTGCTAATGAAATCTGAGAGAGGAGCTTTATTTTTAAGCTATCCTCTAACAACTGTGGCAAATATGAGATCCCTCGAAACACTTTGGGGCATCCTGCACATGTAGTATAATATCAGCCTAAGCAAAACATCGGAGGACAGAAAACATAACAGAAATAACGCCAAAAACATTTTCCCACGGACGAGGACGTTTTTGGGTTTTCAGATGTTTTAGAATAACCCTGCCGGCCCTGCCATACCTCTTCCCAGTGCCTGGCAGAGGAAGCCCTGTCCTTGGAAATCCGAGTTACTCCCTTTTTCTAGTCTCACTTTGTGCCCCCTTTAAGGAATTTTATTTTGGAGGGCTTGCTCTCACTGAATTTCTGCCTGTAGCAAGTCTATTAATATTCCCAGCTGGCTGTTGTTTCCCACAGGCCGGCTGAGCTCTCCTGTTGCTGTGGGGCCCTGAGATAGTGCCTGCTTTCTTGCCTCTGCTCAGGTAATGTTAGGCAGCAGAGTGTTGTTTTTGTTTTGATGTGAACCATTTTAAAAGTCATTTTTGGAATGTGTTACAATATTACTTCTGTTTTATGTGTTGTTTTTTTGCCCATGAGGCATGTGGGATCTTAACACCCAACCAGGGGTCGAACCCACTCCTCCTGTGTTGGAAGGGGAAGTCTTAACCACTAGACCACTAGGGAAGTCCCAAGCAGCAGGCTTTCCATGGATTTGGCAAAGGAAGGGCAGACTTGCTGGGACCAACCAAGGCACAGACTGGTTTTCTTCCACACTTTCTGGTTCCCTGAAACATGAGTAAGTAGGTGTCCTTGGGGTTTGCCTCCCCACCCCGACTAATCGTGGCTTTGCTGCTGTTTAGTCCCTAGTTGTGTCTGACTCTCTGCGGCTCCATGAACTGTATCCTGCCAGGCTCCCTTGTCCGTGGGATTTTTCAGGCAAGAATGTTGGGAGTGGGCAGCCATTTCCTTCTCCAGGTGGTCTTCCCTACCCAGGGATCGAACCTGCATTTCCTTCAGTGGCAGGCGGGTTCTCTACGCTGCGCCACCAGGGAAGGGCAGTGCTGGCGTCCGAGCAGCGTTGCCCTGTCTGAGCATGTCAGGGCTCACTTCTCTGCCCTCGGGGGCTGGTGGCTGGGGCTTTTCCACTCCCTCTCTTGCCTTTCCTGTGCCTGTTGCTGTGTTAGCGCGAGTCAGCTGGGCAGCTGCCAGGACAAGCCAGCCGGGGGCCCTCTGACCCCTGTCAGCTTGCCAGGGCCCGGGCTGATGAGGCTGTCAGCTGAGTGAAACACCATGAGATTAGACTCCCCAGAGTCACTTGGGAACCAGGCAGTTCAATCGAAGAAGCTTGCTCCTGTCTTATCTCACTCTTCCTTTGCCCTCTGGCACGGGTCTCTGGGCACTTGTAGAGTGGTGAGCCAGGGCCATGTGGCACAGTGACAATAAAGTGGATCCTCGAGTTCGCAAACGTGTGATACTGCCTCAGCTGCTAGCTGAGTGATGTAGCCTTTCTCAGCTTCAGGTGTGAGTTTTCTGGCAAACCACAATAAGAATACCTATTTTTGCTGGGTTGTTGCAAAGCTAAGATAGTCATACGTAAAGTTCTTAGCAGAGCCCATGGCAATAGGTAGGTGCTCTGTAAATGTTGGCTGCTTTAGTTTTTTCACAAGAAAAAGAGTTCCGTGTATCCTCGTGGTCCTGGTGAGCTGGGATCGGGAGAAGAGAGCAACTGACTGTGGCTGGGAGAGTGATCCCGGGACCCGCCCTCATAGGTCTGGTGGTCCAGGGCTTCTTGGGGAGTGTTTCACAGGAGGGACTGCCTTGTTGCAGAACCAGGCTGCCTAGGGGAGTACAGGCTGTGTTGCCAAGTAGTAGTCACATCGGAGCTGTCTCAAGGTCAGAGGTGAGCAGTGGGGAGTGAGGTGTGGGGAGCACCTGAGAATCCCCCCTCAGGATGGCTGGAACAGGGAGCCTTGGGCTTGGAGGCAGGAGAGTGGTGTGACCTCTAGCCCTGCGGGCCTCGGAAGGATGGGGATGCCGCTCTCCTCCCTGTTGGGTAAGCAGAGTGAGAAGCCAGCTTGCTGCTGCTGCTGCTAAGTCGCTTCAGTCGTGTCCGACTCTGTGCGACCCCATAGACGGCAGCCCACCAGGCTCCCCCATCCCTGGGATTCTCCAGGCAAGAACACTGGAGTGGGTTGCCATTTCCTTCTCCAATGCATGAAAGTGAAGAGTGAAAGTGAAGTTGCTCAGTCGTGTCCGACTCTTAGTGACCCCATGGACTGCAGCCTACCGGGCTCCATCCATGGGATTTTCCAGGCAAGAGGACTGGAGTGGGGTGCCGTTGCCTTCTCTGAGAAGCCAGCTTAGAGCTTCAGAAACATGCGAGTGCCGTTGTATCCCAGCAAAATCCCCCTTTTATCAAATTGGTATGGCAGCCAGTCTGATAATGGAATAGACATGTATGCTCCTCTGTGCTTTTCCTGAACTGTCTCTTGAAAGTCTGCTAAGGAGAAGTCACTGGGGGAATCAGCTTTAAGAGTAAAGAGGCATTATTAATAATTAGTATGTATCATTTTGCTTCCTGTCCCACGGGTACCTTGATGTATTTCAGTCGGTTCAGTCACTCAGTCATGTCCGGCTCTTTGCGACCCCATGGACTGCAGCAAGCCAGGCCTCCCTGTCCCTTACCAATTTCCGGAGTTCACTCAAGCTCCTGTCCATCGAGTCGGTGATGCCATCCAGACGTCTCATCCTCTGTATGTACGTAAAAGCTGTTTATTCCTTTTGAGTTGAGTTTGTTAACGTTAGTTATCTGTTTATCAAATCCTTCTTAGTGCTGAGATAAACCTTGGCTTTGTTTTTTGTTTAAAACTTCCAAATGGGTCCTCCACATATTTTTTATATTTTTAAACATGTGTACTGGAGTCCCAGAAAGGGCAGTTCTTCTCTCTGGAAGAGTCCAAGTCCTTTGTGTCCTTACGCCTGTCTCCACTGCCCCTGTTCCACTTCCAACCCCAGGTCCACTGTCCAGTTTTGTTTGGTTCCGGGCCTGCACTGCTTAGCGCAGCGGGAGAATTGTATGTAACCATATGGCCTGGAAGTCTCCATGTATAGATTCAGATGCAACCTTCAAAGTGACTTTTTTTTTTTAATGAACCAGCCTTCTCAGCCCCATCGCTGCATCCCTCTTGACCCTTGCTGCTTGCTTTCGGCCTCCACCACTACAGTGCTGAAGCCGGTTTGGCTGAAAGCCTTTATGATTGCAGATGTCCATTCCTAGCCATACTGTCGCTTTGCAGTGTCGGGCACACTTCGTGGAATTCTGTCTCGATACCACCGCCACCTCTGTTTCCTTTTCCAGCTGTCTCTTCTGCCATTGCCACCTCCTGTTCTCCTAAGAATGAGTGTTCCTCCAGCTTCATCCATGTCTATTTTCTTGCCGGACAGTTTCAGCCTCACCTGTGCCTTCAGCCACCCGCTGATCTACCTTGAAGACTCCCAGATGTCTGTCTTGAATTGTGAATTTCATCCCCCAGCCTCCAGATCATTGTCCTAAACAGCTCTCGATGTATCTCTGTGTCTTGATTTGTATGATGGTTAAAGGTGTTGACTGGGTTTGCAGCTTAACTGTGTAATCTAGTTGTGTGGCCAGGGAAGTCACTTCAGCTTTCCTAAGAAGCGTCTNCAGATGTCTGTCTTGAATTGTGAATTTCATCCCCCAGCCTCCAGATCATTGTCCTAAACAGCTCTCGATGTATCTCTGTGTCTTGATTTGTATGATGGTTAAAGGTGTTGACTGGGTTTGCAGCTTAACTGTGTAATCTAGTTGTGTGGCCAGGGAAGTCACTTCAGCTTTCCTAAGCAGCGTCTGTACAGTGGGGATGAAGATGGAGTGTTTGTGAAACACCAGCACGGTATTTAGCGTAGATTCCTGTTGCTCAGCTGGGTTCTGACCCTCCCGCCCCGCCCCGTCCCCACCCACCTGTGGCGGTTTCTCTTCATCTGTTTTCTGCATTTCACCTCCCTGCCCTCAGCACTGCTGGCCTAAACTTTTGGTCTCTTCCTGAAAATTCTTCCCATTCCTACCAGCATTTTCTCTCTAAAACACGTTTCTGATGAGGTCACTCCTTAAAGACCTCCATGGGTTCTCTCACCTGAGCCCCGGGTGCGCCACGCACGTCCTTTCGCCGTCTTGCCCCCGCCTCCCTCGCACCATCTCCGGGACAGAGTCTGGCTTGTGCCGCCTCCTGACTGCTGCGCCCGCTGGATCCTGAGGCCTCTGTGTGCACTGCGCAGCGGGCCTCCTGGGCTGCCTGGTGAATTCTGCCCCACTCCAGAGCGGCCCAGGAGGTTGAGCAGAGACTGCCTCTCGGGCCAGGGTCCGCTCTGCTCCCGCGGCATTTACACAGGGCCTTGTGTTGGTTGTGTGTCTGTTCCCCTAGATTGTGAGTTCCTTGAGGGCAGGGACGAAGCCTTGCACAGAGGCATTTCCAATAAACGCTGAATGACTGAAGAGGCCCCTGAGTGTGACTGGGATGGAGCAGGTCCTGGGGCTGGGTGTGGAGACGAGCCTCTTGGGAAGACTGAGCGAGGCTCCCAGATGTCTGTCTCTAGTTGTGAATTACGCCCCAGTCCCCACCCCCACGCCCCGGGCCTCCCAGGTGTGTGCTCTGCGCCGCCTGGCAGTCTTGAGCTCAGGACAGCCCTGTTTCCTACGGCTTTGCCGTCCTGACGCTGGTAATGAGCTAAAACGAGCGAACACGAGCTGAATTTTCCCGGGGGAAGTGGGGCTTGGACAGAGGGCGGGCTTTCCCCACTGGGTAGGACCTGGACCAGCCTAGCCCATGATGAATTTGACCTTGATGACTCTGTCGAGGGGAACAATGTCCTCAGGAAAGCATTCAGGAAACCCTTCGTGTAGTGGTGATCAGAGCTCAGCAGGGTGGATGGGAGCCCTCCAAGGCCCCCGCAGGGCACTGGGTCAGAGCCTGAGGAACTGTAATGCCTTTCCCAGCTGGGGCTCGCTCTCAGCCTCTGTGGACCCCTGGGTTGACTCTGAGGAACACAGATGCTGGGAAGGCGTGGGAACACCCGGGAGCCTGAGGGCACTACTGCTTCTGGAGTGTCTCTGCGCGATCTCTCTCTGTTTTCCCCTTCGTGCCTCCCCTCTTGCTGTGGCCTGGAAAGGGAGGGTGGGCTCATAGGTAAGGTGGAAGCCTTGGAAACGAGAAGGAACAAGCTTTGGTGTCCTCAGTTTTTTTTTCCTTAATTAACCATTTTATTTTTGGCCACACTGCGCACACATGGGGAATCTTAGGTTTCCTTCTCTCTTTCTTTTTTTTTCTTTTACTATGTGGCACGGCTTGCAGGATCTTAGTTCCCTGACCAGGGATCGAACCCGCACCACAGGAGTGAAAGAGCCAAGTCCTAACCACTGGACCACCAGGGAACTCCCGGGGTGTCCTCATTTTATCAGGGAGCCGGCCTGGAACGTCTGGTGTTTATCTGAAGCCCTCTTTGTTTGCCCCTCCTCCCCAAGGAGCGCAAAGAGGGAGGAGAGGAGTCTCAGTTCTGCTTCTGTTCACTCAGGGAATCAAGGCCCAGAACGGGAAGCAGCTCACCCGAGATAACACCGGGAATTCTTGGCAGCGCCAGGCTTGCAGCCACCCAACACCCCTCCCCTTCCCAGTTTGCTTCTCGTCATCACAGCAAACTGGGGTCCCGTGGTCTGCCCACCAGTTCACCTGACCAAGGGAAACACCCTCGGGAGTGTGCTGGCACTGGGCGCAGAGCAGGCACCACCGCGGCCCCTCTGCTGCCGGCTGCCGTGACTTATCTCTGCAGCCGGCTTCTGCTGCCTTTCCCTGTTTGGTTTTCCCGTCACACAGACCAAAGATAAACCTTTGGGGCAGCTCTGCCCCTTTGATGCTCTCCAAGCTGTTTTCCCCACGTGTGGGAGGGTAGGAGGTCACGGTCTTTCCCACAGATGGAGGCCTGTGTCTCTTGTTTGGTCAGTTGATGACAAGGTGGATTGTTCTGCTGTTGTCTCTAAACCCCTGTCCTTGGCTGGCCCCTGCCTCACCGTCCTGTGCCGGGACCTCGATGGGCTCGGATCCCAGCCCGCCCCCTTTCCCCTCTGGGAAGCTCGGCTGTGCATTTAGACTGCTTGGGTTCACAGCCCAGCACTGCCACTGACAGCTGTGAGGCCTTTCCCAAGCTGCCTCTCGGTGGTTCATCTTGCGTGTCAGGCAGGACTAACATATTACTTACCTCAGGGTCACTGTGAGGATGGAGAGAAAACACCCGCAAGGCATTTGGCACAAGAGACTTACGTGTAGTTAGCACTTAGGAAAAGCTGGCCATTTTGACTAGTGGTAGTTAAAAAGTACGTGTGTACTTGGCTGTGCTGTCTTAGCTGTGGCACTGGGGATCTTTAGTTGTAGCACGTGGGATCTGGTTCCCTCGCCAGGGATTGAACCCAGGCCCTTTGCATTGAGAGTGTGGGGTCTTAGCCACTGGACCCCCAGGGAGGTCCCTGATTGGTGGTAATTTTCCGTCCTGTGCCTCTACCCACACTTCAAGACTCAGGTCTCTGGCCTGACTGGAGAGGGAACCGAGGCCTCCGGCAGTGCCGTGGCCGAGGGCTGGGAATGAGGAGGGGCCCCGGTCCTCAGCCCTGGGGCCCCTTGGCTCTGCCATCTGGTGCCGCCCTCCTGCTGTTTGCCGCCCCCGCCCCTCAGTACTCCCTCTGTCTTCCCTCCCCAGCTCTGGGGGGTCCCTGGTGCCCACACAGCCCTGCCTTGGTTGGCTCCCAGATAGGCCGGCAGGCAGGTGGGGTTGCGGAGCGGCTGAAGGGCTAGGGCTCGGCTGAAGGGGCCCTGCCTGGGTTGCCGTGGCTCTTGGAGCACCAACCCATTGTGAGGCTCGGCTGGGAGTGGAGAGCAGTGCCCCCTTACCCTTCCTCACGATCCCCCGACGAGGCAGGGGAAGTATCTTAGCTTGCTAGCGCTGCTGCAACAGAATACCACAGACGAGGGGGCTTAAACAACAGAAATGTGTTCTCCCAGAGTCTGGAGATGTAAAGTCCAAGATCATGGTGCCGGCCAGCAGGGCGGTTTGCCCTGGGGCCTCTCTCCTTGGCTTCAGAGGCCGTGCTCTTCATGCCTCCTCACAAGGTTGTCCCTCTTGGCCCCTGAGGCCCTGGAGTCTGCGTCTAGATCTCCTCTTTTTCTGAAGACCCCGATCAGATCAGATTGGGGCCCACGGATGGCCTCATTGTCACTTAATCACTTTGTGATAGGCCTTGTCTCTGGTTGCAGTCACAATCTCGGGTGCTCGGGGGAAGTGGTCAGGCCTTCCACATATGAATTTGGGGGGACACAATTCAACCCATACCAGAAGGACAGACAGGGTATTGGCTCAGAAGAGGAGGAATCTTCGCTGGGGAGAGTGGCTGCAGCCAGAGCCTTGGACATAGGCGTCCCGCCTCCTGAGGGCAGGTCCTCGGGTGAGGCTGGGGCTGGCTCCTCCGCTCCCTCACGGAAGCCTCTGAGCTGATGATCCCTGTGATCTCTGGGGTGAAGGAACAGTCAGCGGGTTGGACCACAGGCACGGGTCCTATCCTTCCCTTTCTTATCAGAGCCTGGACACCCTTCTGCCTCTAGGCAGCTGTTAGAAGCCAACCGTAACCCCCGAATCTCCCCATAGGGGCACTTTGAAGGAAACAGCTCCAGCCGTCTTGGTTTAACTGAACTCTGCAACTGTGGACCTTCCATGTTGGGAGGGTAGACACAGCACTGAGAATCCAAGCATCACTCCTGTTTTTATTTTTCCCGGAAGATTTCCCTGCCCAATTGGTTTGGTTCAAGCTGATATTCTGGTGAAGACTTTCCCCTTGAGCTGCGTGTTCTCTGGTAAAAAGCTGAGTGTAGGGGGAAGGTGGCTCAGAGGTTTGCTGGGATTCCGAATTGGTCACAGATTACAAACCCAGGAGCCCACATCCTTGTCACTGTTAGGCCGCCCCACTCGGTGTGCTAGAGATTGCTGCAAGGGCCTCCCCTGGTGCCTTGCCCTCCCCAGCCCTTAGTACCTCCCTCTGGGGTCAGCAGCCCTGGGTCTCACGTGGCCATGGGTTCCCGGGGGGGTTCCAGGAGCCAGCTTTGGAGGCAGGCATGATATGATGGTGCTTTCGGCCAGGCTGCCAGCGGCCTCCTGCCCTGCGCGCTCCTCGAGTCCTGNGAATAGCAACCCACTCCAGTGTTCTTGCCTGTAGAATCCCAGGGACGGGGGAGCCTGGTGGGCTGCTGTCTATGGGGTCACACAGAGTTGGACATGACTAAAGTGACTTAGCAGCAGCAGGGAGCCAGGGCAGTGGCCCCAGGGAGGGACAGGAAGGTCTGGCCGCCCGGTCAGAAGAAGTCAGTGTGCCTCCAGGCTTGAAGCTCTTCTGTGGTCTTTTAGGGTGAGCTTCCTGGGCCCCAGTCTGGTGGAATCAAAGGTCCTGGCTGGTTGTTAGGTGTGTCAGAGTTTGAGGTGACATGGGTTAAAACTTCAGA
Source organism: Neotragus moschatus (assembly GCA_006410615.1). Lineage (NCBI taxonomy): Eukaryota > Metazoa > Chordata > Mammalia > Artiodactyla > Bovidae > Neotragus > Neotragus moschatus. Next base: position 2,176,635 of record SJYA01000452.1, on the reverse strand, counting down.
CTTAGGAGGAGAGCAAGGGAACATAATTTTGATTGTCCTGAAAGCCCTTGTTTCACCTGGACGAGTGTGTGGGTCTACCTGGCCGAAAATGAAACCCAGTCAGAAATCCCCTTTGCAGCAGTCCAGCAGCTGGCTGCTCAGTCTCTGCTAGGACGTTTCAGAAAGCAGATCCATCAAACAGGAAAAAAGTGTGCACTAGATTCAAAGACATCGCATGTGTTGGAGAGGTCATCTAACAAGGAGGACTTCCCTGGTGGTGCCGTGGATAGGAATCCACCTGCTGATGCAGGGGACGAGGGTTCAATCCCTGGTCTGGGAAGATTCCACATGCTGTGGAGCAACTGGGCCTGTGCGCCGCAACTACTGAGCCCGGGCTCTCTGCGACAAGAGAAACCACCGGAGGACAAGCCACGCACTGAGAGGAAGAGTAGCCCCTACTCCCTGCAACAAGATAAAGCCTGCTCGCAGCAGTGAAGACCCAGCACGGCCAAAAATAAATAAATCAACCTAATGGGGGAACGGGTAAAATAATAAACTGCATGAAAACAGGGTGGAAAAAGCTGGTTTAAAGATAGTCTCGAAAACTACCTTGGGAAATGTGGGGACAGGGACTCAGGGAGGCAGGTCAGGGGAGGGCTGGGCAGGAGGCATGGAGAAGGCCCTGGGGGATGTTAGGGATCTCCCTAAGGGGAGAATGTCTTCCCCCATTAAATGTTCTGGGCTCTGGAGGCCAGACCTGACTGTCCCCAGCCCTCTTCCTGTTCCCTGGGAAGGGTCCTCGGGGAAGGTTCTGGCTGGATCACTCAGTCCCCAGCAGAAGTTGGGACCACGTCATTGACCAGAGAAGGGAGCAGGCAGGATAAAGAGTCCCTTGGAAGCTGCTCCAGGAACACTGACGCTGGTGGCTTCCCAGAGGAGATGGCTTGTGTCCTCAGGAAGGTTCCAGAGGTGCCCTTTGTCCCCACACCTAAGACCGGGAGGTGGCTGCCATGACCTGCTGTGTGTCCACCCAGTCTTCATTTGTCACAAAGAGACCCATGAACCCCGGGATCAGCCATGTGCACAGCGTGAGAGGCACATCACGCACACCCGGGGGCCCCTCCTGCACACATACCCCCGGCACATGCGTGGACACGCTTCCTTCCCATCTTGAGCCACTGTCCTCCGAGAGACTACATCCCCTCCTCCTCTGCCCTCACGGCCCCACCCCCACCAGCCCCACCCCTGAGAAAGTGCAGCTCAGGGGTCCCCAGGGCTGCACAGGAAATGCTTTGTACACTGTGGGTCAACCAGGCTATTTTCTGTCCCAGAGCTGGAGGGAGGTTGGGCTGGGAACAGCCAGGCGTGACACAGTCGGCTGTTTTCTGCCTTTCTCTGCTCTCTACTCTGCAGGC
>SJYA01000452.1:2138022-2172550 GCA_006410615.1 Neotragus moschatus | reverse complement strand
TCACATCCATACGTGACTACTGGAAAAACCATAGCCTTGACTAGACGTACCTTAGTCAGCAAAGTAATATGTCTGCTTTTGAATATGCTGTCTAGGTTGGTCATAACTTTTCTTCCAAGGAGTAAGCGTCTTTTAATTTCATGGCTGCAGTCACCATCTGCAGTGATTTTGGAGCCCAGAAAAATAAAGTCTGACACTGTTTCTATTGTTTCCCCGTCTATTTCCCATGAAGTGATGGGACTGGATGCCATGATCTTCGTTTTCTGAATGTCGAGCTTTAAGCCAACTTTTTCGCTCTCTTTCACTTTCATCAGGAGGCTCCTTAGTTCCTCTTCACTTTCTGCCGTAAGGGTGCTGTCATCTGCATGTCTATTGCCTCCACACCCTTCAGATTCCGGCTCAGTTCCACCTCTTCCAGAAAGCCTTCCCTGACTCCTGTCTAATCAGGACCCTCCCACTGTGCTCCCAGAGCTCTGAGCAGATGCCCTCAGAGCACTGGGCTGACGAGTTGGTCACCACCTTCTGCTGGATTGTGAGCACAGGGCCTCTGTCTTCATGAGGCCTGGTTTCTCAGCCTCTGCACACATAGACATCCGTCCGCACGCATATCCACGTGCATTTTGCACACCTGCCTCTTTTACTCATCTGCTCTCATACTGGGGGCCAGGATGTGCAGTGGTTAAGACCATCTGAATTAAAATCTCAGCTGTGTGACCTTGGGCAAGTTACTAAACTCTTTGTAAGATGGGGCTGAGACCAGCACCTGCTCCAGTGAGTTGTTGAGACGATGAAATGTGTTAACACATGTAGCACTAAAAAGAGTGCCTGGCTCGTAGCAAGTGCTCCCAGGTGTTAGCTAATTATTATTTTCACTTGTAAGATGGAGAAAGCCAGTTTATCGGCACTTCCTTCCAGGAGAATATCTCAGAATATTGTATCCATCTGGAAGGAGTGTTTTGATTAGTTGTGAGGATGTGAGCCTGCTTGTTGAGGGATATGCCTTGTATGACAAAAGATGGTTGCTACACAGCCTTTTAAGAAGGGTGGATTTGGGCAAACCGCAGGGCTTTTGTTCAGCTGGGTGAGCTGTGCAAGTTTGGGGCCAGAATGGAATTGCTGGAGACAGGAGAGCCTGAACATATTAAGGGGGATGGGCAAGAGGATGCATTAGTGCCCTGTTGCTGCTGACGCAGATGACCACGAACTTGGTGGCCTAAAGCGAGTGTGCTCTGGTGGTCCTGGGAGTCAGAAGTCTGAAGCTGGTCTCACTGGGCTAAAATCAAGGCGTCCTCAGGCTGCATTCTTGTTTGGAGGTTCCAGGGGAGAATCTGTTTCCTTGGTTTTTCCAGCTTCCAGGCGCCACCTCCATTCCTTGATACATATCTCCCTTTCTCCTTTTCCCGTCTTTAAAGCCAGCCGGAATCCTTCTCATATTGCATCACTTTAACCTCTCACCTGTACTGTCTTCGTCTGCTTTTTATGACCCGTTTGATAATTCAGAATAATCCCCCACCTTAACGTAAGCTAACTAGTAACCTTAATTCCATCTGCAAGTTAATTCCCCTTTGCCATGTAGCCTGACATAATCACAGGTTTGGGGATTAGGACATGGATATCTTGGGAGGGGGACATCCTTCCGGGCTACCATCGAGGACTCCTGGTGTCATAGAAAGGAGACTGGAAATAAGCATGTCTGATGGGTACTTGGAGGATCTTGCTGTGGGGTGTGCGTGTGGTCTGTCTTCTTTGCAAAATGTCCAGCCATCAGATGCTATGCGGAATGTGTTTCCTTTAGGGTAAATGGGAAGGCATGTGGACCCTTGCTTCAAAGACTGGCATGGGGGGAAACCCCAGCTTCCCACAACAGAAGGAGCTGAAAGGTGGGTCGCTTTCCTTCACTCAACCTGTATGTGCTGGACTAGGCTCATAGGCCTCAAGTCATTCACAGTCCACTGCGGGAGACAAGCATACAGACAGGCAAGATCCCTCTACGACAGCCGGATCAGTGATGAGAGTCTGCACACAGAAAGCACAGAGGCGGCGTCAGCTTCGGGTGGAGAGAGGAGAGGCCGGGAAGAGTTTCCCTGGGGAGGTGACCCCCGCATCCTAGGTTGGCTAGATGAATAGAAATCCCCCAGGTTAAGAGGGGAAGTTTGTTCTGGGCAGCATGGACTGTCAGGGCAGAGATGGAAGGTGTGAGCCAGTGGGAAGTGTGTGTGTGTGTTTAACTCCGAGCCCAATTCCTGGCACTCTAGTGGCATTCAGGAAATATTTCTGGAATGAACACCTCATGTCTATGCTACCCTGTCTGTTTCTAGGTAGACCAGGGCCATGCCCAACATAACCAAATAGGCGACACCTCCTTCTGGGGAAGCCCCCCCACCCAGGGTTGCCATGACCTACCTGCAAAGTCTTTTTCAGGGTCTCTCAGAAAAAGAAAAAGAAGCACATTTGTTTCAACGGTACTTCATATGTGAAGAATACTTCACACTTTCCTGGATCTTTTATTTTATTTTATTTTTGGGGAGCAGTGCTTCATAGCATGTGGGACCTTACTTCCCAGACCAAGGATCAAACCCATGCTCCCTACATGGAAGTGCAGAGTCCTAACCACTGGATGTCCAGGGAGGTCCTGTGGAGTCATTTATAATTCAGCAGATTCTTTCAGCTGAAGAAACTGAGGCTCAGAGACTCAACTAACCTTCCCAAGGTCACACAGCCATGCAGTGGTGGGGGAGGAGGTTAGGGGCCTGGACTCTGGCACACCGGCTCCTCAGCCAGGTCCTGGGCTCCTGCTAATGGCCGGGTGTCCTGCCTCCTTCCCTCTGGTGCTGAGGCGGCTGGGACCCGGCTCTGAATGGCCTTGGGCTGCCATGACTGGCCTCCTTCCCTGGAAGGGGCTTCCTGAAGGTGGAAGTGGGCCCCGAAGGCCTAGAGAGTGTGCATTGTTCATCTGCACCTGGAGGTGAGCTCATGTCGGCGGGCACCAGGCCCNAGCATCCTATATCCTGAACTGAATATAGACCGACGATTCGTTTCCCACACGACAGCACACATGTTTCAGTGCCATTCTCCCAAACCTTCCCCCCCATCCTCCCTCTCCCTCCAAGTCCAAAAGTCCATTCCATGCATCTGTGTCTCTTTTGATGTCTTGTATACAGGGGGGGAGATACTCTTGAGAAGGGAATGGCAACCCACTCCAGCATTCTTACCTGGGAAATCCCATGAATAGAGGAGCCTGGTGGGCTATAGTCCATGGGGGTCGCGAAGAGTTGGACACGACTGAGTGACTCATACACCCTTGCCTTGCTGTTGTTCAGTCACTCAGTCGTGTCTGACCCTTTGTGACCCCACAGACTGCAGCACACCAGGCTTCCCTGTCCTTCACCATCTCCTGGAGTTTGCTCAAACTCATGTCTATTGAGTCAGCGATGCCACACTTGCCTGGTTTTAGTATTTTTGACGTTTATCCTGCTTATTGTTCCCTGAGCTTCTTAGGTCTGTGGTTTGATATCAGACATTAATTTGGGGGAAATTCAGAGTCATTATTGCTTCAAATAATTCTTCTGTTCTTTTATCTTTCTCTTCTTGTATTCCCATTATGTATATATTATACTTTTCGTAGTTATCCCATAGTTCTTGGATATTATATTCTGTTGTTGGCTTCAGGTTTTTTTGTTTTTTGTTTGCTTTTCAGTTTTGAAGTTTTCTATTGTGTTATCTTTAAGCTCAGAGATTCTTTCCTCAGCTGTGTGCATTCTACTTATAAACTCCTCAAAGGTATTCTTTGATTCTATTATACTTTTTTTTTTAATCTCTGGTAGCTATTTTTGATTCTTTCTTAGCATTTCTGCCTCTCTGCTTACATTGACCACCTGTTCTTGCATCTTATCTCTTTTATTCACTAGAGCCCTTATCATATAATCATAGTTATTTAAAATTCCCAGGCTCGTAAATCCAACATCCCCATCATATCTGTATCTGGTTCTGATGTTTGCTCTGTCTCCTCAAACTGTTTTTGCCTTTTAGTATGTCTCATACTTTCTTCTTGCTAGCTGGTCGTGATGTACTAGGTAAAGGGGATTGCTGTAAATAGGACTTCAGTAATGTGGGAGGGAGGTGTGGGGACAAGGCAAGTGTTCTGTAGTCTCGTGATTGTCTCAGTCTTTTAATGAGGTTCTGGACTGTGAGCCCCGCAAGATCTTCTCATGTATTTACTCCCTGCTTCCCTTTGGTGAGACAAGTTGGCAATAGGGGAGTGGAGCGGAATATTTTCCTTCCCTCACAGGTCAGTTAGGCTCTGATAAAACTCCAGCAAGTAGTGTGTGTGCTATGTCGCTTCAGTTGTATCCAACTTTTTGCGACCCAAGGGGCTGTAGCCCGCCAGGATCCTCTGTCCATGGGATTCTACAGGCAAGAATCCTGGAGTGGGTTGCCATGCCTCCTCCAGGGGGTCTTCTCTTATGTCCCCTGCAGTGGCAAGCGTGTTCTTTACCACTAGCGCCACCTAGGAAGCCCATAGTAGCTTAAGCTTCAGTTTCTCAGTTGTGTCCAACTTTTTGCAACCCCATGGACTGTAGCATGCCAGGGCTTCCCTGCCCATCACTATCTCCCAGAGCTTACTCAAACTCATGTCCATAGAGTCGGTGATGCCATCCAACCATCTCATCCTCTGTCGTCCCCTTCTCCTTCCACCTTCAATCTTTCCCAGCATCAGGGTCTTTTCCAATGAGTTGGTTCTTTGCATCAGGTGGCCAAAGTACTGGAGTTTCAGCTTCAGCATCAGTCCTTCCAGTGAATATTCAGGATTGATTTCCCTGAGGATGGACTGGTTGGATCTCCTTACAGTCCAAGGGACTCTTAAGAGTCTTTTCCAACATCATAGTTCAAAAGCATCAATTCTTTGGTGCTTAGCTTTCTTTATAGTCCAACTCTCACATGACTANCATGAGAGATTTATTTCCTGAATTCAGAATGACAAAAGGGAGAATCAGAGTGTCCCTCTTGCACTGGCTGTTTCTTCAGTAACTTTAATTCGGAATAAACAATGTCATTGAGTCACATATTGAGGAGAGCACTGGGCACCATCAGCCTGAAGTGATTTCATCTGTGCAATTGATCTCTTCTGTGGTGGGAGAGGTGAGAGCAAGGAAGGAGAGGAGAAACTGACTGGTGATAAATCAGTATATGTGATAGGGCCTGGTTCAGAATGGAATCACAATATGGGATCTATGACTGGTTAGGCAGATCTCCATCAAATCATTCAGATATCCCTTGCAAAGCACCATAATATGTCTATGTCTGAGATTTGTAGGACTCTAGTTACAATGCAGATAGATCTGGGCACACTGATAGACTAATTTGTAGGCGCTTTTACAGCCAGAGATCATCTCAGTAGACCTACAGTAAGATCATTAAGAGCTCAAGCCTGCCAGTTAGATCCATCTGATTTGGCTACATTAGGAGGACCATTCTGCTTGGGATACAATTTCAGGCGTGGTATAAAAACAGAGTAACTGGCCTAAATATCACTTCCTTTGGAACCAGTTTATGTAGAGGAAGGTGAGCTTTGCATCAGAATTCATGCCTGTTGACACACAAGGCAAAGCCCTTTTAATAGGACCTATCCACACTTGGAGTTCAGCTATTCTCTGGTACACTATTAATGTGGCTTTTCCTTCTGGGGCAGCATTAGAACTGCAGATTCTGTGAGCAGTCCTCTTATACATAAAAATCAATAGCTACAACAGTGGAGAATATTTGCACTTGAGGAGCTTGCAGGGCTTCCTTTAAGGTGAACAATATGGATGCTGAACAAGACAGAATGTCCTTGCTTTGGAGCACATGGTCTTCACTTCCCCATCTCAGGTTGGTAAGAACTAGGCTTTTGCTGCAATTTTTGGCTGCTAGATCCTAGGGTTCATTCACTTTTTGTGGTGATGTAAATTGATACAGCCACTAGAGTAGGAAAACAGTAGATGACCCAGAAATCCCACTACTTGGCATAAACCCTGAGAAAACCATAATTCAAAAAGACATCCAAATGTTCACTGCAGTGCTATTTACAATAGCCAGCACATGGAAACAAATTAAATGTCTACCAAAAGATGAATAGATAAAAAATAAATGGTGTATATATACACAAAGGAATATTACTCAGCCCTTAAAAGGAGCAAAATTGGGTCATTTGTAGTGAAAAGGATGGACCTAGGGTCTGTCATACAGAGTAAAGGAAATGAGGAAGAGATAAATAAATATCATATATTATGAATTATGCATAATCTAGAAAATTTTTACAGATAAACCTATTTGCAGGGCAGGAATAGAGATGCAGATGTAGAAAATGGACATGTGGACTTATGGGGAAAGAAGAGGATAAATTGAGAGATTACAATTGACATACATGCATTCATCAGTTCAGTTCAATCTCTCAGTAGTGGTCTACTCTTTATGGCCCCATGGACTAGAGCAGGCCAGGCTTCCCTGTCCAGCACAAACTCACGGATCTTAGTCAAACTCATGTCCATCGAGTCAGTGCTGCCATCCAACCATCTTCTGTAATCACCTTCTACTTCTGCCTTCAATCTCCCAGCATCAGGGTCTTTTCATATGAGTCAGTTCTTCACATCAGGTGGCCAAAGTATTGGAGTTTCAGCTTCAGCATCAATCATTCCAGTGAATATCCAGAACGGATTTCCTTTAGAATTGACTGGCTTGATCTCTTTGCAGTCCAAGGGACTCTCAAGAGTCTTTTCCAACATCATAGTTCAAAAGCATCAATTCTTTGGTGCTCAGCTTTCTTTATAGTCCAACTCTCACATGACTATTGGAAAAACCATAGCTTTGATTAGACAGACCTTTGTTGGCAAGATAATGTCTCTGCTTTTTAATATGCTGTTTAGGTGGGTCATAGCTTTTCTTCCAAGGAGCAAGCATCTTTTAATTTCATGGCTGCAGTCACCATCTTCAGTGATTTTGGAGCCCAAGAAAATAAAGTCAGTCACTGTTTCCATTGTTTCCCCTTCTATTTACTGTGAAGTGACAGGACCAGATGCTATGATCTTAGTTTTTTGAAAGTTGAGTTTTAAGCCAGGTTTTTCACTCTCTTCTTTCATTTTCATCAAGAGGCTTTTTAGTTCCTTTTCACTTTCTGCCCTAAGGGTGGTGTAATCTGCATATCTGAGGTTATTGATGTTTCTCTCGGCAATCTTGATTCCAGCTTGTGTCTCTTCTAGTCCAGCATTTCTCATGATGTATTCTGCATATAAGTTAAATAAGCAGGGTGACAATATTCAGCCTTGATGTACTCTTTTCCCGATTTGGAACCAGTCTGTTATTCCATGTCCAGTTCTAACTGTTGCTTCCTGATCTACATACAGATTTCTCAGGAGGTAGGTTAGGTGGTCTGGTATTCCCATCTCTTGAAGAATTTTCCACAGTTTGTGATGATCTACACAGTCAAAGGCTTTGATGTAATCAATAAAGCAGAAGTAGTTGTTTCTCTGGTATTCTCTTGCTTTTTTGATGATCCATCAGATGTTGGCAATTTGATCTCTGGTTCCTCTGCCTTTTCTAAAGCCAGCTTGAACATCTGGAAGTTTGTGGTTCATATACTGTTGAAGCCTCGCTAGGAGAACTTTGAGCATTACTTTGCTAGCCTGTGAGATGAGTGCACTTGTGCGCTAGTTTGAACTTTCTTTGGCATTGCCTTTCTTTGGGATTGGAATGAAAACTGACCTTTTCCAGTCCTGTGGCCACTGCTGAGTTTTCCAGATTTGCTGGCATATTGAGTGCAGCACTTTCCCAGCATCATCTTTCAGGATTTGAAATAGCTCAGCTGGGTTTCCATCACCTCCATAGCTTTGTTTGTAGTGATGCTTCCTAAGGCCCACCTGACTTTGCATGGCAGGATGTCTGGCTCTAGGTGAGTGGTCACACCATCGTGGTTATCTGGGTCATGAAGATCTTTTTTTTTTTTATAGTTCTTCTGTGTAGTCTTTAGCAAAGAATTGTATAGAGAGAGTTACAAAAATTGTGTCATGTTTCAAACATGTCAATATTTAATGCTTTTCAACACACACGTTAAAACCCAATTGTGTATTTAACCTCATTTGGAAATAATGTCAACCTCGCCACTAACGTCTCTGCTGGGTTGGCAGAGCTCTGGGTCTGAGTTGTTCCTCATCATCTCCAGCTTAGGAATGTCTAGCTCTGACCACACTCGGTTGTTGTAGCCTCAGTCTGTGTGGAGGCCTCTTTAGATCCAATCTTGGGAAGCCGTCCTGGGCTCGCTGCCTTACTGAGTTCTGTTCTTTGCAGGGGCCAACTACTGTAAGGCTGAGAATGGGTTTCCCCATGGCTAAAACTTGGCTTGTGCACCTATGGGCCTAACCTACCACATCTCATGCTTCTGGGCTGTGTGCTGGGCTTGTCTCCTGTGTCTGCCCCCCAGCCCCCCTTGTGGGAATTCACCCTCCCTACACTGAGCTTCCGTTTCTGGTTTTAGAGCTCCTCTGGGCCACAGCCAAGCCGGGCTGACCACTGTCCACTGAGCCCAGGATGTGGCTCGGGTAGTCAGGTCCCCCACGCTCTCAGGTTCATGTGGCACTTTGCTCTGCTGCCTCCCCACCTTTGGAGGGGGCGGAGCAAAGGCTATGCCTTTTATATACTTACTTTTATTTTTTTAAGTATTTATTTATTTGGGTGTGCTGGGTCTTAGTTACCACATGAAGGATCTTCAGCTGCAGTGTGTGGGATTTATTAATAGTTCTTTCACCAGGGATTGAACCTGCATCCCCTGCGTTGGGAGTGTGGAGTCTTAGCCACTAAGCTCCTTTTAGAAACAACATTTTCCACTTAACAAAGACCCTAAATATACAGATCCTGGAATAAACATAGTCTCCACCAGGAAAGGCTATTTAATTGCATGAAACTCTCAGATTTGTCAGATGAAAAATAAATCCAATTTATGGAAGCTAGAAGTGGCTAATACTCCAGACGACAGAATCCAGATTTAAGAGGACGGTTCTTGTCAGTTGGAGCAATGGACTGAGGTGGACATGATGGCGTTTCGCTGGTGCGGATGACAGATGTGCCATTTTTAATTCTCAGGTTCGCAATTACTGAGCTCAGGCTTAGTAATAGCTTAGTGGCAGCTCATATGAAAAACACTTGAGGGTTTTAGCTGGAAAGCTTTCCAATTATATATTGCCAAACTAGCATGACCCTGACTGTGAAACGTCTGTCTCTGCATGGCACACAAGGAAGCCTAGAAACAACTTTACTAAGGCTTTTAGTTGAAGTGTAAGTAAAATGAGAATATATGGTCTGATGGCAAAGGATTGCTCAAACAATTAAACAGGTAATTTTTGTGACAAAATATAAATTACTAAGATAGATTCATGAAGAAGAAAATTTTGAATAGGCAAATAGTCACTGAGTGACAGGGAAGAAAATTTTAAAGGATGACATAAAGATGGCGTTAGATCTAACTGGCTTTATAGCAAGTTTGTTCCAGCCTTCAAGGAATCTGCTATTAAAACAATCGAAGAACATATAGTCTAGTTTTCTTGGTCATTGTCCTGGGTATAGAATTTCACCTTGAAAATCACTTGACTCAGAATTTTGAAGGCTGTGATTCATATTCTACTATTGTAGCCTCTGGTATTGTTGCAAAGTGTGATGCCATTCTGATTCTTGAGACTGTGTTTTGTCTTTGTCTGGAAATTTGTAGGCCCATCTCTTTGTCTTCTGTGTTTTGAAAATATTCAGACAATATAGAGGACTTATATTGTCCACTGAGCCGGGCACTACTGATTGAAAATCCTCTCAATCTAGGATTTTCTCTGATTACTTTCACTTTTTTTTTTTTTCTGTTCCCCTTTTTAGAACTCCTGTTAGTTGGTCTTCTAACTTTAAAAAAAAAAAAAAAAGCTAAACTTTTGTAATGTCTGTATCTTTGTCTTTTACTCTGTTTTCTGGAGTGGTTGCCTAGCTATCTTCCAAAATATTTATCGAAGTAGTAGTAGTGTGGTTATGATAGTAGTAGAATTGAAACTTCAATAAACATTTTGGAGGATAGCTAGGCAACCACCCCAGGAAATAGAGTAAAAGACAGAGATACAGATATTACGGAGATCCAGCTCACTGGAAAAGACCCTGATGCTGGGAAAGATCGAAGGCAGGAGGAGAGGGATGACAGAGAATGAGAAGGCTGGATGGCATCACCGACTCAATGGACTTGAATTTGAGCAAGCTCTGGGAGACAGTGAAGGACAGGGAAGGCCGGTATGCTGCAGTCCCATGGGGTCACAAAGAGTCAGACATGACTGAGTGACTGAAAAACAACAAATTATGGGTTTTTTTCCCCCAAGAATTTGATTTTGTTGTTCTCTGCGTGTTTCTTCTTTAGCATGTCGTCACTTTTTTTCAAGGCTGTAATACAGTTCTATCTTTCTAAAGAAAGCAGTGATAGTTAAAAGAAGTTTTAGTCTCCATACATAATCTGCATCCTCTAGGAAACTTTATTCTGTTTATTTCAGACTCTTTCACATAAGCTGCTTCCCTTGAATGCCTGCCGTCCTTGGCTGTGTGCTCATGTTTGAGAGAGGGCCACTGAAGTTGCTCTGGGTGAATGGGTGGGGCTTCCTGACTGTGGTCCTCACTGCATGATCGTCTAGCTGTTTCCTTGGGGAGCCCTAGTGCCCCTTTCTACAGGTCTTTTCTTTTGGATCTATTGGATTCCACATAGAAGACTCTTTCAAACATCTGCCTGGAGAATTAACATCTGGCTTCCAGGATTCTCAAGAAAAGTAAAAACAATTCTTTGCTGTTCAGTCACTTAGTCATGTCTGACTGTTTGTTACCTCATGGACTGTAGCACACCAGGCTTCTCTGTCCTCCACTGTCTCCTGGAGTTTGCTCAGATTCATGTCCATTGGGTCAGTGATGCTGTCTAACCATCTTATCCTCTGCCACCCCTTTCTCCTTTTACATTCAGTCTTTCCCACTATCAGGGTCTTTTCCAGTGAGTCGATTTTTCACATCAGGTTGGCAAAGTATTGGGGCTTCAGCAATAGTCCTTTCAATGAATATTCAGGTTGATTTCCTTCAGAATTGACTGGTTTGATTTCTCTGTAGTCCAAGGGATTCTCAAGAAAGAAGCACCACAATTTGAAAGCATCAGTTCTTTGGTAGAATGTTTTCTACCAGATATTAAGATGTGTTACAAAGCTACTCTAATGAAAAGGGTGGTAATATCATGTAATTTGATAGGTTGATGGAACAGAATTTTAGGTAGTCCAGAATAGGCCATTTTATGTACAAAATGTAATATATGGTCCAGCTGATATCAAAAATTTGTGTAGTAAGGATTTTTTTTTAAGACAGTAAGACTTAGTTTATTCCACATTTGCCTTGAAATTCCCTTGAGGGCACAGTTACAGAGCTGTATAGGAAACTCAGTAACAAAGGGCCCCAGAGGATCAGCCCTGGCAACCAGCACACCCTACAGCAAAGTGACAAGCAGCCATCAAACCACTGGGTTTACTTGCTCCACTGANACTTAGTTTATTCCACATTTGCCTTGAAATTCCCTTGAGGGCACAGTTACAGAGCTGTATAGGAAACTCAGTAACAAAGGGCCCCAGAGGATCAGCCCTGGCAACCAGCACACCCTACAGCAAAGTGAAAAGCAGCCATCAAACCACTGGGTTTACTTGCTCCGCTGCAACTTGTGGATAAGAATGAATAAACGTCATTCCTGTGTCCACATTTCAGCAGAGAACAGCATCAAGAACCACCTTTCGGTCTACAGGTTCCTCAGCACATTTTGGTTTGTACCTCTCTCTCCACCTTTCCTGTGGACAGGGTGCAATTAGAAAAAACTGCTGTGAAATACATGTTGGACCCATTTTAGGCTGTTCAGGTAGGAAAGTGGGCAAGCATGTCCGCCCTTTCCTTGACCAACTGCAGTCATTAGAGCCATGGTTTCCCTGCACTTGGAAAGTGCTTTGCTCCTGTTTGCACAGAAGGGTGCAGAGTCATAGCCTCAGGGAGTCAAGAAGTCATTAGATCCATCCTTCATTCGGACAATTACACCGAAGCCTTCCAAGAGGTCCTTTATCTTCTTCAGTGGGGAGGGAACAGACTGGGTAACATCCGGAGGCCCATCTGATCTCTGTCAACGGGGCCTTGTTTTAATGATTACCATCTCAAAGAGGGGGTTGATTAACTTCTCAACCTCAGATTCCTTACCTGTGAAATGAGGAGCCTTCTTAAGCTCGCTTATTACAAGAACATGAACAAAGTACTAACACGTAATAAGGCAGCAACCTTATAGCAACCTGCTAGCACTAACCTAGTAGTGTAGTAAGGATTATTGAAAGCAAAGACTAATGAGATATCACCTCACCCTGGTCAGAATGGCCATCATCAAAAAGTCTACAAACAGTAAATGCTGGAGAGGGTGTGGAGAAAAGGGAACGCTCTTGCATTGTTGGTGGGAATGTAAATTGATATAGCTACTGTGGAAGACAGTATGGAGATTCCTTAAAAAACTTAGGAATAAAACTACCATATGACCCAGCAATCCTACTCCTAGGCATATACCCTGAGGAAGCCAAAACTGAAAGAGACACATGTATCCCATTGTTCATTGCAGCACTATTTACAATAGCCATAACATGGAAGCAACCTAGATGTCCATCGACAGATGAACGGATAAAGAAGTTGTGGTACATATACACAAGGAATATTACTGAGCTGTAAAAAGAATGCATTTGAGTCAGTTCTAATGAGGTGGATGAAACTAGAACCTATTATACAGAGTGAAGTGAGTCAGAAAGAGAAAGGTAAATATCGTATTCTGATGCATATATACGGAATCTAGAAAAATAGTACTGAAGAATTTATTTACAGGGCAGCAGTGGAGAAACAGACATAGAGAACAGACTTATGGACATGGGGAGAGGGGAGGAGAGGGTGAGATGTGTGGAAAGAGTAACATGGAAACTTACATTACCATATGTAAAATAGATAGCCATTGGGAATTTGCTGTACGGCTCAGGAAACTCAAACGGGGGCTCTGTATCAACCTAGAGGGTGGGATGGGGCGGGAGATGGGAGGGAGGTTCAAAAGGGAGGGGATCTATGTATACCTATGGCTGATTCATGTTGAGGTTTGACAGAAAACAAAACTCTGTAAAGCAATTATCCTTCAATAAAAACATAAATTAATATAAAAAAGAAAAAACTGATCTATTTGACTAAATAGAAATTGAAAAGGACAAAATAACACGCTGAGAATTTTTTTTTTTTTACTGGGCTTCGTTGAGGTGGGGACGAAGACTGGGTCTTCCTTGCGGTGCACGGGCTCTGCATTGTGGTGGGCAGGCTTTCTCTACTTGCGGAGCGCGGGCTTTAGAGTGTGTGGACTCAGTAACTGTGGCACAGGGCTAGTCGCCCTGTGGAGGGTGGGATCTCACTTGCCCAAGCAGGGAAACCTGCACTGGACGAGCAGATTCTCAAACACGGTACCACCAGGAAAGTCCCAAGAAATTTTTTAAGAAACAAATATACCAGATAAAGAGTTGAAATTTTCCGTCTATAACGAAGTTACACAAATTGATCAGAAAGCAGAGAACCTAAGTGAAAACTGGGCTCCTCCCCCCAAAAAAAATCACAGAAGAAACACATGTTAAAGACGTATGTCTTAAAACCTGTAGGCTCACTACTGCTGCTGCTAAGTCGCTTCAGTCGCGTCTGACTCTGCGCGACCCCATAGACGGCAGCCCACCAGGCTCCCCCGTCCCTGGGATTCTCCGGGCAAGAACACTACTAATCAAGGCTTATTCACTGAAAGATGATATCTTTTTTCCTGATTAATAATTGATAAAGAAAGGAATCAACGATTTTAATAGCGCTAGTGCGAGTGCTTTGAAGTGGACACTTCCATACAAAACTGTCGAACATATGCCAGAAAGAAGCTCGCGTTACATCTAAAACCCTCCTGAACGACTACATGGATCCCCTCTCTTCTCCAGCTGTGCCCTCCATGTGAGCTGTTCTTCCCCGTCTCTTCCCTTGAGCCTTCCTCCTCGCCTTTCAGATGCTGAAGCTCTCTCCCTCCGGGAGCCTTCCCCGCCGGGCTGTCTGATCAGACCCTCTTCTTTGAGGCTTATCTGTCAGCCGGCCCTCTGGGAGCCAGCTAGGGGGAGACGGCTGAGGGTCTCGCCACTCAGGGTGTAACTTCCGTCTCATCCTCCGCGTTCCTTAGGCGCTCCACCCTCTGCTCAGCTCCAGAGGGTAGGGGAAGGGTGGTCACCTCGCTGCTCAGAATGGAGGGGGGGNCTAAATTTCAGGTCAGCACATGGTGTTGGGAGTGGGGCTGGGAACCACCTGGGCTTGGTTAGTGCAGGGCATGAGAGAATCTCTGTCTCCCCCAGACTCTGAGCTCCTTGGGCTCAGATCCTACTCCCCAGCACAGTCCTAGTGTCTGCCGGGGAGCCTGGGGTGGAGAAAATGCTCAGGGCAACGGAAGGAGCTGGACAGCACTTGGGTGAGGCTGGGCTGCATGCTGTTGGAGAAGCCTGTAGTGAGTACACAGGAGTGAAAAGTATGAGTAACAGGGATTTTGTGTACATAGGGTGGGGCACCGGTTGTGGATGGCAAGGATCAGGTTACAAAGGAGGAGGGCGGTGTGGTTTGTCTTTACAACCAGAGAGAGGGCTGTGATTGTGTGTGCTCAGGGCAGAGTCTGGTTGTAAAGTAGCGGTCCTGTTGTAGAGGGAGCACAGCGCCCTCTTGTGACCACATATACAATCACAGCATATATATCTATAGGATCGCACCTGGGTCAACCCGACCCAAGCCTGTAGCTCTGTCCTCTTCTGAGGGCTACCTTCTCTGCTCTCAGCGTCTTCTGGGTGGGTGGGGTTTAGTTGGGCTTCCCTGGTGGCTGAGAGGTAAAAGTGTCTGCCTGGAATGCGGGAGACCCGGGTTCGATCCCTGGGTCGGGAAGATCCCCTGGAGAAGGAAATGGCAACCCATTCCAGTAGTATTGCCTGGAGAATCCCATGGAGGGAGGAGCCTGGCAGGCTACAGTCCATGGGGTCGCAAAGAGTCTGACACGACTGAGCGACGTCACTTTCATTCAGGGTGTGTTGAGCAGTCTGTGCCTGGGGTCATGCAAATAGAGCTGCCTGGTGGCATTTGGTGGAAGATTTGGGCTGGTGATATGATCTGGGAAAGTGTTAGTCGCTCAGTCATGTCCGACTCTTTGCAACTCATTGTCTGTAGCCTGCCAGGCTCCTCCGTTCATGGAATTTTCCAGGCAAGAATACTGGAGTGGGTTGCTATTTCCTTCTCCAGGGTATCTTCCCGACCAAACCCTGGTCTCTCACATTGCAGGCAGGTTCTTTACTATCTGAGCCACCAGGGAAGCGGGTGGGAGCTTGGGAGAAAAGAGGAGAGCCGACCTGTATAAAACACAGCCTTTATTGATTTCAAGGAAGATGCCTTGGGGATGTTCCTATCAGTACATCCATCTCAAGTCCCTGAAAGGCTGGCACCAGACTGAGCGCAGTGTGGAAGGAAGATGGGAGCACAGCTGCCTGAGGCTGGAGGAATGACTGGGGGCCTCGGGGCTTCCTGGAGGGCAGTGGGACCCAGAGGCTCTCCGGGTGTCTGTCGCCAGAGCCTCCTTCTCTTCCCAGGCTTTCCAGGCCTCCACCGCTGGGCGAACACTTCCTTTCCACCCCAGGAATCTGGGTGCCGCTCCAGAAGGAAGATGCCCTTTGGCCGAGTGCATCCAACCCAAGGCAGGCATTTTTTTTATGGCCTCTGGGCATCTGCACTTGCTTTCCCCTGCTAAGAAGCTCATCTTACACCCTTAAACATTCCTCCCTCGGGGAAGCCTCTCCTGATCACTCCTTCCTGGGTTAGGGGAAGCCCTGCCAAGTGTCACCGGGTAGGCAGCAGTTAACTGGCTTGTTTCAACATCTGTCTCGCAGGAGGGCTGCCACTGGGCCTGTGGTGTTACCTATACCAGATGGACAGCACAGTGCTCAGCGTTCAAAAGGAAGAAAATCTGCTAATGAAATTGCATAGTGTAGTGAATTCAGAGTGGGGGCACGCAGCACCCGCAGGACCCCTCCACCGGCACCATACGCCCCTGCTTCTGTCCCCACGGGCAGCCCCAGGACGGCCCCCGGCCCCGCGGTCAGATGGGGGTCATGGTGGGCGCCGAAGCACAGAGCTTGTCGTCGCGGGAGTCCGGGCTCAGGTCTCCGGCCTCCAGCAGCTTGTGGTGGCAGCGGCAGGTGGAGGCCCGGCTGGCGGAGGGGGCGTGGCCGCCGCCCCCGCGCTGGCTTTTCCTGTGAAGGCTTCTCACGACCCTGTGGAAGATGAGGTAGCAGATCTCACAGAAGGTGAGCACGATGCAGACGGCGGAGGCGCCCACCATGAAGTAGGTGAAGAGCTTCTTCTCGGTGGGCCGGGCGATGTAGCAGTCCACGGTGTTGGGGCAGGGCGCCACGTTGGCGCACTGCACCAGGCGGGGCATGCCGAAGCCGTACCAGAGCGTGTGCAGCACGTACAGGAAGAGGAACTCGATGAGGAGCTTGAAGACGAGGCTCAGCAGGTAGGTCCACCAGAGGCCGCCGTGCTTCTTGCCCGTGTCGTCGTAGAGCTTGGTGCACTGGTCGCCGTGCTTCTGGCGGTGCCGGCGCTCGCGCTCCTCGCGGTAGGCCACGTGCAGGATGACCAGCAGCGACGGGCACGTGACGAAGATGAGCTGCAGGGCCCAGAGGCGGATGTTGGAGATGGGGAAGAACTCGTCGTAGCAGACGTTGGTGCAGCCCGGCTGCTTGGTGTTGCAGTCAAAGTCCTTCTGCTCGTCCCCCCACACGCGCTCCGCGGCCACCACGTAGACCAGCACGCGGAAGACGAACACCACGGACAGCCAGATGCGCCCGAAGGCTGTGGAATACTTGTTGACTCCGCTCAGCAGGGCCTGGAGCGTCTTCCAGTCCATGATGCCTGGGGCGGGGCGCCGGGGCCGTGCCCACCTGACAGAATAGGAAAACCCTGATGGGAACCAATAGGCCTTAGAGAACTTCTCCCTGGAGGAGGGCATGGCAAGCCACTCCGGTGTTCTTGCCTGGAGAATCCCCATGGACAGAGGAGCCTGGCAGGCTACACAGTCTAAAGGGCCGCAGAGTTGGACAGGCTGAAGAGACTTAGCACACACACATAGAGCTTTTACTGAGTGCCAGATGCCATTCTAAGTTCTTTATGTGGCTGGATTCCTTTGCTCATCCCAACGACTCTGAGACATCAGGACTATTCTTACTAAGCTACAGGGAGGAAACAGGCACAGACAGGTAAAGTAACCTGCCCAAAGTAACAGAGCTAGTATGCTGGCAGGAAGGGAATGCACGCTTGCTGATAACAAAAATGATTACTTACTGAACATTTACTATGAGGCCAGGCCAGAAGCCAAACACTTTATGTATGAAAGTGAAAGTGAAGTTGCTCAGTTGTGTCTGACTCTTTGCAACCTCATGGACTGTAGCCCACCAGGCTCCTCAGTCGATGGAATTTCCCAGGCAAGAGTACTGGAGTGGGTTGCCATATCCTTCTCCAGGGGATCTTCCTGATCCAGGGATTGAACCCAGGTCTCCAGCATTGCGGGCAGACGCTTTACTGTCTGAGCCACCGGGGAACTCATTTAATCCTTATAACGACCCTGTGAGGTAGGCACTATTATGCTTCTCATTGACAGATGAAGAAACTGATAATCAAATGAGAAAATGATCGCAAAGCACTCAGTATACAGTAAGTGCTCAGTAAATGCTGGCTCCTCACTGTGATATGATCTAGAGTGGTCAAGTCACTCATTTAAAACTAGAACTGAATTCAGGGCTGGGCTCGCTACCACCTTCTCTCCCCTTCTCCGATGGATGTCTGCCCCAGACCAGGTTCTCAGAACTGACCTCTTTGATGCCACACTACCATCCTGTGAACCTGGGGTCATGAACCCCATTCTTCAGAGAGGAAACTGGGGCTCAGAGAGGGGAAATCAACCTCCCCAGGTTCTCACATCCAGTGGGTTGTGAAGTTTAGAGACCAATTCATGCTAAGGGGGTGCATGAAGAGGGTGACGGTCTGGTTCCTGGGGACATCAGTTCCAGGGAAAGTCCAGGGACACCCGCTGCAGGCTGTGCTGGAGCCTGAGGGAGCCCCGGCCACCCCAGCCATGTGGGAGGCCAGGGCTTTCTGGTGGGGAGCCATGCTTTGTTTAGGTCCCTGGATCACACATTTTCCTCCAGTCCTGGCATGACTCAGAGGGTGTGGACGGGTGGGTCTGCCTGAGTGCATCTAGTATCTGCCTAGAGGGTGTAGGAGCCTCTCCATGTGTCCATGTGGGCCTGTGAGCTCCTGGAGCTGCTGTGTGACTGAGCGTGCACAAGGACTGCAAGACCATCCCTGTATCGCTGCTTCTCACCCCTCCACTGCTGCCACCCTGCTCCCAGCCACCATCATCCTCGCTGGTGTTAATGCCACAGCCTCTAGTCCATAGGGTTGCAAAGAGTCAGACATAACAGGCACTTTCACTCACTTGGCTGGCCTAAGTGTCTGTTCCTATGCCCCCTGAGTTCATTAAATTGAATCATGTCACTCCCTCATTTAAAACGTTCTGCTAGGGCTTCCCTGGTGGCTCAGTGGTAAAGAAGCCACCTGCCAATGCAGGGGACATGGGTTTGTGATCCCTGGTCTGGGAAGATCCCACAGGCCACAGAGCAACTAAGCCCATGTGCCATAACTATTGAGCTTGTGCTCTGGAGCCTGGGAGACGCAACTACTGAGCCCTAGAGCCACAGCGATTGCTGCCTGAGGGTCCTAGAGCCTGTGCTCTGCAACAAGAGAAGCTACCACAATGAGTAGACTGCGCACTGCACTGCGACAAGAGTAGCCCCTGGCTTGCCACAGTTAAGGAAAAGCCTGCACAACAGCAAAGACCCAGCAAAGCAAAACAACAACAGCAAGTATCTACTAGCTTCTCATTACCCTTAGAATAAAACTCCAGATTCTACATCCTCACCCTACTCTCCTACACTCTAACGAGTGCCTCTGGGGCTTTGTAATTATTCCTATTGCCTGGAGTGCTCTTCCTCCAGAACCTTGCATGCCTGGACCCTTGTCATCACTGAGGCCTCCACTAAAACATCTTCTAATTAGAGCCTTCCCTAGATACCTGGAGGCCCTGCCCTCCCAGTCATTCTTCTCCTGTCCCCTTTATTTTCTCCCTAGAATTTAATTACCATTAGGAATTAAAGTGAAAAAGTGAAGTCGCTTAGTTGTGTCCGACTCTTTGTGACCCCATGGACTGTAATCTATCAGGCTCCTCCAACCATGGGATTTTCCAGGCAAGAATACTGGAGTGGGTTGCCATTTCCCTCTCCAGGGGATCTTCCTGACCCAGGGAATTAGGAATTAAAGTATTTATTTAATCCTCTACCTCTCCGAATTTTCATGACTTTCTGTTTCACAAGGGCAATTATTGTATATGCACCGGCAGTAACATACAATAAAGCAGCATATAGAAGTGTCACTCTCCCCCGCACCACCACTCCCCCCCCCACACCAGTTCCTTCCGAGACCTTTGGGGAGGGGCAGAGGGATGTATATGGAGCCTGGGGCCACATCTGGATTCAAGCCTCAGCTCTACTTCCCAGGTAATCTCTTTGACTTTCTTGCCTTATCTCCAAAGGGAGAAAATAATTCCTACTTTCTTGAGCTGTTGTAAGGATCATAAAAGACCATTCCCTCCGCAGCCTGCCACTCACCTGCTGGGAGTTCAAGAAGACTGCAGTGGAGGTGGGAACCCCGTCTGCCAGCCCGGGCAGGAGAAGGGCCCTGACAGGTGTTTCCACCTGAGCCATCCCAGGCCGGCCCACCTGGAGGCTGTCCCTCCTTGGCCCGCACCTTCCACCCTCCAGTCCTGTCTGCCCAGTCCTGCCTGACACGCCCTAGGAACGCGACTCACCGGCAAAGAATTTCCCTCCAAGCTGAGGCTGGAGACTGGTGGAGCAGGTTCCGGTCCCCACTGCCGTCCCCAACAGCAGCTCCCTGCGATCCGCTTTGCCCATGCCCCGAGACCCAGCCGAACCCAGCTTTCATTGCCCACTCCACAATGCCCACCGGTCGGCCCCACTCCCCGGGCCGAACCCTTCTCTCCCTACCCGCCACCCCCAGTTCCCGTCCGTTCCATTAAGTTTGCGCGACGTGGGAGGGGGTTGTCCAGGAACCTTCGGCAGCTGGAACCCCCACCCCGCCCAGAACCGAGGGGGTGAGACGGCAGCTGGGGAGTGGGTTGGGGGGAGGTCCCTCCATCTCTTCCCATGCTCTCACCTCCCAGGCTCTGCCTGGCCGGAAGGCAGGAGCAAGCTCCAGCCCCGCCCAGGGTCACCCGGGGGCGCTCACCGCGCGTGGTCGCAGGGTGGTGAGGCACCCCGAAGCTTACCCGCAGCGGCGCTGCCAGCGGGGGAGCCAGGACCCCGCGTCCTCAAGAGCCGAAGCACCTGTGGGCAGGGAAGGAGCCGCGTCTCTGCAGTCGCGGGGAGGCGCGTGGCGGCCAGCACAGCCGGGGGCGGCTTGCGGGAGGGCGAGTCGAGGGAGGAGCTCGCGAGCCGCCCGCGGCTAGGGTCGGGTTTTTGTCCCGACGCGGTGCCTGGCTCCTCCGGCGATCTTCGTCGGGGCTTGACGCTCGCTCTTCTGAGCCTCGGTTTCTTCTTCGTGTGCGAAACCGGGCCATCGGTGGCCCTGGGCAGGGCTGTGTGGCAAAGGCTCCAATGAGATTCGGGGTGTGAAGCGCTCCACAATAAGTGCCAAGTGGTCCCCGGGCCGACTGCAATCGGGACTCGCCCACGTGTGTTACCACGGCGACTGCGTCCGCGCCCTGCGGGTCACTGTCCCCGCCTGGTCCTTGGCCTCGACCCTGCGTAGGCGGCTGCCCTCTCCGCATACGTGCGTGGCTCAGGCTCCGCGTCCTGGAGTGGGGGCAGGGGCACTGGAGAACCAGTGGGGCGGGCAGGACCCCTGTGCCCGCGGCAGGAAGAGGCACTCTGCGGTGGAAAGGAGATGGAGCAGGGTGGATCCTCTGTCCAGGGGTGAGGTGGGAATGGGGGGAGGTTGTTACCTGGAGTTATTGCAAGGGGCAGATCCAGTTTGTGTGTGCGGGGGGGCGGGGCGGGGGTGGTGAAGCGGGNGGAAGAGGCACTCTGCGGTGGAAAGGAGATGGAGCAGGGTGGATCCTCTGTCCAGGGGTGAGGTGGGAATGGGGGGAGGTTGTTACCTGGAGTTATTGCAAGGGGCAGATCCAGTTTGTGTGTGCGGGGGGGCGGGGCGGGGGTGGTTAAGCGGGAGGTGAGGGCGCCTTGCCTGTGCTTTAGACCCCCTGAGGAGCGGGCGGGGCCTGCGGGTTGGTCTGGGCTGAGATGGGCTGGGCTCTGAAGACAAGGCTGCTTTGTCTTCTTGACTAATGTGTCATGACTAGGAAACTATGGGAATCCCTGGGCCTCAGCCTTGTCGGGGAACCTCCAGGGTTTCCGGCCTCCCGAGGAGTCTGGATCTTAGTCACCAAAGGGCCCAAGGACTCTGTCTGAGATGATGTTGCTGGCAGGAGGGTGACTATGGCTTCTCCCCAAGACTGTACTGGTTCAGGCCTGTGGCCCTGGTATAATTAACAGCACCCCCTCTTACTCTCAAAAGTACCCCCAAACTTGGGAAGATCGATTACACCATCACCCTACTTACTACTCCTTGTAGGAATCGATCACTGCCTTGGGGCTCCGAGACATCTTTGGTCCGAGCACTATTGCACAGGCTTTACTTCATCCTCACGCTGCCAGATGAGGAAGGTACAATCCTTCCCACTGTTATGAAAGAGAAAATTGAGGCACAGAGAAGTTAGGTGATTCGTCCAGGGTCACAGAGACAAGGAGCAGAGCCGGAGGCTGCAGCCGTGTTGAGTTTCTGGGTTGGGCAAAACTACAGGGCTGAGGCCATCAGAGGCCACTCTTGAGAATTATTGCCGAGGCTGAACGGCACCCTGCCACCTCTGGCGCTGCGTTTCAGAACAAGCCTCGTTCTCTACTTCCTCACCTCCTAGTCCCTCTTCAATCCTTTTGAACAATGTTCCCTCCCACCCATGTGACTGAAGACAGCCCTGTCAAGGTCAACGTGGATTCCCACCTGCTAAATCCTGCAGTATTGTCTCTGTCCTCCTGAATCTTCAGAAGCGCCTGACACAGCTGACCGCTCCTTTCCTCTCAGAATGCTTTCTTCCCTTAGCTTCCTTGACTCCTAGTTTCCTTGTACCTTCTCATCCTGCTTTCAACCTCTCCTCTCCTGGGAGGATTCATCCCGTCCCGGGCTTGCAGTACTACCTGCTGGCTGCTGAGTTCCATGTTTCCAGTGCCAGTCTTTTTTTTTTTTTTCCAGTGCCAGTCTTGACGTCTCCCTGGACACCAGACTATGTACCAGGGCTGACCAATTCTAGTTATTGTTTTTTCCTTCCTGAGATGAACTGCATATTCCACGTGATAGATAGCCCTCTTTTTTTCATTTACCCTGTGGAGGTACACTGGGCACATAGTTCTACACTTGGCTATTTTCATGTAACAAAATATAGGACATTTCCTCTGTCAGTAGGTATAGAGCTATCAGATCAAAAAATATTTGAATAGTATTTCGTTTTCCCCTATATTGTATGTAAAGCTGTTTCTTAAAAAAAAAAAAAACTGAATAGCATATGTGTTATATTTAATCACTACTGTATTGGTGAAAATTAAGGATGTTTTCAATCTTGTATTTCTTTCTGTTGTAAACATCATTGCAATAAGTACAGTTAGACACGCATCACTGAACACATTTTAAAAACTGTATCTATAGGATATTCTTAGAAGTGGAATTTTGGAGTTCAAGTGTGCTATTTAAAAAATTTTAAAGGTATTTATTGAACTTGTTACAATGTTGCTTCTGTATTATGTCTTGTGTTTTTGGCTGCTAGCAAGGCATGTGGGGTCATGCTCCCTGACCAGGGGTTGAACCTGTAAACCCTGCGCTGGAAGGCAGAATCTTAGCCCCTGGACCATCAGGAAAGCCACTCGTTTAAAGTTCTGATACATGTTGCCAGGTCTCCTTCATGGATGTGTCAGTTTATGCTACCATCAGATGTAAGAGATGCTTGTTTCCCCCTATTCTTATCAATATAGAGCATTAGCAAGCTTTATGATCTTTGCTAGTAGTATCTCATTGTATTTTCATTTTGCATTTCTTTTATTATGAGTGAGAATGAGCATCTTTTCATACACTGAAGGGTCACCTGTGTTCCTTTTTCTGTGAACTGTCTTTTGCTTTTGCCCTTTTTTATGTTGGGTGGTTGTTTTGTTAAAATTATTGATTTCCTAGTTGCACTTTACATATTAAAGAAATATACCCTCTGTCTATAATGCAAATAACAAGGATTTCACCCTCCCCTCTAAGTGTGACACTTGTATTTAGTCTTTGCATATGGAGTTTTTGCCATGCAGAATTAAATTTTTTTTTTTTAATATGGTCAAGTTGTGTCAATCTTGTCTTTAATGGCCTCTGGATTTGGTTATAATTAGACATGCCTTCCCCATTCTGAGAATTGAAAAAAAATTCTTCTCCCATGGTTTCTTCCAGCCAAAGCAGTGCTTAAATGCTATGTATCAGATCCTTTTACTCCCCTATTAAAATCTTAGAGAGATGTACCATTACGTTTATTCTGACGCCCACTCTCCTGACATCGCCCTCAAAACCCCAGGCCTAGCCCCGCCTCACCTGCCGTCACATGCTCCCGGGGCCGCCGCTGCCCAGGCACACTGGCCTACTTCCTGCTCTTCAAGCCGCTGTGCTCAGGCTACCCTCCTGGCCTCTAAGTGCTGCTCCTTCTGCCTGGACTGCTCTTCAATGGGCAGCTTCCTCCTCCTTGTTCAGGTCTCAGCTTCTCACGGGGGTCTTCCCTGGTCAGCCCGTCTGGAGAGACCTCACCCACTTCCTCAGCACTCNTAAAAAAAAAAAAAACTGAATAGCATATGTGTTATATTTAATCACTACTGTATTGGTGAAAATTAAGGATGTTTTCAATCTTGTATTTCTTTCTGTTGTAAACATCATTGCAATAAGTACAGTTAGACACGCATCACTGAACACATTTTAAAAACTGTATCTATAGGATATTCTTAGAAGTGGAATTTTGGAGTTCAAGTGTGCTATTTAAAAAATTTTAAAGGTATTTATTGAACTTGTTACAATGTTGCTTCTGTATTATGTCTTGTGTTTTTGGCTGCTAGCAAGGCATGTGGGGTCATGCTCCCTGACCAGGGGTTGAACCTGTAAACCCTGCGCTGGAAGGCAGAATCTTAGCCCCTGGACCATCAGGAAAGCCACTCGTTTAAAGTTCTGATACATGTTGCCAGGTCTCCTTCATGGATGTGTCAGTTTATGCTACCATCAGATGTAAGAGATGCTTGTTTCCCCCTATTCTTATCAATATAGAGCATTAGCAAGCTTTATGATCTTTGCTAGTAGTATCTCATTGTATTTTCATTTTGCATTTCTTTTATTATGAGTGAGAATGAGCATCTTTTCATACACTGAAGGGTCACCTGTGTTCCTTTTTCTGTGAACTGTCTTTTGCTTTTGCCCTTTTTTATGTTGGGTGGTTGTTTTGTTAAAATTATTGATTTCCTAGTTGCACTTTACATATTAAAGAAATATACCCTCTGTCTATAATGCAAATAACAAGGATTTCACCCTCCCCTCTAAGTGTGACACTTGTATTTAGTCTTTGCATATGGAGTTTTTGCCATGCAGAATTAAATTTTTTTTTTTTAATATGGTCAAGTTGTGTCAATCTTGTCTTTAATGGCCTCTGGATTTGGTTATAATTAGACATGCCTTCCCCATTCTGAGAATTGAAAAAAAATTCTTCTCCCATGGTTTCTTCCAGCCAAAGCAGTGCTTAAATGCTATGTATCAGATCCTTTTACTCCCCTATTAAAATCTTAGAGAGACGTACCATTACGTTTATTCTGACGCCCACTCTCCTGACATCGCCCTCAAAACCCCAGGCCTAGCCCCGCCTCACCTGCCGTCACATGCTCCCGGGGCCGCCGCTGCCCAGGCACACTGGCCTACTTCCTGCTCTTCAAGCCGCTGTGCTCAGGCTACCCTCCTGGCCTCTAAGTGCTGCTCCTTCTGCCTGGACTGCTCTTCAATGGGCAGCTTCCTCCTCCTTGTTCAGGTCTCAGCTTCTCACGGGGGTCTTCCCTGGTCAGCCCGTCTGGAGAGACCTCACCCACTTCCTCAGCACTCACGGTTCAGAACATCCCTTGGGACTATTTCCAGGAGAGCAGGAAGCTCCCTGGTTGTCGACGTCCGTTCCTATTTGTAAAGTAAAAGGTTGTGTGTGAGGACTGTGGGTTACTTGGTGGGGTGGGGTAGCTGTGTGTCAAGGGGGCACCTTGGAGTAGAGCTGTGTAGGTCTGGTGTGTGTGTGTGGCTGTGACGGTGTGGAGGTGACTGGTAGGGTTTTGTGAGGTTGTGTGCATGTGTGGCTGTATGTGTGGTGGGGTTATTCTGGCCCAGTGACCGGGTGATTTGACTGCCCAGGTCTATCACTCTGACCTTGCTGGATGCCCTTGCTGTTTCTGGAGTGAGCTGGAAGGGTCCCCATTCCAGAAGGAGGACCTCCAGGCCGTGCTGTCCACGCCAAGCTTCTGCTTCCTGCCCAGGGGAGTGTGTGTGAGGTCATCTAGGCCATCCTCCTGCCTCGGGGCGGGGCTGTGTTGCACCCGGGCTTGGCAGCTGCCCCTGCCACCACCGCTCCCCTGCGGGCCTGCACCTGCTCTCCGGGGGTGGCAGGCCCGAAGCCTGCCACTGTGGTCTTCCCAACCAGGCTGGGCCCAGCTGCTGATGCCCTCTGAGTCTGCAGCTCTGCCGGGGCCACGAGCGGGGGCTTCTCTCTCCTGCTGGGGTTTTCCTGTTTGTGGGCAGCCCTGAAGGCCCTCTCCACCCTTGAGCACAGAGGTGGGGCAGACGGAACCCTCTGGAAAGCAGGCTGGTGGGAGCATGGGGGCTTTCCCGTCCTGCTGCTGCGTGTCTGGGGCTGTGGGTAGAAAGGGGCTAGTCCCAGAGCTGGGCTCAAATGCTACTTTCCTTTCAGGACTCCCTGAGTGACCTGGGACTTCGACTGCTCAACTTGATCCTCAAACAGAGGTAATCCGGGGCTTCTCCGAGTTGGGGAAGGGTGTCCTGGGACCCTGTCCCTTCTCCCCACCCCGGAGTCTCTCACCACGCCCCCTTCCTTTGGCCCTCACCCTTTTGTTCTTTACCCAGTCTCTCTCATGACAATAAGCATCCTGGTATCTCTACATCCTAACAAACAAAACTCCCTTGACCTCGTATCTTCCACCCTCAGCCTCATTTCTTTCCTTTTCTTTTTAACAGCAAAACTTCTCAGATGAGTTGTCTTGATGCCTCATCTCCTTTTATCTTCTCTCTGGAACTCTAATCAGGCTTTTGCTCCACATTATTCCAGCCAATGTTCCCATAGCTCAACCCCACGGTCGAGTTTCAGCGCGTGTCTTTCCTTGTGCTCCCAGGAGCGTTTGATGGCCAGAACGTCAGTCTCCTGACTTTTCTCCTTCCTTTCTGGTCTTTCTTTCTAATCTCCTTTGCTAGTCCCACCCTCCCTCTACCCCCGATCCCCCTGACTTCTAAATATCGGCGTGCTTGTTCCTAGGGCTCCTTCTCTGTCCTTGCTCACTCTCTTGGTAATGTCATCCCTCTCAGGGTTCAAAATATCAAAATTAGGCTGACAACTCCTAAATACTTATCTCCAGCCCAGACCATTTCCCTGAATTCCAGATCAACCTCTCCCCTTGGACGTCTAGCAGGTATTGCAAACTTATCACCTCCCAAATTCAGCTTCTTCTTAATAGAACTGCCAGGTTTAGAAACAAAGCAAAAGCAAAGCAAAAACAAAAACCCAAACTCAGGACACTCAGTTCAATTTGAATTTCAGATAGTCCATGAAACATACTTAAAACAAAATTAGTTGTTTATCTGAAACCGAAACTTCACTGAGTGTCCTGTATTCTGTTTGGCAGCCTATTCCTTGGATTCCTCTCCAGCCTTCTCTACTCATGGAATCTTGGAGTAAACAGCACTTTAACTCACCTACCTGTTCAGGCCTCAGATGGACTCATGGTGACTCATTTTTCTCATACTGCACTTTCAATGTTGGTGAATCTTTTTTTTTTTTTCCCTCTTCTTTCTTTTCTTTCTTTTTTTGAGTTTGGAGCCAATAAAGGTTTATTGCAAGGGCTGAGCAAGGAGAATAGGTGGCTCACGCTAAAAAAGCCCAAACTCTTGATGTCCGTGAATTATTTTGTTGTTACTTTCAGATTATTTTCAGAACCGAGAAATTTCTCACTGACTCCATTAGAGTTATTCTGTCAGTGTTAAAGCCATGAATTCTTTCTTTCCTGCATTATTACAGTAGTCTTACAGCTGCTCACCCTGTTTTATCCATTGCCCTGTGTATCTACTGCTAACACAGCTAGTAATTTTTGTTCAAAATGGTCCACTGTCTTCTTGATCACTCAGAGTGACAGCCAAAGGCTTCAGGGTGGCTTTTAGGACCCTATGTGAGCTGATTCTATTCAGGCCTCACTGGAACCTTCTGGCCTCCTTCCCCACAACTCTTGGCTCTCCCCTGCCCTTGATTTCCTTGCTGTCCTGGGTGCACACTGGATCTTCCCCAGCCTCAGTCCCTATGAACTCACCCTTCCTTCTAGCTGACACACTTTCCCCACAAACCTCTGCCTGGCTTGCTCCCTTGCCTTCCCTGGCCTCCCCACTCACGTTGCAACCTACCCCCTACAGCCCTGCTCCTTCCTCTGCTGCTGTATTTTTACCCTTAACACTATAATAATGTAGCATATTTTGTATTTTGCTTATTCTTCTTGTTAGTTGTCTCCCCATCACTACAATCTACAGTCATTTTTGTCTTGTATCCACTGGTGTATTCCTAGTGCTGAAACAGGGTCTGGCACTTTGTAGACCAAAGCACAATAAGCCCCAGTCCTGGGCCAGCCTGCGGCCACTGTTTAATGAGCCCCTTCTAGCTTACGGTCCCAACCTCTGGCCCTCCAGAAGTCTCTGACCATGCACCCTCCTCCAGGAAGCTTTTACTGACCGAGCCTTGTCTGTCTCCCTCTCTTCTTGCCACCAGGCCCAAACCCTTGGTCCTCAAGGGTCTGGTGGGCCCTTTCTTGGGGGCCGGGTGAAGCCAGTTGGGGTGAGACGTACAGTATGCCTGAAGTCAGCAGTCCCCTGCAGGGTGAGAGCTTTGGGAGCCTTGGTCCTGGGCCAAGGAGGTGATGGGCATTGGGCGCCAGGGACTAGAGCCTAGGATGGGTCTGGGTTGCAGGGATGTGGTTCCTGAACTCACTGTTCCTGCAAACTGAGGAGGACATGAGCTAGGTGCCTAGATGGGTGGCTGGCCGTTAGCTGAGCTGGGAGCAGGAGAGGAGCAGGGCAGGTGGGGAGGGGACAGCGGCAGTGACCTTGCGCCTGGAATCTGCTGAATGGTATTTGTTTGTGATGGCATTCTGATGCATACCTTTTGATAGGGGCTGTTGGAACATTCTGACATGGTCTGTAGAAACGCTTTGTTATGATGGAAGCCCATAGAAGGCAGTTTCGCCTGCATCCCCTACTCCATCCATAAACCTCACTGAACTTGCAACATTTGGCCTGTTCTGGACCCTCAGGGCTGGGGTGTGCTCAGGAGTGGTTGCTTCGACACAGCCAGGCTGTCCTCTACAGCCAAATGCCCTACCAGGTGGTCTGAGTTCCCTGGGGGACACACGTGCATGGGCCTCTGGAGGCAGCCGGATGCATGGGCCTGGGCCTCAGGAAAGAGAAGAACACTGGGAATGCTCCTGGCTTGCTTGTGCAAATGCAAAATGGCACAGCCTCTGCCAAAAGCAGCATGGCGTGTCCTCAAATAGTTAAACATATTATTACTACTTGACCCAGCAAGTCCCCACCCAGGTGTATACCTGAAAGATCTGGGAACAGAGACTCAGACAAATTCCTGGCATGAACTGTTCACAATGGCCAAGTGTTTGGAAACAAGCTGCATGTCCATCAAAGGAAGAACAGATCGACAAAACGTGGTCCCCCATACAATAGAATATTGTTGCTGCTTAATCACCGAGTCGTGTCCAGCTCTTTGTGACCTAGTGGACTGTAGCATGCCAGGTTCCTGTGTCCCCCTATCTCCTGGAGTTTGCTCAGATTCGTGTCTATTGAGTTGGTAATGTTGNCATATATCTTTCCTTTTCTCCTTTGCCTTTCACTTCTCAATTATTTGTAAGGCTTCCTCAGACAACCATTTTGTCTTTTTGCATTTCTTTTTCTTGGGAGTGGTCTTGATCCCTGTCTCCTGTACAGTGTCATGAACCTCCATCCATAGTTCTTCAGGCACTCTATCAGATCTAATTCCTTGAATCTATTTGTCACCGTAGCACCCCAGATTAGAGGGAGAGGAGAATCGTGAGTGGACAGGATACACTGGGGAAGAGGCTCAAGAAGGAAGGGCTGCTTAATCTCTAAGATGACTCATGGTTTAAGACAAGGCCTGGGAGCACCCACTGGGCTTACTCACAAAGGAGTCTTTGGTGCACTTGGCAAGGGAAGGTGTGAGTGGGGTGCTGGGCCAGAGACTGGCTCATAGCTGGTGGGAATCAGAGGGAGGTGAGCATGTAGAGACAGTATGTGCAGACCTGTGACTCAGGAGGGACAGCTGTGCAAGGCAGTAGAGAGATGAGGAGGAAGTTGCAGGAGACAGGGTTTCCAAGAAGGATTTTGCTTTTGGTTTTTGGATGGGAGAGAGGTGAACATGCTTGGATGCTGAGAGAGCCAGGAAAGAAGCAGAGGTTGAAGAAACAGGAGAGAGTGAGGAGGTAGGGAGGAAGGGCATCTGAGCATGGGGTCAGGGGCAGACTCGAGTGTTGGCAGGAGCAGGCTCACCCCCTTTTCTGTGCAGGGGGGAAGGAGAAGGACCTGTATGGATACGGTAGGTCTGTAGGTCTGGTGACCGTGTATAGGAAAGCATTCTTCTCAGACAGCTTCTACTTTCTCCGAGAGGTTGGATGAAAACAAGATGGAACTGGCTAGAAGTTGCAAGCAGAGTGGAGGAAGCTGAGAAGGCTAAGCAGCATGAAGAGCAGCAGACAGAGAAGCAGGGAGGATAAGGAGAGTCACGTGGACTGAAGGGCGTGCATTTGCAGCAGCCTAGCGCTGGTGGCCTGATTCTCACCAGCAGGGCCCAGCGCAGGGTATGGAGGTGGGACCGCATGGTTGGGTGGATCTGGGCTCGGGGTTGGCCAAGCAGGAGGGGCAGAGGGACAATAAGGGTATTGGTGGGATGGCAGTTCATTCCAGTTTTATCTCAGCAAGTATTTCTTACCACTGACTATGCACCAGGCATGGTACGGGGCCTAAGGACACATCGGCAGATCAAGTAGATTGTGTTCCTCCCCTAGGAGAGGCTGGCCTCTAGCGGGGGTTCAGTTCAGTTCCGTTCAGTCACTTAGTTGTGTCCGACTCTTTGCAGTCCCATGGACTGCGGCAAGTCAGGCCTCCCTGTCCATCACCAGCTCCCAGAGTTTACCCAAACTCATGTCCATGGAGTCGGCAATGCCATCCAACCATCTCATCCTCTGTTGTCCCCTTTTCCTCCTGCCTTCAATTTTTTNGAAGGGCGTGCATTTGCAGCAGCCTAGCGCTGGTGGCCTGATTCTCACCAGCAGGGCCCAGCGCAGGGTATGGAGGTGGGACCGCATGGTTGGGTGGATCTGGGCTCGGGGTTGGCCAAGCAGGAGGGGCAGAGGGACAATAAGGGTATTGGTGGGATGGCAGTTCATTCCAGTTTTATCTCAGCAAGTATTTCTTACCACTGACTATGCACCAGGCATGGTACGGGGCCTAAGGACACATCGGCAGATCAAGTAGATTGTGTTCCTCCCCTAGGAGAGGCTGGCCTCTAGCGGGGGTTCAGTTCAGTTCCGTTCAGTCACTTAGTTGTGTCCGACTCTTTGCAGTCCCATGGACTGCGGCAAGTCAGGCCTCCCTGTCCATCACCAGCTCCCAGAGTTTACCCAAACTCATGTCCATGGAGTCGGCAATGCCATCCAACCATCTCATCCTCTGTTGTCCCCTTTTCCTCCTGCCTTCAATTTTTTCCAGCATCAAGGTCTTTTCAAATGAGTCAGTTCTTTGCATCAGGTGGCCAAAGTATTGGAGTTTCAGCTTCAGCATCAGTCCTTCCAATGAACACCCAGGACTGATCTCCTTTAGGATGGACTGATTGGATCTCCCTGCAGTCCAAGGGACTCTCAAGAGTCTTCTCCAACACCACAGTTCCAAAGCATCCATTCTTTGGCACTCAGCTTTCTTTATAGTCCAACTCTCACATGACTACTGGAAAAACCGTAGCCTTGACTAGATGGACCTTTGTTGGCAAAGTAATGTCTCTGCTTAGCGGGGGTGGGGGGTTGGGCAAACATCTATTTAGACGCTCCCATGTGAGATGAGGGTGATGGGAGGGATTCTGTGGAGTCTAGGCTGGATACAGATGGACAGGAATGTAGGAGGGGCTGGCAGACAGAGAGAGGGTCACAGGGTCAGGTCTGGAGGTGCCTGTGAAGTCAATACACACAGGCAGATGTGGCGGACAGTGAAGGCTGAGGGAAGCTTTGGTTAGAGAGTGGGGTGACTCATCCCTGCCTTGCCCTTCCCTCCCTCCCTTCCTGTTACGATAGCTGACCTGTCCTTTTCCTGTCGAAGTTTGACCCTCCAAGGGCTCTCCCCATCCCTTCTGACTCTCTTGGGGATGCTGACTTTCTTTCTCCTCTACTGGATTCATCTCACCACTTCTAAATATTCCCAAGTCTCTCTCATTATGAAGGCCAAGCAAGTGGAGACAGCAAGAGAAGAGAAGTGGACGGAAAATGGGGGCTGAAATAGAATGGAATAGAATAGAAAATTAAAGGACATTGACTGTGAGAGAATAGGGGCAGTCAAGCAATTTATATATATATATAAAATATAATATATATGTATATATGTAATGTATATTATATATATATATATATATATAATGTCCCTTCAAACGGTCCCCTCAGTTCATTGGAACCTGGTTTCTGCAGCCCATTCTCTGTGGATGATACTCCTACCATGGGCACCTATGACCGTCTTTATTAATCTAATGAACACTTGGTGGTCTTTATTTGACCCATGACAGTGTTTGACCCCAGTGAGCACCTTCTTTTTCTCTTAAAAACTCTTCCTAGAATCTTCTCTCTGCTTCTGACATTAACTTCCTCCTCTGCGACATTGTATCCCCTGGGCTTTTATGATAACAGTTTACCCTACAGTCCCACTCCATTTGGTCTTTAAGCCTCCATTCAAGGGCTTCTTCTTATCTCTCCCCCAAATAGCCTCTGTATAGTATTAGCCAATCTCAGAGCTTAAGCAATCACCTACCATAGCGGCCCAGATAGAAGATAAAAACCAAATTAAAAGCAATCCCCTAGATTGCCAGTGAGGAGGCTTGCCAAAAAGTTTGGGGGCTAACTTGAATACGTAAACTTTTAGTGTGGTTGAAATGATAATGTCCTTTATTAACTTAGTTCACTATACATTTTAAAAATCAGATGTTGTATAAGACATTGTAGCAAGACATTTTTTTCCCTCCTCCTATTTTCTGAAGCAGTTTTATTTAAACCGTTAATGTTTCTCTTTATTATTATTTTTTTAATTTTTAATTTTTTTCCATCTCAGGTGTACATGAGTTCCCAAAACCTGGGTTAGTGTCACTAAAGCTTTGTTATCATGAGCCTTTTATAGAACACATGAACTCTGTTTTCGCCCAAGTTCTTTGTGTCTTGGTGCTTTTTGAATCAGTGTATGATGCTGTAAACTCTGTTCTTTGCCATAAAAGCCTGATTGCATAATACTAGGCTGCATAAATGGAGAAGGCAATGGCACCCCACTCCTGTATTCCTGCCTGGAAAATCTCATGGACGGAGGATCCTGGTGGGCTGCAGTCCAAGGGATCGCGAAGAGTCGGACACGATTGAGTGACTTCACTTTCACTTTCCACTTTCATGCGTTGGAGAAGGAAATGGCAACCCACTCCAGTGCTCTTGCCTGGAGAATCCCAGGGACGGGGGGAGCCTGGTGGGCTGCCGTCTATGGGGTCGCACAGAGTCGGACACGACTGAAGTGACTTGGCAGCAGCAGCAGGCTGCATAAATTAACTAAACATCTGGTAGGTGTGTATTTGTTGTCTCCACAACATAGCCACTGTCTTTATTGTTCTTGAAGTGTTCTTTTTATAAGACTGGCTTGCATAAAAGATGAATACTTGCAAGTATAAGGTCATAACCCCCAGAAATAATATTTGAATCTAATTGAAATGTCTTTGCCTCCATTATTCTCTGATTCTACCAAGTGACCCCCATACATATCCAAAACTTCATTGATTGAGGTTATTTCAGGCTAACAAGTTTTCCCCAGAGAGCATTTTGTTGTTCTAAATGTGCTAATTGAGAGCGCGCCCTGTAATGCGGGAGGCTTTGTAAGGATTGGAATACGAGACCCCTCTTGCTACCTCAGAGATAATTTTGGAGCAAAATCTTATCTCATATATTCTCTGGTAGCTCAGCTGGTAAAGAATCTTGCCTGTAATGCAGGAGACCCCGGTTTGATTCCTGGGTTGGGAAGATCTCCTGGAGAAGAGATAGGCTACCCACTCTAGTATGCTTCCCTGGAGGATCCCCATGGACAGAGGAGCCTGGTGGGTGACAGTCCATGGGGCTGCAAAGAGTCGGACACGACTGAGTATCTAAGACATTCAGATGTTTTGCTGACAACTCCCAAATTGGTATCTCCTGGCCAGGGCTTTCCCCCTTATACCCAATAGCCTACTAGACGTCTTCACCTGGGTACCACTCACTCAGTGGATCGAAGCGTTTTTGTGTGTCAAGCACCATCCTGGGTGTGGGTGGATAAAGGGGTGAACATGCCAGAGTCCATGTTCTCAAGGAGTCCATCCTAGTGGGCTGACACGGAGAATAAACATGTGGACAAATAGGAAAATGTCCTGTACTAGCAGCCACCATGAAGCATATAAAATGCAGTCGTGTGGTAGAGGGTGACTGTGTGGCCTGTGTGTTTCATGGGGGGAGGTATGGGTCAGAAAGGGCCTCCTGGAGGAGAGGGTGTTTGATTTGAGATGAGAATGCCAAGGAGACAGTCGTGTGAAGCTCTGGGGAAAAGGGTAGGCAGAAGTTGGTGCAAAAAGACTCCACTGTGGTTAGGAGAAGGCTGGTGTATGTAGGGGAAGGGGTTTGGGGTGGGG
>SJYA01000452.1:2111069-2137937 GCA_006410615.1 Neotragus moschatus | reverse complement strand
GGTTTGGGGTGTGGGGGAGGGGAGGTGGCATTTGAGAAGGGGAGGGCTTGGGGAGATGAGTTCCTAACCAGGTAGGGCCTTGCAGGCCATAGCAAAGATTTTATCATCATTTTTACGACCATGATGGGAAGTCACTGGGAGGGTTTCAAGGAAGGGAGTGACTTGGTTTGATTTACATGATAGAAAGATTTCTCAGGCTGCCATATGGAGGAGAAAGTGCGGAGGAACAAGAGTTGGGGCAGGGAGCCACTTCAGGGCTCCAGTGTTCAGTGAGGTGGCTCTCAGAGGTGGTAGGAAGGGAATGGACTTTGAACACATTTTGGAACTATATCCAGCTTGACTCGCTAATAGTGGGGACGTGACGATGAGGAAATGGCAACCCACTCCAGTATTCTTGCCTGGAGAATCCCAGGGATGGGGGAGCCTGGTGAGCTGCCGTCTATGGGGTCGCACAGAGTTGGACACGACTGAAGCGACTTAGCAGTAGCAGCAGATGATGAGGAGACATCTAGGTCTTTGAACTGAGCAGCTGGGTGGACGGGAATGTCATCTTCCAAGATGGGGAAGACCAGGGCAGAACATAAATCTATCCTCTTTTGGGGGGTTAGGAGTTCTGTTTTGGATGATCAACAGGAAGTTGGAAACGTGAGTCTAGCACTCCGGGGAGTGGCTAGGTGTGAACTTATAAATGTGAGAGTCATCAGCGAGAGGTGATTTTATGGATGTTTCTGGACAAGATCACAGAGTAGACAGAGGAGAAAAGAGGGTGGAGAACTGGGCCCTGGGGCATTTTGCGTTTTCGGGATCAGCAAGAACAATTAGTGAAATCAAGAAAGACCCATCAGCCAGCTGGGAAGAAGTCAGGAGAGGGTGCTGCCTGGGAGCCAAGGGGAGATGGTGTTTAAGGAGGAAGCTCTCAATGGCCAAGTGTTGCTGAGGGAGTACCATGAGGATGACCAGTGGCTTTGGCAACAGTGTTGGCCATTTGGGATCTTGATAAGAGCAGTCCTGACAGCAGTAGCTAAAGTGATGAGGAAGTGGAGATGTCAAGTGTAGATAACTTTTAGAGGATTTTGTTTTTTGTAAGTGAGGCAGTAGCTAGAGAAGGATATTTAAAAAAGAGAGAGAGGGAAATATATATTTACAGAGAAGGAATAGTGAGGCAATAGCTGTGGAACACAGTCGGGGGTAGGGGTGGGTGGCAGGTGATGGGGGACAGTGCCCACGTGCAGCAGGGGCACGATGCTCCATCCATGGTGAGGGGAGAAGGCGGGCTTGGTGGACGGGGATAAGCCAGTGCTTGTCTACTGCTTCTATTGCCCATTGCCACAGGGTGCCTGGCTCTCTGCTGAAAGGGGGGATTAAGAGAATGGGGGCTCGAGGTTTGAGGAAAGAGAGGTATGATAAGGCCATCTTGGAGAATAGGGTTAAAGTTTTAGGGAAATATAGAATTTCTTAGACATGTGGAGTGCCCACTTGAGCTTTGTGGCCAGAAGTTGCACCTGAAACCAGCCTGTCCAGTAGTATTATTTTCCAGATACTCTGGAACAGGGGCCACCTGGGAAATTTAACTGGAGTTAGGAGGGAAGGTAGGGATGTGAAGGGGGTGATGGACGTTGAGATAGTGGGGTTATTGACCAGTAGATGGGGCAGAAAGATTGCTGGAGGGGGACAAGAGAGAGGAGACGGTGCAGTTCTCATTACAAATGGGGTCTAGGCTATGAGCACGCATGTGGTGAGGTTGGACAGGTGGAGAAAAAAAGATTGTTAGAAACGAGGAAGTCCAGAAAGTGAGAGGTCAAGGTTTGGGGTGTGAACAATAGTAAGTGTCTTAGCAGCGAGCCGGGGTGTAATATGGTTGATGAATAAGAGAGGGTGTCCAGGCATCTTATTTGCATTTCAAACTCGACACATCTGAAGCAGAGGTTATCAGCATGCCCTGCACACCTGCTCCTCCGCACGGTAAGTGGCACCGCCACCCAGAACCAGAAACTTGGGTGTCACTTTGATTCTGTTCTCTTCTGATCCCCACACCCAACCAAGTCACCACGTCGTTTCGACTCTGTCTCGTAAGCATTTCTTTGATCCAGCTGTTTCTTTCCATCACTCCTGTGCACACCCTGGTTGAGGCCATTGCTCTCTCCCACTTGGACTATTGCATCAGGCTTCAAACAGAGAGCCCTGCCCTGGCCCCTCCGCACTGTGACCAGATCCTGTAAATTAGATCACATGGCTTCTGTGCAAAGTCTCCCTGGTAACTTTTCATTGTTTTTAGGATAAAGTCTGAAATCATGAGCAAAGACTAGAGACAGCGCTGCACGCCCAGCTCCCGTCTGCTTCCGCCTGACGCCTACTATGAGCCGGCTCGCCTGCCTCCAGCCCACCTGCCTTCCTTTCGATCCTTGGCATCAGGTTTGATCTCTGTGCTAGGCTTTTCATATACTCCCCCCTCTGCCTGGGATCCCTTCCTCTCTGCTTGGCAAAATCTTCCTCTTCCTCTAGGTGTCAGTTTAAGAGGTCCCAGGGAAGCTTTTCCTGGGTGCCTGAAAGTTGGTTCCCCGCCTCTTCCCCAGCCACCGCTGGCCCCGCCCCATACCCCCAGCTTCCCCAGCAGGTCACGAGTCCATCAGCCATCCTCTTCATAGCACGTAAGCTCCATGAGGTCAGAGACTGTAGCCTGATTCTTCCCAGACAAATCCTGTGCACCTGACTGAAGTGAACAGTAGAGAGTTACCAACCTGAACCGAATGGAAGATTCTAGAAGTGGAGCAGTTCTGGGGGAAGACAGGTCCGGGTTGCGGTCCTGTGAGCGGCTGGCTAACTGCAGTGGACGAGGCGGTCCCGGGCCACAGGGCTGGCGTGGGATGAAGAGGGCAGGGTGACACACGAGTGGTCCCTGTGGCCGCGGGCCGTGAGAGAATACCAGAAGGCCACAGTCACGTGCTCCAGTCTTTAGTGAGTGAGAGGTGGGTGCAGCTGTAGGGGTGGGCAGAGGGTGGAGGAGAAAGATGGCAGGACCAAAGCGAGGGAGGCGTTTTCAGGAAGATGGCGCTGGAGGGACAGAGAATGACGGCTTCTGGCTGGCCAGGTGGTGTTTTGTCTCCACTGGGCTCAGTGGCTTGGGACTTAAAGACCTCTGGGAAGAGCGCCCACGAGAAGGCCTGGTGTGGGATTAGTCAAGGTTCTACGATGCTCTTGCCCTGTGTTGGACCTGGAAGCCCTTGGAGTGAGGAGCCTGGAGTCTCAGAGGGAGTTGTCCATGGCGGGTCTGCAGGTCAGCATACAAGACCTGCCTTGGGCTGAGCAGTGTGGGGCCGTCTGGTTCTGAACTGGTTGAGATGGCCGCCCTGTTCTCTGGGGTTGGGTGGTCACTGCTCTGGTCTGGCTTGGTGGTAGGGGCCATCTTGTTTCCTGGGGTCGGGTGGCCAGTGGGTGGTTTGGGTGCCCTGCCCACACTCTCATTCCTGGGGCACGTCCACTCATGGCTTATAGCTGCCCCCCAGAGAACTGACCTTGACTGAGTGGGACCCATCAACCCTTCCCCACCAGCCCTCCTGCTTGGGGAAGCCTGAAGCCAATGACTGACAGCTATGGGAGTTCCAGAATCTGATGCTTTTTACTCTGGGGGGACAATTCTGTGATGGGATTTATGGTCCAAAGGCCCCCTCATGCCATGGGGCTCAGGCCAAGGCGGAGTTTCCCAGAACACATACCCTGCACAGCTCCACCCTCTCCCTATCCTGCTTCCTTTGTTCTTACCCGCACACGAACTCCTGCCACTGGCCCTGCTTCCAGGGGCCCTGACCTAAGACGGGGGTAACTCTCTGATCTTGTCCCATAGTCAGGGGTGGGCGTGGAGGCTCTCCAAGGCTCATGGGGGACCTAGCTCCCCACAGATTCAGCTCATCCCTTTGGACTTGGAAGTTCCCCTCTCCTGTCCAGGCCAAAGTTTCCTCACCTATAAAAACCTTTAGGCTGGGGGAAGAGATAGAGGTGGGCTGAACTGGGAGATTGGCAAATACACACTGCTGCTGCTGCTGAGTCACTTCAGTCGTGTCCGACTCTGTGCGACCCCACAGACAGCAGCCCACCAGGCTCCCTTGTCCCTGGGATTCTCCAGGCAAGAACACTGGAGTGGGTTGCCATTTCCTTCTCCAATGCAGGAAAGTGAAAAGTGAAAGAAGTCGCTGAGTTGTGTCAAACTATTAGCGACCCCATGGACTGCAGCCTACCAGGCTCCTCCATCCATGGGATTTTCCAGGCAAGAGTACTGGAGTGGGCTGCCATTGCCTTCTCCAAAATATACACTATTATCTAATGAGAATCTACTGTATATCATAGGAAACTCTACTCACTGCTGTGGTGAACTAAATGGGAAGGAAATCCAAAAAGAGAGGATATATTAGTATGTATACATATAACTGATTTACTTTGCTCTACATTAGAAACTAACACAGCACTGTAAAGCAACTATACTCCAATAAAAATTAAAGAAAAAGAATATGGAACCAATCTTCCATGGATATCAAGGGATGGCTGTATAAACTGTACCCCTAAGGATGTCTTGAATTCATTTAATTATAGTATCCTTATTATTTCTTTGTCCTAAATGTTCCTAGACTGCTTTTAAAATATGTTCTCAAAAAGAGTTACACTTAAAAACAGCAGCAAAAAACTTTCAGTTCAGTTCAGTTGGTCAGTTGTTTTTGACTCTTTGCGACCCCACGGACTGCAGCACGCCAGGCTCCCCTGTCCATCACCAACTCCTGAAGCTTGCTCAAACTCATGTCCATGGAGTCGGTGATGCCATCCAACCATCTCATCCTCTGTTGTCCCCTTCTCCTGTCTTCAGTCTTTCCTAGTATCAGGGTCTTTTCCAATGAGTCAGTTCTTCACATCAGATGGTCAAAATATACTGTAGGCTGGATTAGTTAAAACAACAACAACAAAGCACACAAACAAGGAAACACTTCGCTGAACTCCCTGGGCGAGGTGTGGAGGATTCAGATTCAGATAAATGAGACATGGTCCCTTTTGTCAAGCAGCTCATAGACCATTTACTCATTTAACAAACATTTATTGAAGGCAGCTGGGGAGCTGGACGACTCAGCGTCCTATGTGTAAAGGGCTCACAGACTGATGGGGAGAACAGCCCCCTCCAATTTGGGGAGAGTGGCTGAGGTGCAGGTGAGGCTGGCACATGGAAGAGGTTAAGGCTGTCTCTGGGGTTTGAGGAAGCATCCCAGAGGAGGGAGGAAGGGCATTCCAGGCAGAGGGAACAGCATATCTGAGGGCTGGAGGCACGACCCAGCATGATGTGTCTGGTTGAGGATCCTCAAGCCCTTTGGTGTGTTTCATGGTACCAGGAGAAAGGGGGCTTCCCTGGTAGTTCAGACGGTGAAGAATCTGCCTGCTATGCTGGAGACCCGGGTTTGACCCCTGTGTCAGGAAGATCCCCTGGAGGAGGGAATCGCTACTCACTCCAGTATTCTTGCCTGGAGAATTCCATGGACGGAGGAGCCTGGTGGGCTACAGTTCAAGGGATCACAAAGAGCTGGACACAACTGAGTGACTTCCACTTTCACTTTTCAGGAGAGAGGAGGGGGTGTGTGAGGCTGAGGAGGTCAACAGGGCCTGGTGGAGGGCAATGGGGATGGTGGTCGTAGTGGAGGGACTTTCAAAGCTGCAAGAGTGATGTTGTCAGACTCGAACACGGAGGGCAGGGGGAGAGGCCCAGTGGGAGGGGTAGGCTATGGGGTGGGAGAGGAGAGGCAGACTTGGGAAACTTTCAGGGGCTGAAATCAGTGGGATTTGGTGCCACACTGAGATGTGGGCCTTGAGGGGCTGGGAGGCGGGGAGGGGCGGAGGATGCCAGACCCATTCCTGGCTTGGACAACTGGGTGGGTGGCAGTGTTGTTCATGGTGGAGTGTCAGGGGTGGGTGGGCGGTGATGCTTGAGGAGAGCAGGTTTGGGGAAAGGTGACGTGGTAAGCCTAGGGGTTGCTGGATGGGAGGTGCCTGGGGGTCTCCCAGAGGGTTGTCCCATGAGTCAGACTGGTGTGGGTGCTGGGACTCGAGCTAGTCTAGCTCATTGCAGGAGCTGTTGAGGTCTGAGTGGTGTGTGTGGGTTGGAAGAATTGTGTATTCACTAAAGAGAAGTCCCTCAGCCTTAAGGATCTGTGAAGAACCTGTCAGCTTGAGGTGCTCCATGGGTCCTGGCCCATGGGGATGGGCCTCTTAAACATGCAGACAGATGCCCCATCCCGGACTCCCTCTCAGTGCTGTCCCACCCATACCAGGCCTTCCCCCTCATCCTTTGAAGGACTCACGCTTGGGTACCTGTGCTACACAGGGTTAGGGAGGCCT
This sequence comes from Neotragus moschatus, assembly GCA_006410615.1. NCBI lineage: Eukaryota > Metazoa > Chordata > Mammalia > Artiodactyla > Bovidae > Neotragus > Neotragus moschatus. The sequence goes on along the minus strand of SJYA01000452.1, from coordinate 2,131,571 downwards.
GAATGGGGGAGCCATGGGCACCAACTTATACTGGCACAGGGTCTCCTAGGAGCTCTCCTCCTGCTTTGACCAGCTGGTTGCAGAGTCGAGAGACCACTGGATCAACCTCTGGGCTTCCCACCACCTTGTGGGGGCATGCTCTGTGAGAGGGGTGTGTGTGTGTGTGTGTTTGTGTTTGTGTGTGTGTGTGTGTGTGCGTGTGCGTGTGTGATGGGTAAACCTGGATCTGAGGTTCCAGGACTCAGATGCCCACTGAATGGTCTTGGCCACCTCTCCAAGGTTCATCGTGAGCCCCCCCCCCCCACATTCCTTCCCATCCCTCCCTGTCCCTGATCTGCAAAGTACTGAGAAAATCATATTTATTAAGGATTTGACATACCGTATTGCCATATACAAAAGTCCCCATCAGCTATCAACCTGCCTCCCTCGGGGCTCAGGACTCAGAAACCAAATTGCTTCCTAGCATTGGTCCCTGGGTGGGCATCTGGAGCTCCACACCTGCCTTCCTCACCTGCACTGTGGTGGTTTTCTGGAGCAGGCAGAGCCTCTGGTGGTCTCAGCTGCCGACCTCCCCAGTTATGGAAACCCACCTGCATCAACCGTGGTCATTTCAGCCTTCATTAGGACAGAGTTCCCATCTTGGGGGTGCTCCCCGGGGGAGAGGGCATATGGTGGACACGCCTCTGGCAGGTGAGCCCGCCGCCGAGACCCCCGGGGTCTGGGGCCAAGGATCTCCAGGCACCTCTTGCCCACCAGGTAGGAGACCTCACCGAGGTTGAGGAGGATGCAGAGGATGGCTGTGGCCACCATGAAGTAGGTGAAGATCTTCTTCTCGGTGGGCCGGGAGATGTAGCAGTCCACGGTGTTGGGGCAGGGCGACTCGGAGCAGGCCACCACCCGTGGCATGTCGTAGTCCTTGTAGAGGCGATGGAAGACGTAGAGGAAGCCCACGTCGACGGCCGCCTTGAAGAGGAGGCTCAGCAGGTAGGTCCACCAGAGCCCGCCCCGCTTCTTGTCCGGGTTGTCGTACAGGGACGGGGCATGGGGCCCGTGCTTCCGGCGGTACTTCCGCTCCCGCTCCTGGCGGTAGGCCACGTGCATGACCACGAGCAGCGAGGGGCATGTGACCAGGATGAGCTGCAGGGCCCAGAGGCGCACGTGGGACACGGGGAAGAACTGGTCGTAGCAGACGTTGGGGCAGCCCGGCTGCTTGGTGTTGCAGACGAAATCCTTCTGCTCGTCATCCCACACCTCCTCGGCCGCCACCACGTAGACCAGCACGCGGAAGATGAAGACCACGGACAGCCAGATGCGGCCCAGCGCCGTGGAGTACTTGTTGACCCCGCTCAGCACATCCCGCAGGAACGCCCAGTTCATGCTGACCCCGGCCTCGCTTTCCCTGAGTGGACGATCTTGGCCCCTGGCGTCACAGGGCTGGAAGAACCTGGAAATGGGCACCTTCATTAAGGGTGTGATGGGCACATGATTTCACAACCATCGTGTTATCATGTCTACACTGGCCATGACTTGGTGGGGTAGGGATTGCCATCGTCCTAGATACAGAGGGAGGGAGCTAAAGCCCTGAGAGGCACCCGCCCCAGGTGGATGGCTGGAAGTGGCAGAGCTGGTCTTGAGCTTCCATCTTCCAGTTCCAAAATCAGGACATATTTTATTCTATAAAGTAATAGGTACACGTGAAGGGTAATCATCCTGTAATGATGTGCCTATCAACCTCGCTGACTCCAACCTTCAGCTCTACGTGTGACACAACTTCTAAAGAAACACTAAAAAATGTGGATTGGATGATCCACTGTTCGGTCAGCTGCCGGGCTGGACCCGGCTGGAGGGGAGGGATGTGTATCTGTTTTTTTTTTTTGCCAAACCATATAGCATGCAGAACTTCTCCAGTCAGGGATTGACCCCATGCCCCCTGCAGTGGAAGCCTGGAGTCTTAACCTCTGGACCACGAGGGAAGTCTGAGGGACATGTATCTTTATTCTTCAACTTTCTCCAACTGAGCACTGGCCTGAGCCAGGCCCTGTGCAGACCTCAGATACTATCTACCCTCATCTTTCTGGCTCCAGGACACCCCCCACCTGACATTCCCTTCCAAAGCAAACAGGCTCTTTGGAATCACAGCGGCTTGGTACCATCCTGCCACCTCCTGTTTCTGCGCTGGGCCTGAGGGCTGACTGTCCTCACCCCAGTGGGTTCTCTGGAATTCTAACTGTTCCAGCCTTTGGGAGGGACTGGGGAAGGGACAGAGGCAAGATTCTGGCATGGTCCCCCCCCCCCCCATCTACCTTTGCTTTCAGAGGCACCTTCCTTCTCTGTCGGCTTGCTGGCTGTTTGCTGCCCATGTGGGGCATTGTGTCATTCAGGCCATGTCCTGCATGCTCCATCCTCCGCACCCCTTAGCTGGAGAGCCATCTTGTCCTACTCTGCCTCTGCTCCTCCCCTGCCCTGACTCAGGAATCAGCCATCTTCAGACCTGGTGCCTTTGGGACATTTTCTGAGCACCCTCCTCTATCTGTCCTGGCAGAGTGCCTCATGGGTGCTTAAATGGTCTATTTATCTGTTTTCCATGCCAGACTGTCAGCTTCTGGAGGGCAGCCTCTAGATCTCACTCATCTCTGATTCCCTAGGACTCAGTACCGAGCCTGGACCAGTGAACACACAGGAGACATTTGTGTGTTCTGTGTGTGCTCAACCCAGTTGAAACCCCACAACTTCTTCATCCCACCTCTTACTTTATCTCATCTCTAGTCTCCTGTCTTCCCTCTGGCCTGGCAGGACAGTCCTTCCCCCTGGCCTGGCAGGACAGTCCTTCCCCTTCCTTCGGGCTTCCCTGGAGTTTCTCCAGAGATCCTGTCTGCCCATACATCTCCCAAAGCCCAGCCCACAGCCCTCAGCCCCCGGGATCCTCAGCCCGCCTGGTCCCTGCCTCCCAGCTCAGTCTCCTGCCCGATTTGGTCCTCACCTTGCTTGGTTCTAGCAGCCACTCTCCTGTCCCTGGGTTGGCGTGTCTGCCCGTCTGCCTAGGGACCTCCCGGAGGCAGCTTTTGTTCCTCACTCCCTTGCTGGGTGGGGCTTTCTGAACTAGTGAGCCAAACGGGAGTGACCGGGTGGGCAGGCAGGCAGGCAGGCAGGTGGGCGGACTTCCCGGGCACATGTTCAGGGCAAACACCTGTGGCTCTTTTCCGCTGGCCCACGCCTTCTCTGCAGCTCAGTGGGCATGGCTGGATCTGGCTCGCCATGCTGACAGGTATATGGGTGAAACTGCCTGAGCAGGTGCCGGGGCCTGGTATGTTCATGCTTGGGCCCAGATTAGCACAAAATGGCGTTTTTCCTGCCCCTGCCTCCCACACCATTGCCTAAATGTCACTGTCCTCTTGTCCCTAGGCCTCTTTCCTACCCATTTCTCTGGAAGCCTGGTGGTGAGACCCTCAGCAGCTCACATCTATGGAAAGGGGCAACCTTGATTCAGCCCAGGATTGCACTGCCCTCCTCCTGCTCCCTGCTTCTGGCAGGACGTATCTGAGTGGTGGTGAGACGTGAGGGTGGGAGGGCCTACCCATCCACCCACCCTCCGTTCCTCTTGATGAGGCACCGCTGTCCAGGTGGAGACAAGGAATGCAGGTTGCAGCATGAAATTCTCCAGCTGGCATGGGGCTAGGCACGGCCTCCCAGTCCACCTTCCACGGGCCTGGGCTTCTGGGGAAGTAAGAGCCTGACCCGGTGGGGGCTGCAGAGGGGCCTTGGGCCTGGGAGAGGGAAGGTTAATGTGCAGCCAGGGAGGGGCTCCTCTGTTTCATTCCCCACAAACATTTATAGAGCACTTCCTAATACCAGTGATTAACGTTTATGTGGCCTTTTATAGCCAGCTAACCTCGTCCGAAGCCGTGAGCTCATCCCACCTCGCAGCCACCCCACTGGCTCGATATTATTAACCCACTTTGGAGAGGAGCTGCAGTTGCTCTCCCAGAGTCCCAGTGGAACTTGGGTTCAAAGTCAAGTGTTATGACTAGAAGTCCATGAACTTTCCCCTGAGACACACAACTGCTTATTCACTAAGCTTCATTCTCTTTGCAGACAACCCATGGGCCTAAAACTGTAACTGGGGATAAAGGCTAGACTTGACCCAGAGCGAGGAGCATGACTCCCCAGGAGTGCTGGGGGTCCTCTTGCTGCTGGGTCAGTCCTTACCTGGCTAGATCAAGTGCAGCCCTGTGCAGGGGCGAAAAGATGAAAGGAGTCAATAAAGCTCGCCAAGGTTGAAGGAGCAAAGGTCACCTTGAATCAGTGAATGAATTGAATTTTATTAAGCCCTGACCATGGACCCCACATTTTGGAGGCATGTGCACGAATATTCTCTTATTAAACCCCCCCTCACAGCGCTGGCCTTCTTCAGCAGGGCTCATCATCTCCATTGTATACAAAGGGAAACCGAGGTTCAGCTCCGGCTGATAACTGGCGCAAGGTTGCACAGCTGCTGCAGGGGGCAGGAACTTGGGGAGAAAAGATTTGAACCCAGGCCACTTGACTCTCCCTCTTGGCTGCCCCTACTCCCAGCTCAGCACTCCCACCCCCAAGGCTGCACCTTGGCTCCTGGGTCCTTCCAACCCAGGCCTGATCAGGAAGCCCCTCACAGCATGGTTTTCTTCACGTGGTCTCGAGGGTGGTCTGGTAGGAGTGGGGGGGGAACATCTGAGCCCAGAAAGATGAGGTCGCCTGAGAGGAGATCGCCCTGTTTGGAAGAAGAGGCGACCCAGTCCAGGCGGTGGTCCAGGCTCTCAGAGTGGGCTTTCCTGGCCGCCAGGCACTCCCGGCATCTCTTGCTCACCAGGTAGGCCAGCTCCACCAGGTTGAGGATGATGCAGATGAGGGCCGTGATCACCATGAAGAGAGTGAAGATGTTCTTTTCCTCGGGCTTGGAGATGAAGCAGTCCACCACGTTGGGACACGGTGCCGCGTGGCACTTGACCACACGGGGGAGGGTGTATCTGGGGTAGATGGAGTGGAACACGTAGAGGAATGTGGCATCCACGCCGGCCTTGAACACCAGGCTGCAGATGTATGTCCACCAGAGCCCTCCCCGCTTCTTGCCGGGGTCCAGGTAGAGGCGCCCCCCGTCCTTCCCAACGGCCTCTTGGTGCTTCTTCTCCCGGGCCTGGCGGTAGGCCACGTGCATGACCACGAGCAGCGAGGGGCACGTGACCAGGATGAGCTGCAGGGCCCAGAGGCGCACGTGGGACACGGGGAAGAACTCGTCGAAGCACACGTTGGAGCAGCCCGGCTGGCGAGTGTCGCAGTCAAAGTCGCTGTGGTCATTGCTCCACACTCGCTCGGCCGTCACCAGGTACACCAGCACGCGGAAGATGAAGACCAGGGACAGCCAGATGCGCCCGAAGGCTGTGGAGTACTTATTGGCCCCGCTCAGGAGCCCTTCGAAGATCCCCCAGTTCATGGTGGCCCCTGGCGTCGGCGGCTACTGCGGGGAGAGGATGATGGTCATTTTCCACGTTTAGAGAGCACTCCCTCTCCCTGCTTTATAGAACCGGGTCATCAGCTTTGATCCTCATGGCCATGGCAGAGCTGGGCTCTATCCTTGTCCCCTTTACAGGCAGGGGAACTAAGGGTCAGAGGGCTTATGCAGGGTCACACCTGGTCAGGTGCAGAGGTGGGCCTGGAGCACAGGTAATTCAGCCCAGAACCAACTCTGTCCCATAAAAATGAGCGAAGTCACCTGCTCCTCCCAGGGCTTAAGGGGGTGGCTAATGCCACCTTCCCTGTCTGTCCTAACCCTGACCCTTCCCCCTCCTCAGTGGTCCAGATTTTGGAATGACTTTTTTCCCCTTTCTGAGCACAGCTCTCTCCCCTCTTAGGCAGCCTCTTCCCAAGGGGAACCTGTTCTGTGCCTTTTACTCGGCTTGGGAGATGGGGCTAAAGAGAGGTTGGAACCTTGTCCCCAGACTCCCATCTGGTCTAACATTAGAAATATCCAGACAGTTGTCCTGCTCATGTGTGACTTATTTGAAGTAAGGCTAATGGCAAACCAGCTGAAACTAAAAGAAGGGAACCTTGATTCTCTGTATGTTAGGCCTCAAAGAGGAGCCTCGTATTCTTGTGCTTCCCAAACTGGCATTCCGTGGAACCCTGCTCAGTGGCCTGGCAACAGAAGCAAAGAGAAGGATTCCATGTTTAAGAAAGGTAGGCAAGCACTGTGTTCAGCGCAAAGTTAAACAGGTCCCTTTGCTTGACCCTGTGATCACATTCACATTATGAATAAGGGGTCAGAATAGGTAGCCCTGCACCAGCTCTTCTGATCACAGAACCTTTTCTTTTTGTCATCTTGTGGGACAGCCTTGTCAAGACACCAAAATGAGAAATGCCACTCTGGTCAGTTCTACTGGTGAGTTTGTGAGCGCACAGGAATCCAATTTACCTCCAATCAGGCAACGTGACTATGGTTCAGAGTGAGGAGTGCCCGTGTGTGCTCTTGGAAACTCTCTGTCTGGTTCCTGGGGGGTCCACTGATGCATGCAGCATGGTCTTCCCCCCCTGGGCTCCCCAGAAACTCAGGGAGCCTGTCTGCACAGCCTCTTGCTTTAAGGGGTTCCTTCTGCCATTTCCAAGGCTGCTCCAGGTTGAGGGTCACCATGCTGTTCTCCCCTCCACCCCCCGTCCCATATTATCTGAGCACTTGGCATGAATCAGTACAGCAACTGTACAAAAGGGTACAGGTTTTATTACCTATTTACAGATGCAGAAGGTGGTTAGCACACAGTGACACAGATGGTAAGCGGCAGAGCTGGGGTTTGAACCCAGGCAGGCTAGCCTCATGGCCCACACTCTGGGTCTGGGCCCCTTTCCTCAGGTTTTGGGAAGCTGCCTGATGTGCGCACTCCCTGCCCCAGCCCCACAGATCCCCGGGGGGGAGGCTGGAGTGACTCTGCCCCCTACCCTGTCTCTCTGCTGTCCCGTCTATGCCACCTACAACTTGAACGTGGGGCCCCTGCTCTGAATCTCCCGCTGGTCTCTGCTCAGTCCTGTCTGAGGTGGGCGGAACCCCTGGCAGCTTCTCGGAGCTTCTGAGGAGGCTCCAGCCCAGGGGCTCCCTGCCCAGCCCAACCCAGAGCAGGGGCGGGGTTTCGCAGGCCCAGACAGGGATGCCCCACCTGCTCAGCTCCTGGCCCCTCTGTGAGCCCCTCTCCCACTCAGTCCCTGGCTCCCACCTCTGCTCACAGCTGAGGAGAAAGAGGGAGAACTCAGAGCAGGGGCGGGAGCGGCCCTGCCCTTCTCCACCATCAGGATGGCCATGTGCCCTGGCCACTCCCTCGACTCGCTGTCAGCGAAGTCTTCCCGCAGCTGGGTGTGCCAGGTGTGCCGAGGGCACCTCTGGACACAGATGGCCTTTGGCCTTACCTGAGCGGCTACTCCTCAGGGCTCTCTGGGCACCGGGTCCTGGCCGCCAGCACTCCAAACTTGGCAGGCAGCAGCACTCATGTCAGAACCAGGGAGGGTGTTTGGGAAAACCTAGCATAGAGCCTGCAAATTTCGGCAAGCAGCCTGGGTGTGCCGCGGGCCAGGGGGAGGAGCAGCTGGGCCGGGAACTGCCATTGGCTGGGCCCCAGCCTCCTGGGACTGCCTCTCATGAGGCCCAGGAGACTTATGGTTGCCCTCCTTTCAGGGTGCTGAGCCTAAAATTCCTGGCATCCTCTTGGGAACAACCACAGGTCCACTCTGACACCCGGCTTGTCTTCCCATCCCTGGCCTTGTGTGGGAGGAGCCAATGCCTGTCCTCTCCAGAAATTCCTCCTGATTCTTCCTGGGACTCTATGGGCTGCTCCGGATTCTCCTTCCTCTCCAGTTACTCCTCATGTTCGTTCTCACGGCTTCAGTGACCTGTGGAACTGAGGCCCAGATTCTGTCTCCAGCCTACATGCTTTTGCCTATCAATAGCCCCAACCTGGATGCCTTTCCCTCACCTTCCTCCTTGCATGGCCTACTCTTCCAAGAAGCTTTCCCTGGTTGTGCAGGCTTAGGGCCTCCTCTTGGGGCTTCCACGGCCCTGAGCTTTCACATTATCATTGGATGGCTTTGAAACAGTTGAACTTGCTCCAGGTGGGACTCACCTATTGAATGAGAAAATCAGTCCCCACCAATGGACATTTTTTAGGGGCTTGTCGCTAGCAAGACACAACACAGATCAGCCCCAGACCCTCAGGAACTCACCTACTTGGCCTTAATTACCAGCTGATAAGTCCAGCACCATCTGCACAGTCTCTTACGACTGCCCAGGCTCCCATTGCTGCTGGAATCTACTTCAGTCTTTGCGCCTTGACACTGAGCGCATAAGGGCTTACACAGAAAGTCAGCCTCTCCCCTACATACACAGCCCCATCTCTCCCCAAAATATGTACACCAGGCCCCTCCCAACCCCTACGCAGCTGCCTGTCCTTCACCCTCCACCTCTGACCCTGAGGAGCTACTCTCTACCCCATTCTTTAAATTCAAGAATCATTCCTGAGATTTGGCTCTGAGCCAGGTGCTGTTTGGTGCTAGGTTACACGGATAAAGAGAGGCTCAGGAGTGGTTGGCAGGGTCTCCCTACTTGGGTATGGGCTGTCTCTTCAGTCATGTCCGACTCTTTGTGACCCCATGGACTGTAGCTGGCCAGGCTCTTCTGTCCATGGGACCCTCCAGGCAAGAATACTGGAGTGGATTGCCACGTCCTCCTCCCCCAGGGGATCTTCCTGACCCAGGGACTGAACTAACGTTTCTTGTGTCTCCTGTGTTGGCAGGCAGGTTCTTTACCACTAGCACCCCCTGGCACACAGATGGGCCCAGAGACACACAGGTATAAGGATGTCCTCGAGGGCGAGCTCCAGTAGAAGGGACTCGGGGTGGGCAAGTCCTGTCCAGAGCAGGTGCCTCCCTGTCTAATGGGGCAGGCAGACGAAGGAAGCGCCTGGCGCAGGGGCGTCTGCATCTGGGTCTCACTCCCCTACAGCTAGAGCTCAAGCACCCCTACAGGGGGCCCACAGCCCTGCATCTGGAATCTCACAGCCCTGGACTCAAGGCACACCTCTGGCACGTTCGGGTCTGTTTCTCGGGTGTACAGTGAGACGTCTCGTGCCCGTGAGGTGTGCCCTGTGAGGACAGTGTGTGCAGTGCAGGGCGGTGGCTTTGTGGCCTGAATCCGGCCTGGCCGCTGCCTCTCCGTGCAGGGCGTCAGTTCCCTGTCTGTGCGGTGCAATGGTAGCACCACCTACCTCGGAGGGTTGGCACGAGGATTAGCCCAGCCAACAGAGGCACAGTGCCAGACAGTGCCTGGCACAGAGGAGGCCCTTCCTACCACTGCCTCTGGCGTGTGAACTGCCTGCACACGCCTGGCATGTGGTGGGTCCCCATACGGCTCCCCCCCGCCCCCACTCCTCACCTCCTCTCCCTGAGGCGGAGGAAGGCAGAGGAAGGATGGGAGACAGATGACTCACCAGAGAAAATCTCAAGGGATGGATGATATCTTTGGGATAAAAAGACAAAACCTGGGTCAGGCAGTGACTGTTGGCGAGTGGGGAGGGTAGTCAGGGCATACCCTGGAGGGTTTCTCATTAGTGCCTGCATGCAGCCTGTTGGGTTAGCTTCTAAGATGTTCTTTATCAGCAGGCCACATGGGCCTGAATTCAATGGACGATGTGTCTGAGAGCCACAAACACTGCAGGTCCACAGCACGTGCGGCGTGTCCCACGGGCTCTTACACACAGGCCACACCGTGGGCCCAGCGCTACACACGTGTGGGGGAGCGCTGGACCCTGGAAGCCTAGGATGGGGCCTGTCAGGTACCGTGTTAGGCCTCCGCTTACGTTTATGGAATGATGTGTGAAGCACGTGCACTCTGCAAAGAGAGAGACACACACAACTACCGCCCTCTGCATCCTTCCTCCAAGCTATCACCAGCTACAGGAGAGAGGAGACGCATGAGTAGATCGCGCATGACACTGGGCAGAGCTGTAAGGGACATGGAGCAGAGAGGGGAGTGGCACGCTCTGCCAGAGGAAGACCCAGACAAGGTGACATTTAAGCTGCGTCTTGAAGCATGTGTAGGAATTCATCAAGAGGCGACGAGGAGGAAAGGCCTTCGAGGCCGGGGGCTTAGAGCCTGCAGTGAAAGATGACGGAAAAGCTTTGGAGAGTGGGTTGGAGGAGGGAGTGGTGGGGGTAAGGCGAGTGCAGAGAAAAAGAGAGCGAGCCGGGCAGTCAGGCAAGAAAGGGAAGTTTATTAGAGAGAAGAGAGAGGGTGACTGGCTCTTAAGGAGAACCAGTGCCCTCCCTTTCTGGCGGAGTCCTTAGACCCCACCCATGAAAAGCTGTCTGAGATCACGTAGCCAGAGGTGTAGAATCTGATGATCTCACAGCTGTGAGACGATAGGAGCCAGTGAGATAACAGGATGCCATTTGGGCAATTTGGTCAGTCTCACAGATCACCGTGATTTATTCTTTGCTTGCTTGCTTGCGAGGTCGAAGTAACAAGCCATCTTATCAATAAGACCCCACGTGGGCCCCATCAGTGGTGGCGCTAGAAAGCAAGGATGTTCTGGACCAAGAGAGATCTGGAACACTCTGCTGAATGGTCTGGATTATCTCTTGTGCAGAGGGAGGCCTTGGGGAAGGAAGGAGGCTGCGTGATCAGATTAGTATGGGCAGTCCTCATTCTCTGTGGTGGTTATGCTATGTAAGTCACCACAAACACTGAATTAGCAAATCCAGAGACTTTGCCAGTAGGGGAAATATAGGGTATGGTTCCCACGAGCCTCTGACCATGACATTTTCATCAGTTGATCAATATATAACTATGTTTTATGTGTGTGTCTCTTGAAAGATACCTTACTTATATACAGTGTTGAATCACTAATGTTGAACTCACAGCCAGCAGCACTATAACTCACTCCCGAACAAAGCTCATCCTTCTATCCTTTTTTTATTTTTGGCCTTGGCGTGTAGGATCTTAGTTTCGCAACCAGGGATTGAACCTGTGCCCCCCTCCAGTGGAAGCAGAGTGTCTTAACCACCGGAACCAAATACCCCCAAACAAAACCCATCTAACACTGGTATTTTCTCCCCAAGGCCCGTCACAACCTTCCTGTGCTTGGGCATACCAGACAACTTCAGTGCCACACTTGGGGGCCAATTTAAACAGCAGAATCACCTCCACAAGCACAAAAATGTGAAAAAATAGCAACCAATCAACCTTCCATGGGACATTTGTTTATAGTATCAGCTGAAACTGGAAGACAAAGCATCTGCTTGTTCAGCTTCAGCTGGGACTTTGCACATCAGGCGACCCAAGCGTTCCCTGCTCTGTGCCTGTCCAAGATGACAGCGAAGGCATCATGAGTATTGATTTTGGGGTTAAACAAGTAAATTTTAGTGACTCGATGAACTCACCCATATGGGATTTGTAAACAATGATGATTGTATGTGTAGAAAGCTCCCTCTGTGCGAGAGAAGAGGCATGTGTGGCCAGTTAAAAAAACAGTTCACAGGAGGAGAGCAGCTTGTTGGAGGCCGGGGGGTAAGATGATTGGGGAGGTTCTTCCTGGATGTTCAGGAGTCAGTGGGTTCAGTGTTCCACGTGCTGGATGAGAGGGTGTGGAGGGCGGTCACTTGGACTGTTCACAGCCAGCAGCTGGCAGTAATAGCTGGCGAGGTACGTTGGGGGTTCCCAGCCCCAAGGAGGTGGTGGGCGCCACTGGAGTGGACCAGGTGGCTTTGGAAGAGTGTGTGGAGTGAGAAGAGATGATGGTCCAGGCACAGCTCTCAGGAGCACTGACATTTTAGGAAGCAGATCAGAAAGATGCTCTTGGAGGAGAAAGCACAGTCAGGGCGGGCAGAGGAGGAAACCTAGGCTCAGAGAGGCTGGTCAGGTCCCTGGGGACTTTTGCTAGAGGGATTTCTGCCGAGTGATGGGGATGGAAGCCAGAGAGCAGTGGGCGGAAAGGGCAGACTGCACGTGTTCAGGAGGCTGGCAAGTCAGGGAGAAAGGCAGGGGGCGTCAGGGCTGGAGAAGGGCTTGCTCCTTCAGGGGAGATGGGAACAGACGTCAAAGGAGCTGCTACAGAGCCATTGGCCTACAAACAGACCTGCCACTCTCTCCCCTCCCCACTCCACTCTTTCTTGGCTCCCTGGCTCCTACTCTGCCCTCTGTGTCCCCCCAGTCCTTAGCCCAGGCATTCCCGACTCTTGTCATCACCTCTGACATGTTCCTCTGGCTTGGACTGACCCCTGCCTGTTCTCCAGTTAATGGGTGTAGGGTAGGAGAGAGCAGGAGTCTTTTCCGGCGACCAGTTATCCCCCCAGGCTCCCTTCTGAACGTACAGGCACCAGGACCTGATATCCCACCAGTTACCTATTAAAACTGCTATTCCTAACAGCGAGCATACTTTGGGTCCTGGAGTAACAAGCTAGGTCGGCCTGTGGGGCCAAGGTGGTGTCTTTCCACTTCCCACTCAGGAGCGGGGAGGTGGGGTGATGGGGTAGTAATGTCCGTTTCATCACTGGGTGCCTCCTCTGTGCCAGAAACTGGGCCAAACGCTGCGACGGCATCAGGCGTGTGACACGCCCACTCTTCCCTCGCCCCTCTCTACGATGTTGCCCACTCACAGCAGTCGTCTTTGGAAAATGCAAAACATGGTAAAACAGGCCTTAAAATGTTCCAGGTCTTTCAGTCTCCCCCCATGTCTTGAAATGAAAAAGTCTCTCGTTGCTGGACTTCCCTGGTGGTCCAGTGGTTACGAATCTGCCTGCCAATACAGGGGACATGGGTTCAAGCCTGGTCTGGGGAGACCACACATGTGGTGGGGCAACCAAATCTGTGCTCTGTAACGACTGAAGCCCAAATACTCTTAGAGCCTGTGCTCCGCAAAGACAGAAGCCACTGAGATGAGTAGCCCGTGCAGCAATGCAGCCCAACCAAAAATTAATAAAACATCCCCTGTTGGCTAATAGGGCCGTAAAACCTTGAGCCATCTGGCCTCTGCCACTCTTGTTCCCTTCCATGTTTGTGCTTTAGCAGCGTGGTCTTCTTTTAGTTCTTAGAATGGAGGAATCTCTTTGCTATCTCAGGGCCTTTGCACATACCTCAATGTTCTTTCTTCGTTTTCTCTGAGGAAAGGTGCAGTGACCCACCACAGACTGAGCCAGACCTGCCTGTGAGTGTTTGAGGGTCTCCTGTGGATGCATGGGTCAGCTGTCGCCTGCTGCAGGGACAAAGGCACCAGCAGCAGCAGTCTTGGGAGGCTGGCATAAGTCCTCTTGGAGTTGCCAGCAGCCCTCCCATAGAGCCTGTAGGCATGAATCTGCGCAAACTCGGGAGGATAGTGAAGGACAAGGAATCCTGGTGCGCTGCAGTCCCTGGGATCTAAACAACAACAAAACAAGAGCTCGTAGACCCTGGGATCGGGTTGCCTCAGGCCAAACAGCTAACAGGGAGGGAGCACAGCAGACACTGGATTAAAATTTTGCTGAGCATGACCCTGCAGCAGAGCAAGACCCGATTTTCCCCTTAGTCAGTCCCCTCCCATCAGGAAGCTTGCACAAGCCTCTTATCCTCACCTATCAGACAGAAGAAGCAAGAACTACAACCCACAGACTCCAGAATGAAAACTATAACCACAGAAAGCTAACCAAAATTATCACATGGATCAGAGCCTTGTGCAACCCTATGAAGCTATGAGCCAGGCCATAGATGGACGGTCATAATGGAGAGTTCTCTGGTGAAGGGATGGCAAACCACTCCAGTATTCTTGCCTTGAGAGTCCCATGAACAGTATGAAAAGGCAAAAAGATAGGACACTGGAAGATGAGCACCCCAGGTTGGTAGGTGTCAGAGAAATAACTCCAGAAAGAAGGAAGGGGCTGGGTCGAAGCACAAAGGATGTGCCTGGTGGTGAAAGGAAAGTCTGATGATGTAAAGGACAATATTGCATGTGTGCTAAGTCGCTTCAGTTGTGTCTCTTTGCAATCTATGAACTGTAGCCCATCAGGTTCCTCTGTCCATGAGATTCTCCAGGCAAGAATACTGGAGTGGGTTTCCATGCCTTCCTCTGGGGGATCTTCCTGACCTAGGGATTGAAATTGCTTCTCCTGTGGTTCTTGCATTGGAGCCAGACTTCTTACCACTGAACCAACAGGGATGCCAAATATCTTTAGTTTCTCCGTAAGAGGAAGCCAATACTCAGTAACTAATGTTTCGGTGTCTTGTTTGGGAATGTCCCAGCTGTTCAATAAACTTCCCTCAATTTAGTGTAACTCTACAATTTCAAGTAAAAAAATCTGGAGAGAATAGTTTAGACGTATTTCTGAAGCTCCAGTACTTTGGCCACCTCATGCGAAGAGTTGACTCATTGGAAAAGACTCTGATGCTGGGAGGGATTGGGGGCAGGAGGAGCAGGGAACAACCGAGGATGAGATGGCTGGATGTCATCACTGACTCGATGAGCGTGCGTCTGGGTGAACTCCGGGAGATGGTGATGGACAGGGAGGCCTGGCGTGCTGCGATTCATGGGGTCGCAAAGGGTCGGACACGACTGAGCGACTGAACTGAACTGAATCATTCTTAACAGTTTATCTAAAAGCTTTCTCATTTACATTTTCTTTCCTTAAAAGTTTCTTTATATGGAATTGGGCCACCACCCACTGGCGGGTGTGTCATTTAGCTTTCAGTTTCAGTCAGTTCAGTCTCTCAGTCACGCCCCAGTCTTTGCGACCCCNCTGAACTGAATCATTCTTAACAGTTTATCTAAAAGCTTTCTCATTTACATTTTCTTTCCTTAAAAGTTTCTTTATATGGAATTGGGCCACCACCCACTGGCGGGTGTGTCATTTAGCTTTCAGTTTCAGTCAGTTCAGTCTCTCAGTCACGCCCCAGTCTTTGCGACCCCATGGACTGCAGCACGCCAGGCCTTCCTCCATCACCAACTCCCGGAGCCTACTCAAACTCATGTCCATCGAGTCAATGATACCATCCAACCTTCTCGTCCTCTGTCATCCCCTTCTCCTCCTGTCTTCAATCTTTCCCAGCATCAGGGGCTTTTCCAATGAGTCAGTTCTTCCCATCAGGTGGCCAAAGTATTAGAGTTTCAGCTTCAGCATCAGTCCNAAGTTCATGGTTCACGTATTGCTGAAACCTGGCTTGGAGAATTTTGAGCATTACTTTACTAGCATGTGGGATGAGTGCAATTGTGAGGTAGTTTGAGCATTCTTTGGCATTGCCTTTCTTTGGGATTGGAATGAAAACTGACCTTTTCCAGTCCTGTGGCCATTGCTGTTAGACTCATAATAACATTTATTGTGTTGAAGCAAGCAATGGTGGTGTCGTAGGATAAAAGAGCTTCTGGCCACATTTTAAATTCTTTGCATACTCTGTGTGCATATTTTATATGACATATTGTGAACTGTCCCAGCAATTCATGGCATCACCGACTCGATGGACATGAGTTTGAGCAAGCTCTAGGAGTTGGTGATGGACAGGGAAGCCTGGCGTGCTGCAGTCCATGTGATTGCAGTTGGACATGACTGGATTGAACTGAACTGAATTGTGAATTGTGTTTCAAGCAGAGTGTATAATTGTTGAACCAGTTACTACAGTCAGTTAATCCTGGAACTGAATACTATGTCAATATTGATAAAAATCATCATTTTACTTGAAAGAGTATTTCATCTACCTTTGTCCTATTACTTAGCATTTTTGTATATAAAGAGTCACATTATATCATCACTACACTGAGGTTGTGAAAAGAATATCGTGGGGTACAAAGCTCTGTGCTTTGGACTGACTTGTATTATCTTTGCTTATTATATTTATACACTGATGCCAGAAAACACTGAAGAACCCTGGAAAGTAGGGACTTTGGATATTGTTAGGAAAATGATTTCACTTATAGTAAGTTTTTTTTCCCAGGGAATTGAGATTCCTTGTTACAAGCACATGTAAGCTTTCTTTTAATTAGTGTTTCGAAAGAAACTTTGGTTTTCTTTTAGGATAAATCAACCAAATATTATTAATCTGTTTAATTTAATAAATCATTACATAACACAGGGAGATCAATTTCTTGCTGATAAAATGTGCTGAGTTGTCATTTCTGATTCTTTGAGACCCCATGGACTGCAGCCTGCCAGGATCCTCTGTTCATGGGGACTCTCCAGGCAAGAATACTGGAGTGGCTTGCCTTGCTCTCCTCCAGGGGATCTTCCCAAACCAGGGATCAAACCCAGGTCTCTGGCATTGCAGGCAATTATTTACCAGCTGAGCTACCAAGGAAGCCTGCTGATAAAATAAATAAAAAATATATTGGGACACAAATAAAAGAAATGTTATTATTTAAGTGGGAAATTGGGGGATTTTAAGACAACTTTTATTTAAATTTCTAAGAAAACCTAGTCTCATACATTCTGTTAAAATTTGCACATGTATATTGATTATGTTCTATATTTTGATACGTTTAGTAATTGTACTGTTTTAGTGTCTTTCTTTCTCAGTGATTTTCAAAGGTTTTGGTCTCTCTGGAACTCTTTATTGAGGCCCAGAGATCTTTTTTATGTGGATTATATTAGTTAATATTTACAGCATTAGAAACTGACCTCATTAGAAATCAATGTAGTTCATAATGGTGATGATGATTACCTATTAGAATTTATAATTAATCAGATAGTGACACTTTTTTTGGCAAATCTCATTAATGACTCGCTTTATGGAAGACAGCTGGATTCTCTATCTGCTTTTGCATTTAATCTGTTGTAATATCACAGGTCTTGTAGCTTCTGGAAAATGCCACTGCATACTCATGAGGGAATTAGGCTTTTAAAAAATATGGGAAGTGTCATAGTACTATGCACATTCCCTGAATATGTCTCAGAGACCCACAAGAATTCCAAGACCATACTTTGAAAATTACTGCTTTTGTCTCTCTCTCGCCAATCCTAAATTACTGGATTTCAGTTTTGTATGTGTGTGTGTGACAATGTCAGAGGTGAAACTAAGATCTACGTCAATGAAAATATCATGCTCTCCTGTCAAAACATGCTGCTATCTGAAGGCCTTAGGGATGATACGGAGAATAGAAGTTTGAGGGGCAATGCATCAGCAGACAATAAATTATCAGAGAAGAGAGAGCAGTGCATGGTATCTGGAAAGCAGCAGGTCTGTCAAACCAGATACCAACATATTTCCTGCCCAAAGTCCAAAATATGCCTAATCAGCTGTTCCCTCAGTGTTTCCTTTTATTGCAAATGCTACACCTTTTCATTCAATGGTCTATAGACAAAACAAACAAGTGCCAGCCCTACGGAGAAACTGCTATGTTATCTTCTAAATAGCTCATATATCCTTGAACTTGAGAGTCAATCAGTCAGTTCAATTGCTCAGTCATGTCTGACTCTCTGAAACCCCATGGACTGCAGCACGTCCGGCTTCCTTGTATGTCACCAACTCTGGGAGCTTGCTCAAATTCAAATCCATCAGAGTTGGTGATGTCATTCAACCATCTCATCCTCTGTTGTCCTCTGCTCCTCCTGCCTTTTAACTCTGCCTCATCAATTTTAGTACATTCTGAAAACATGTGAAGCTAGTGGTAAAGAATCCACCTGCCAATGCAGGAGGTGCAAGAGACTTGAGTTTGATCTCTGGGTGGGGAAAACCCCCTGGAGAAGGAAATGGCAACCTGCTCTGGTATTCCTGCCTGGAAATTCCATGGGCAGAGGAGAGCGGTACGTCCCTGTCCATGGGGTTGCAAAGAGTTGGACATGACTGTGTATGGGTCTTAAAATGGTCTACTTAATCCTTTTGTGGCTCAGTTTTTTCAATTGTAAAGTGAGAAGTCTATAAACACAATGCAGCATTTTAAAATGAATAGAGGGTATGTATTACAAAATAGCAGGTAGTGATGTCTAGAATAGTAGCTAGTTTTTTTTTTTTTTTCAGTAGAGATATAGTCAGCATTTACTCCATGATAGGATCTATGAGAGATGAGAGGCCAAAAAAAAAAAGTAAAAAAAGAGTTACTTTTAAAGTAATATATCTGTTAAATTGAAATTATCTTCACTATGATTATATTCAACCAGATATGAAATTATTTCAGAATATTTTCTATACATATTGACAATGAAAAAAGCTAAAATTTATTGAACACTTATAATGTTCCCTGTCCTACTTTAATGTCCTTAAACCTATGACTTAACTCAAATGACCTTTGAACAAGTCAGTCTTGTTATTCTAATTTTATAGATGAGGAAAATGAGGTATAGGGAACAAGTAAAACAAAGACATATAGTCAGTAATCCATATAATTGGAAATCAAACCCAGACAGTCTATATCTGGACTCTACTTTATTTTTATTCATTGTGCCAAATTTTAAATTTAACTCTGCATACAATTAAATTCATTCTTTAAATTATATAGTCCTATGTGATTTAATAGGAGAAGGAAATGGCAACACACTCCAGTATTCTTGCCTAGAGAATCCCATGGACAGAGGAGCCTGGTGGGCTGCTGTCCACAGAATCACACAGAGTCGGACACGACTGAAGCAACTTAGGATACATGCATGCATTGGAGAAGGAAATGGCAATCCACTCCAGTATTCTTGCCTGGAGAATCCCAGGGACAGAGAAGCCTGGTGGGCTGCTGTCTATGGGGTTGCACAGAGTCAGACACGACTGAAGCGAGTTAGCAGCAGGAGCATGTGGTTTAATATAGGTAGAGATTCATGTAACCACCAACTATAATCAAAACATGAAAACATAACCCCTCAAAATCACCTTTGTGCTGCTGTTTCTAGTAGACTTCCCCATCCTAATCCCCTGGCAAGCACCGATCATTGTATGTCTGTATACATTGCCNTCAGACACGACTGAAGCGAGTTAGCAGCAGGAGCATGTGGTTTAATATAGGTAGAGATTCATGTAACCACCAACTATAATCAAAACATGAAAACATAACCCCTCAAAATCACCTTTGTGCTGCTGTTTCTAGTAGACTTCCCCATCCTAATCCCCTGGCAAGCACCGATCATTGTATGTCTGTATACATTGCCTTTTCTATAATTTCATAGAAATGGGTTCATATGCATTTGGATTTTGAGTTCAGCTTGATGTATTTCACTATGCATAATACATTAGAGATTAATCTATGCTGTAAGAGTATAATAAATTAGATTCTTTCTAAAACTGTAGTATTCCATTATATGGGTGTATCATGATTTATCCTCAATAAAGAGTTGAAGGATATTTGGGTTGCCTAACTTTGGAGTGGATATGAATAAAGTTGCTAAAGCACTCATATACATGCTTTTGTATGAACAAAAATTTTAGTTTTTGTTGGGTAAATACCTAGAAATAGATTGCTAGTTCATGATATAAACATATATTTATCTTTACAAGAAACTACCAAAATACTTCCTAAAAATCTTGTACCATTTTGTATTTAGATCTGCAATATATGGAAGATTTAGTTGTTCTGTGTTCTTACTAGCACTTAGTATTTTCTGTTTTTCTTTAAAAACCATTCTAATAAGTGTGTCAAATATCTGATTGTAGTGTACGTTTGCATTTCCTTAATGACTAAAGGTCATATCTGAATGGGCTAGTGGTTTTCCCCACTTTCTTCAATTTAAGTCTGATTTTGGCAATAAGGAGTTCATTATCTGAGCCACAGTCAACTGCTGGTCTTGTTTTTGCTGACTGCATAGAGCTTCTCCATCTTTTGCTGACTGTATAGAGCTGCAAAGAATACAATCAATCTGCTTTCAGTGTTGACCATCTGGTGATGTCCATGTGTAGAGGTTTCTCTTGTGTTGTTGGAAGAGGGTGTTTCCTATAACCAGTGCGTTCTCTTGGCAAAACTCTATTAGCCTTTGCCCTGCTTCATTCCGTATTCCAAGGCCAAATTTGCCTGTTACTCTAGGTGTTTCTTGACTTCATACTTTTGCATTCCAGTCCCCTACAATGAAAAGAACATCTTTTTTGGGTGTTAGTTCTAAAAGGTCTTGTAGGTCTTCATAGAACCGTTCAAGTTCAGCTTCTTCAGCATTACTATTTGGGGCATAGGCTTGAATCATCATGATATTGAATGGTTTGCCTTGGAGACAAACAGAGATCATTCTGTCGTTTTTGAGCTTGCATCCAAGTACTGCATTTCGGACTCTTTTGTTGACCATGATGGCTACTCCATTACTTCTGAGGGATTCCTGCCCACAGTAGTAGATACAATGGTCATCTGAGTTAAATTCACCTATTCCAGTCCATTTTAGTTCGCTGATTCCTAGAATGTCAATGTTCATTCTTGTCAACTCATATTTGACCACTTCCAATTTGCCTTGATTCATGGACCTAACATTCCAGGTTCCTACGCAATATTGCTCTTTACAGCATTGGATGTTGCTTCTATCACCAGTCACATCCACAGCTGGGTATTGTTTTTGTTTTGGCTCCATCCCTTCATTCTT
>SJYA01000452.1:2097070-2110950 GCA_006410615.1 Neotragus moschatus | reverse complement strand
GTGACAATATACAGCCTTGACGTACTCCTTTTCCTATTTGGAACCAGTCTGTTGTTCCATGTCCAGTTCTAACTGTTGCTTCTTGATCTGCATACAGATTTCTCAGGAGGCAGATTAGGTGGCCTGGTAGTCCCATCTCTTTCAGGATTTTCCACAGTTTATTGTGATCCACACAGTCAAAGGCTTTGGCATAGTCAATAAAGCAGAAGTAGATGTTTTTCTGGAACTCTCTTGCTTTTTCGATGATCCAGTGGATGTTGGCCATTTGATCTCTGATTCCTCTGCCTTTTCTAAATCCAGCTTGAACATCTGGAAGTTCATGGTTCACGTACTATTGAAGCCTGGCTTGGAGAATTTTGGATGAGTGTGTGAGATGAGTGCAATTGTACGGCAGTTTGAGCATTCTTTGGCATTGCCTTTCTTTGGGTTTGGAATGAAAACTGACCTTTTCCAGTCCTGTGGCCACTCCTGAGTTTTCCAGGCTTGCTGGCACATTGAGTGGAGCACTTTCACACACAGCATCATCTTTTAGGATTTGAAATAGTTCAACTGGAGTTCCATCACCTCCACTAGCTTTGTTCGTAGTGATGCTTCCTAAGGCCCACTTGATTTTGCATTCCAGGATGTCTGGCTCTAGGTGAGTGATCACACCATTGTGATTGTCTGGGTCATGAAGATCTTTTTTGTATCATTCTTCTGTGTATTCTTGCCACCTCTTCTTAATATCTTCTGCTTTCTGTTAGGTCCATACCATTTCTGTCCTTTATTGTGCCCATCATTGCATGAAATGTTCCCTTGGTATTTCTAATTTTCTTGAAGAGATCTCTAGTCTTTCTCATTATATTGTTTTCCTTTATTTCTTTGCATTGATCACTGAGGAAGGCTTTCTTACCTCTCCTTGCAATTCTTTGGAACTCTGCATTCAAATTGGTATATCTTTCCTTTTCTCCTTTGCCTTTAGTTTCTCTTCTTTTCTCAGCTATTTGTAAGGCATCTTCAGACAACCATTTTGCCTTTTTGCATTTCTTTTTCTTGGGGATGGTTTTGATCACTGCTTCCTGGACAATGTCATGAACCTCTGTCCATAGTTCTTCAGGCACTCTGTCTATCAGATCTAATCCCTTGAATCTGTTTGTCACTTCCAGTGTATAATTGTAAGGGATTTAATTTAGGTCATATGTGAGTAGTCTAGTGGTTTTGCCTACTTTCTTCAATTTAAGTCTGAATTTGGCAATAAGGAGTTCACGTTCTGAGCCACAGTCAGCTCCAGGTTGTGTTTTTACTGACTGTATAGAACTTCTCCATCTTTAGCTGCAAAGAAAATAATCAATCTGATTATCACCATCTGGTGGTATCCATGTGTAGTCTTCTCTTGTATTGTTGGAAGAGGGTGCTTGCTATGACCAGTGTGTTCTCTCGGCAAAACTCTGTTAGCCTTTGCTGCTGCTGCTGCTGCTGCCTAAGTCGTGTCAGTCGTGTCCGACTCTGTGCGACCCCATAGACAGCAGCCCACCAGGCTCCCCCGTCCCTGGGATTCTCCAGGCAAGAACACTGGAGTGGGTTGCCATTTCCTTCTCCAATGCATGAAAGTGAAGTCGCTCAGTCGTGTCCGACTCTAGTGATCCCACGGACTGCAGCCCACCAGGCTCCTCCGCCCATGGGATCCTCCAGGCAAAAGTACTGGAGTGGGCTGCCATTGCCTTCTTCTTCTTCTTCTTCTCCTCTGTTAGCCTTTGCCCTGCTTCATTTTGTACTCCAAGGCCAAGTTTGTCTGTTATTCCCAGTATCACTTGATTTCCTACTTTTGCATTCTAGTCTCCTATAATGAAAAGGACATCTTTTTTGGGTGTTGGTTTCACTGATTCCTAGAATGTTGACGTTCACTCTTGCCAACTCCTGTTTGACCCCTTCCAATTTGCCTTGATTCATGGACCTAACATTCCAGGTTCCTATGCAATATTGCTCTTTACAGCATCAGACTTTACTTCCATCACCAGTCACATCCACAGCTGGGTGTTGTTTTTGCTTTGGCTCCATCCCTTCATTCTTTCTGGAGTTATTTCTCCACTGATCTCCAGTAGCATATTGGGCACCTACCGACCTGGGGAGTTCCTCTTTCAGTATCCTATCTTTTTGCCTTTTCACACTGTTCATGGGGTTCTCAAGGCAAGAATACTGAAGTGGTTTGCCATTCCCTTCTCTAGCTGACTGCGTTTTGTCAGACCTCTCCACCATGACCTGTCCATCTGGGGTGGCCCTACACCGCATGGCTCATAGTTTCATTGAGTTAGACAAGGCTGTAGTCCATATGATCAGTTTGGTTAGTTTTCTGTGATTGTGGTTTTCAGTCTGTCTGTCCTCTGATGGATAAGGATAAGAGGCTTATGGAAGCTTTCTGATAGGAGAGACTGAGAGGAAATTGGGTCTTGTACTGATGGGTGGGGCAATGCTCAGTAAATCTTTAATCCAATTTTCTGTTCATGGGTGGGGCTATATTCCCTCCCTGTTGTCTGACCTGAGGCCAAACTATGATGAAGGTGATGAAGATAATGGCTACCCCCTTCAAAAACTAAGCGACCCCCTTCACTTAGCTTGCTGATGTGTTATAAAGAATGTATACTGAGGCTCAAGGACTAGTCCACCATCTTGGACTGATTTGCTTCTAATCCCTTTCATGTCCTCAGGCCACCTCATTCCTTCAAAGTTTGTGCCCTGCCCTTTCCCTCCTATTTCATCCCCCATGCCCCACCCCCAGAGATTTTACTCCCATACTCTTATTGGAAGCAGAGGGGTGATGTCCATCTTATGTAACTGCCTCAAGGCTGAGTAGGGGTGTCGACTCTGCCTGTCTGGGAGTAAAAGTCTCTGGACTGTGACCTAGGGGCCCCGAGGGCAGGACAGTTTCTGACGTTAGTCAGTATGGGCTAGAATCTCGGCATAGCCTCATTGCCTTTGATGGGGAGCTACTGTAGTTGCTTGTATGCCTTTCTATGGATCGTTTTGCTAATGAAGGGCTTCTCTGGTGGCTCAGATGGTAAAGAATCTGCCCACGATGCTAGAGACTTGGGTTTGATCCCTGGGTTGGGAAGATCGCCTGGAGAAGGGAATGACAACCCACTCCAGTATTTTCGACTGGAGAATTCCATGGACAGACGAGCCTGGAAAGCTACAGGCCACGAGATCACAAACAGTCAAACACGACTGCGTGATTAACACTTTCGCTTTCCTTGATCATGAAACACTTTTTGTAACAGCGTCAGAGTACAAAAAGGTATGGTTAAGCATCTGGTTAATTGATAAAGAAACTTGGTTACAGTACAGAATTATGAATGATCACATTTAACATACAAAATAATTCTAGCTAAATGTTTCTCTTTAAGACAACTTGGGGGCCACCTAATGTATCCCAAAGCTAGCTGGAAACCAAAAGAACTTTAATTAAAATTTGATATTGGGAAGCTTGTCAAAAAGTTTTAAAACACTTGGTTAAGATCATCAGTCACTGTGAGACAAGACACATTCCTTAACCAAAGTAACCATAGATCTCAAAAGCAAATAATACAAATCACTTAAAGGCAAAGAAACTCATATGGTGTGTCATCAAAAACAGTGTTTCAAGAATACTTGAGAGAGAAACCAAATCCAGTCTTGTTCTAGTCCATTTCTAACAAAAAATCCATTTATCCAACTAAGCTCAGTCCAATCTTAGAGAATCCCGATCATGCATAATTCAATATCTTATTCTACTGAAAAACACATATCTTACTTTTCTTAAAAGTTTTCCTTTTTTTTTTTTTTAACATTGAATTACTTTTCTTGTTGACAAATCTGTAAAAGATGGAATAAGGTCTTATTTGACCTCTAGTACACCTGGGTTACAACAATAATACTATACTTAACACTGATAACTCTAAGGACATTTCTATATTAATCAAACCAACAAGTTTAAGCCACCTTCAATAACAGATATCAATTCAGTACTGAATATTTCCCAGATCATGGGTCCTAACATTTATCTTGGGCAATTTTTAATTTTAAGTGCTTACTTTCAAGTCAATTAAAATAGTCCATTTACAAGTTAACTTTTACATAAAGACTGAACGAAAAATATCAGTTTTTTCCTCCTGAGTTCAAAAGGCTTTTTCCCATTCCCCACTCTGTTTATTTTCTTCTCCCAAGGGAGTGGGCACAGGGAGAGAAATACCAATTGCTTTTCATGGAGACATAGTTGAAGATCTCATAGTCTTGTAAAAACACCCTGAAGGGGTGGTGGCTTCGAGATGGAACAAATCTTACCCATAACAAAGCTGGTCAAAGAGGGAAAATCTCAGCCACTCTTTCACCACAGGCAGAGCCTGAAGCAACAGGGAAACGTTTCCTGGTGTTGTCACATGTGAGCCCTGTCTTGTTATTAATATTTACCACATTATAAGTACTGACATATACATCAACAAACAAACATTAATATCAAGTATTAATCTGATTCTGAATATTTCCCAGTTCACATGAACCTGAAATCCTTTAGCTTAATTTCTCTTGTACTTACAATTGTTTGATTTTTAAGTGCCTACCTCCCAGTGGTAAAGAATTTGCCTGCCAATGCAGGAGACTCAAGAGATATAGGTTCGATCCCTGGGTCAGGAAGACACTCCGGAGAAGGGAATGGCAACCCACTCCAGTATTCTTCCTGGAGAGTTCCATAGTCAGAGGAGCCTGGTGGGCTACAGCCCATGAAGTGAAGTGAAGTTGCTCAGTCGTGTCCGACTCTTTGCGACCCCACGGACTGTAGCCTACCAGGCTTCTCAGTCCATGGGATTTTCCAGGCAAGAGTACTGGAGTAGGGTGCCATTTCTTTCTCAAGGGGATCTTCTCAACCCAGGGATCGAACCCGGGTCTCCTGGTCCCATATGATTGGACACAACTGAGCACCTAAACATGCAAGTACTTTTCTTGAAGCCGGTTAAATAGAGCTCACTTACAAATTAATCTCAGAAGCAATAAAAAGAGACAAAGATACATACTGAGATATATATATATCCAAATAGACACAACAAGAGATCTCATGACTTTGTTTTCCAAAGTTAGTCATGAATCAGATATCATAATATAAAGCAATAGTTTATAAATAACAGTTGGAATAAGAAAAAAAATTGAAGGCTTCTTTTCCTGTTTTTTATTTTTTCTTTTTTTTCTCTTCATTTTTAGGAATTAAAGATGGTTTAGATAAATGTCCCTGAAATCCATGGTCTCAAGGCACAAGAAGAGAAAACCATCTTCTCCTAGTAGGACAATTTCAGAAAAATTTTAACCAATTTTCTCTGGAGTCTAAAGAATATTGTGGCAATGCAGTAAAAAAAAAAAAAAAATCATCTTTTTCTGTGGTCATAGTTTAACAGCCCAAATTTAGACCAGACAGTGCTCAAATTGGCCCTGATAACAAGAGCAGACTTGTCCCAGCAGGGATTTTTCTTCTGGGGAGGCGGGATCTTGGTATGATCAGCCCCAGACTGTTAATTACAGAAGAATCCTGACCCTAAGGTAATTTCAGTCTATTTTCTCATCCTGTGACAATAAAGATCTAATTGTAAGAGAGTCATTTTTAGGCTTTTTTTTTTAAGGCATTGGATCATAGCTATATGTCTACCTGTCACTTAAAATGTTTCCAAAGGGGTTCTCATGTTGGGGAGTGGAACTTTAGAAGAAATGCTTCCCATTTTAGCTCAAGCAATTTGTACCAGATGTCAGTGTGCTCAAACCAACCTGCAGGCTCAAACCAAAGGAACAAAACCAAGCCAACCAAACCAAAGCAAAACCTCACCAGCTGGAAGTCACACTAGAAATAAAATGGATGCAAAGATGCTCAGAAATCAAAAGTCAAATAGCACAAGTGCCCCAAATGTGACTTCCCAGTCCCACTAGACATGCAACCTTGTCCAATGCGCACCTTACAAATGGAGTTGCCTTTCACAGGGAGAACTCCTCAAACTGGAATCAAAGTTCCCCCAACAGGCAAGGTCAAAGAGGCCCTGGTGTGCACTCCAGGAGACTTACCAAATTGCTGGTGCGTGGGTTGCGAGGTACCAAATGCCCTCTTTCTGATCCTCCAAAAGTAATGTCTTCTCGGAGTGGAAGTCTGGGGCAATGCGGAGAAGGGGAACGAAGGTGTCCTCAAGACAAAGAGAGCCTGGGCAGGTGCTAGGGCAACCTCTCCTCTATTCTTCACGGCAGCCTTGGAGTTCTGCAGCCAAGATGGTGGACAGGGTGTGATCAAGGCCCAACCCTACAGCAGGGGAACCCTGACGATCTGACCTCAGAGAAATCCTCCAACCTTCTCCCCTGGAGGAAGCTGGTGCAGAGAGAAATCCCCAAGCATCCAATCAAGCTGAGTGGCCCTGAGGGGCCGCCTGCCAATGATCAGATCCAGGATGAGCCCCCAGGTTTGTTGCCAAAACCTTGGCTTTCTGTGCATCCATGTCAAACAGAAACACAGAAACAAAGTTATGGAGGAGAAGTAAAGACTGGCTTTATTACTTTGCCAGGCAAAGGGGAACAGAGCGGGCTATACCTCAAGAACCGAGCCTGATGTTGTGAAGAACAGTTGCACAGGAACCCGGAAAGTTAGACCCATGAATCAGGGTAAATTGGACATGGTCAAGTAGGAGATGGTAAGAGTGAACACTGACATTTTATGAGTGTGTTACATTTTGCACATTTCCATTTTATGAAACAGTGAACTAAAATGGACGGGGAATGGGTGAATTTAATTCACATGACCATTTTATCTACTACTGTGGGCAAGAATCCCTTGGAAGAAATAGAGTAGCCCTCATAGTTAACAAAAGAGTCTGAAATGCAGTACTTGGGTGCGATCTCAAAAACGACAGAATGATCTCTGTTCGTTTTCAAGGTAAATTATTCAGTATCACAGTAATCCAAGTCTATGCCCCAACCACTAATGCTGAAGAAGCTGAAGTTGAATGGTTCTATGAAGACCTATGAGAACTTCTAGAACACACAAAAAAGTTGTCCTTTTCATCATAGAGGACTGGAATGTGAAAGTAGGAAATCAAGAGATACCTGGAGTAACAGGCAAGTTTGATTTTGGAGTACAAAATGAAGCAGGGCAAGGGATAACAGAGTTTTGCCAAGAGAACACACTGGTCATAGCAAACACCCTCTTCCAACAACACAAGAGATGACTCTACACATGGAAATCAACAGATGGTCAATACCAAAATCAGATTGATTATATTCTTTGCAGCTAAAGATGGAGAAAGTCTATACAGTCAGCAAAAAGAAGACCTGGAGCTGACTGTGGCTCAGAACATGAACTCCTCATTGAAAAATTCAGACTTAAATTGAAGAAAGTAGGGAAAACCACTGGAGCACTCAGGCATGACCTAAATCAAATTCCCTTATGATTATACAGTGGAAATGTTCTTGCCTGGAGAATCCCAGGGACGGGGGAGCCTGGTGGGCTGCCGTCTATGGGGTCGCACAGAGTCGGACACAACTGAAGTGACTTAGCAGCATACAGTGGAAGTGACCAATAGATTTAAGGGATCAGATCCAGTAGACAGAGTGCCTAAAGAACTATGGATGGAGGTTCATAACTCTGTACAGGAGGCGTTGACCAAAACCATTCCAAAGGAAAAAAAAAATGCAAGAAGGCAAAATGATTGTCTGAGGAGACTTTAAAATAGCTGAGAAAAGAAGAGAAGTGAAAGGCAAAGGAAAAAGACATACCCAACAGAATGCAGGGTTCCAAAGAATCGCAAGGAGAGATAAGAAAGACTTCTTAAGAGAACAGTGCAAAGAAATAGAGGGAAACAATAGAATGGGAAAGACTAGAAATCTCTTCAAGAAAATTGGAGATACCAAGGGAACACTTCATGCAAAGATAGGCTCAATAAAGGACAGAAATGGTAAAAGACCTAACAAAAGCAGATGAGATTAAGAGGTGGCAAGAATACACAGAACAGCTATACAAAAAAGGTTTTAATGATCCAGATAAAGATGATGGTGTGGGCACTCAACTAGAGCCAGACATCCTGGAGTGCGAAGTCAAGTGGGCCTTAGGAAGCATTACTAAGAACAAAGCTAGTAGAGGTGATGGAATGCCAGTTCACCTATTTCAAATGCTAAACAATCATGCTGTTAAAGTGCTGGACTCCATATGTCAGCAAATTTGGAAAGCTCAGCAAACTTTGGGCTGGAAAAGATCAGCTTTCATTCCAATCCCAAAGAAAGGCAATGTCAAAGGATGTCAAACTACTGTACAAGTGTGCTCATTTCACATGCTAGCAAGGTAATGCTCAAAATCCTTCAGTCTGGGCTTCAGCAGTACGTGAACTGAGAATATCCAGATGTACAAGCTGGTTTTAGGAAAGGCAAAGGAGCCAGAGATCAAATTACCAACATTTGCTGAATCATAGAGAAAGCAAGAGAGTTCCAGAAAAACATCTACTTCTGCTTAATTTCAACTATGCTAAAGCCTTTGACTGTGTGGGTCACAACATAACACACCACCTGACCTGTCTCCTGAGAGGCCTATGTACAGGTCAAAAAGCAGCAGTTAGAACCAGACATGGCACAACGGACTGGTTCAATATTGGGGAAGGAGTTCATCAAGGCTGTATACTGTCCCCCTGCTTTATTTAACTTCTATGCAGAGTACATCATGTGAAATGCTAGGCTGGACGGACTCCAAGCTGGAATCAAGATTGCTGGGAGAAATACCAACAACCTCAGATATACGAAGAAACCATTCTAATGGCAGAATGTGAAGAGGAACTAAAGAGTCTCTTGATGAAGGTGAAAGAGGAGAGTGTAAAAGCTGGCTTAAAACTCAACATTCAAAAAACGAAGATCATAGCATCTCATCCCATCACTTCATGGCAAATAGATGGGGAAAATGTGGAAAGAATGACAGATTTTTATTTATTTGGGCTTCAGAATCACTGAGGATGGTGACTGCAGCCCTGAAATTAAAAGATGTTTGGTCCTTAGAAGAAAAGCCATGTCAAACCTAGACACTGTCTTTAAAAGCAGAAGCATCATCACTGTGCTGACCAAGGTCCATATAGTCAAAGCTATGGTTTTTCCAGTAGTCATGTTCAGATGTGAGAGTTGGACCATAAAGAAGGCTTGAGCACTGAAGAACTGACGCTTTTGAATTGTGGTGCTGGATTCTTGAGAGTCCCTAGCAGAGCAAGAAGATCAAACCAGTCAATCTTAAAGGAAATGAACCCTCAATATTCATTGGAAGGACTGATACTGAAGCTGAAGCTGCAATACTTTGGCCACCTGATGGGAAGAGCCAACCTGTTGGAAAAGACCCTGACGGCTGGGAAAGATGAAGGCAGGAGAGGGGATGATGTGGTTGGATGGCATCACCGGCTCAATGGACATGAGTCTGAGCAAATTCTGGGAGACAATGGAGAATAGGAAAGCCTGGCTTGCTGCAGTCCACAGGGTTGCAAAGAGTCAGAAAGGACTGAGTGACTGAACAAGCTAGTTAGCATCAAGTTCCAGACATAAACGTCACTCTCAGGAAAGCCACTCTCAACCTTTGTAACTAGGTCAGGTTCTTTGCTTTTTATTCTCTTTGCATGTGTGTCCCTATCACAGCTGCGTCCCTAGAATTATCGGTGTGCTTGTGTGTTTCATGTCCTTTTCTCCTTTAGACTATGATCTTCACAAGGACCAGGCCCAGAGCTGGGCCATGGGGACCATGCTCATTGCTGCATCTCCACCACCTGGCATGGCACCTGGCATGGCACCTGGCACATAGTGAGTGCTTTATGGATATTTGAAGATGAATGGAGGAATGATTCTGGTTATCGAAAGTAGAAAAGCCACAACGCTGCCAAATCCTTGGGCACGAGGGTGCTGAAGGGATACAGTTTTGAGAGCTCAGGCGATGGAACTCAGCTGCCTTAATTCCCAGCCCAGCAATCCTTCTTACTTCCCGCTCTGTAGACTCTGGCTATCTGGTTGGTTGGGTGGACATTCTTATTTTCTGCTGGGCCCCGGTGGGCACATAGCCATGCTCCTCCTTTGGGTCCTAGACCCATTGCCGGTCTTCATCTTCTTTATTAGAAACAAACAAACAAACAAACTTTGAGTTTTTGGCCACACTGCACAGCATGGGGGATCTTAGTTCCTGGGCCAAGGATTGAACCTACACTCCTTCCATTGGAAGTGCAGAGTCTTAAGCATTGGACTGCCGGGGGAAGCCCCCCTCTGCCAGCTCTCCCTATGCTCCCATTCTCAGCTAAGGGGGCTGGAGCTGGTTTTGCCCCTTGGCCTCGCTCTACTATCTCTGTGACTCTGGAGGGTCTGAATCGTGGCAGCAGTGAGACCCGCAGTAGCTGAAGCTGGGGGCCCAAGGCTTCCACGGCTCCGCATCCCTCTAGCCAGGCCCACAGTGAGACTGAGCTGATGGCCCCAGTCACCGGGGGTCCTGCTCTTCTGAGCAGCTTGTGCGACCTCCTTTGCAGAAGGTGGGGAGGCCGCTGTACAGTTCTTGCTGTTTTGGCCACTGGTCACCACATTATCCGGTACTGGCATCCCAGGGACCTCCCTTTGGGCTCTGGCCTCGATGCTCAACACCTCTGCACAGTCACAGCCTACTGTGGGGACCATATGGCTTATTGCAAACAGTTGGACAGATCTGAATTTAAATTTTGTTCCATCCAGTGGTCAGTACAGGTAGTGAGTGCTGTCAGAAACCAGGCCACTTCTCCTTTACCCACTTTGTTTTGATGGTTGAGGGGACCTTTGTAAAGCCTGGTGATTTTTAGCAGGAGGGCTCCCAGCACCCAGTGGCCAGCACCTGCTTCTTGGCTGAGGCTCTCTTGGCTTCTGGGACCCCTCTGCCTGCATAAGGGGCAGCCTGGAAGTACCAGGGAGTTGATGCCTCCCCAGGGGCAGCCCTCAAATAATGATGCATGGAAGTCAGGGCATGATTCCTCCAGCCTCCTCCCCCGTGGGTTGAGATAGCTATCTCAACCACATCCTAGTCTTCCCCAGACTGAATTCAATCCCCAGCACGACCAAGCCCAGTTGCTCACAGAAACTCACTCAATTACATACCCTTCACCAGCTTCCTTCCATTCTTGGCCTTACCCCTCCCTTCCCATGCCCATATTTGCTGGGATCACCTCCCCGAAAAGCAACTTGCTTGCAAATCTGTATCTCAGACTTGCCTTTCAAGGGGGCTCAAACTAAGACATCTGTTGTTGAAGAAGCAACAGCCTCATTCCTGCCTGATTCGATTCTGCCATCCTTACACTCATCAAGCCTGATAAGCTTGCTCTTCTTTGGACTGTTGACTGGCCCAGGGTGAAACTGACCTGAAACTGAGCTCATGAGTCACACTACCTTGCTCAGTGGGTTAGCCCAATGTGACAATGTCACCCACGCTGATCTACCAAGGGTCCTTCCCTGAGGCTTTTAAACATGGGCAGGGAACGTGTCCATCCAAGGATGAACACTGTGAGAAGTGAGGCTCTGGACCAGCTGGCGGCCTGCTGTTTGGAAATGCTACTCTGCTGGGTGAGCCGATCATCTTGGGACAGAGAGGAAAGCAGAAACAAAAGTAGACCAAGTGAGTGCTTGGAAGGCACTTGTATCCCTGGCTCCGTTTGTCTTTGGAGCCCAGTGTTGTTCCCTACTACATGGTTCCTTTGCCCAAGTCTGTTTAACTTAGAGTTTTGTTTTTCCAGTAGTCATGAATGGATGTGAGGATTGGACCATAAAGAAGGCTGAATGCCAAAGAACTGATGTTTCAAATTGTGGTGCTGGAGAAGACTCTTGAGACTCTTGGACTGCAAGGAGGTCAAACCAATCAGTCCTAAAGGAAATGCTGAAGCTGAAGCTCCAATACTTTGGCCACCTGATGCAAAGAGCTGACTCATTGGCAAAGACCCTGATGCTGGGAAAGATTGAAGGCAAAAGGAGAAGAGGGCAGCAGATGATGAGATGATTAGATAGCATCACTGACTCAACGGACATAAATTTGAACAAACTTTGGAAGATAGTGGAAGACAGAGGAGCCTGGCATGCTGTAGTCCATAGGGGTCGCAGAGAGTTGGACCTAACTTAGCAACCGAACAATAACAACAACATTTGTAACCAAGAGTACACTGTGTGACCTTGGGTTTGCCGTTTAACAGAGTTTGGTGGATATCAGGTGTTCGATAAGTGTTTGTTGACTGACAGACACTCTCCAGAACCTATTTTCCTCATTTGCATATTGGGGTCAACAATAATTACTTTATAGATTGCTGAAAGGATAACTGCGACAATGAAAGGGAAAGGGCTTTGAAGGATTAGACCCAAGCAAAGCGCTCCCTTCTGCCCAGAAGCCTGGCAGAGATGGAGTGGGGGTGGTGGGGTAGGGGTGGTGAGGGTCAGGAGGGAAGAGCTGGGGACGGGAGGCATCTTGGGTGAGGATGCAGAGTCCTGCTGGGTCTGTGACTGGACAGGGCCTGCTGGCCAGTAAGAACTGCACGGAGGTAATGATGATGGTGGGAGAGAGTGGGAAGAGAAGCTGGGAATGACTATTTTTTTTTTCTTCCTTTTGAGAGAATCAATAAGCAGGGCAGGGAAGGAAATTAGTGTTTATTGACTCTTACTTATGAACGTGCAGTGGGTCTAACTCCTTGCACACATCAGAGAATACCAACTGGTGACCTGGAGGCAAATGTTTTGTTTGGCCTTCCTAGACCTTAAAGAAATATTTCGCTAATTGCCAGTGTATACAAATCTGGAGATTCCATATGAAAAGATGGTTGGAGATGCTTTTGAAAAACCAGAAGTTTAGCAACATGGGGCCCATATTCCCTGTGGCATCAATAGCTGGAGTTATGAATGGCTGCCCCAGTCTGTATTCTAAATACAAGAGAAATTAACTTAAATGAAGTTCAGGTTCACGTGAACTGGGAAATATTCAATATTAAAAATCTAGTATTAATGTCTGTTTGCTAATCTAATATAGACCCGTCTAAGAGTCACTAACATTTAAGCATGATATTCTCATTGTGCCTCAGCTTAACGTCCTGGAGGAGGCATGGCAACCCGCTCCAGTGTTCTTGCCCGGACAATCCCATGGACAGAGGAGCCTGGTGGGCTGCAGTCCATGGGGTCGCAAAGAGTCGGACACGACTGAGCAACGTCACTTTCACTTTTCACTTTCATGCATTGGAGAAGGAAATGGCAACCCACTCCAGTGTTCTTGCCTGGAGAATCCCAGGGACGGGGGAGCCTAGTAGGCTGCCATCTATGGGGTCGCACAGAGTCGGACACGACTGAAGCGACTTAGCAGCAGCAGCAGCAGCAGAGAGGAGGAGGAGGAGGGGGAGGAGGCAGAGAGGTTTGGGATCAGTGACTGGAATGAACAGGTGCCATGGATAGAGGCTGAGAGAATGGGGGGTGGGGGTGGGGGAGATGATCTAGTCAGACCTGAGCATTGCCAGTTTGAAGGGACCGCAAGCTGTCCAGACAAAAGGGTCTGTTCCCAGGGGACTTTTAGGACATGGAACCTGGTGCTGGTGTCTGTGGTAAACAGAGAAATGGGTGGTTATTGAGGATTCGCTGAGGAGAGGGAGGTAAGAATGATGTCCGATGTGTTACAATGTGTTACTGAGAACCTGGGTGGCTGGTGCTTCCGATGTCAGGAGGAGCAGCGTGGGGGAAGCAGGGGGAGACAGTGTGTCCAGGTTTGCAGAGTTAAGGGGCAGTGGAATGTACACGCGGAGATGTTCCAGGGAGAGCTGGCTGAGTGAGGCTGGAACACAGGCAAGCTCCAGGCTGGAGATAATGGTCTAAAGATTAAGCTGTGATGAACAGGCAGACAAATGGCCCAGGCTGGGGGT
>SJYA01000452.1:2081976-2095192 GCA_006410615.1 Neotragus moschatus | reverse complement strand
GTTGGGGGGACGGGGTAGGGCAGGGCGTGGAGCGGGTGGGGTGGAGGGGTGAGGGACACAGGACCGTAGTCCTGGTGGAGGTGGGAGGGATGCCCCTGTTCACTTTCTCTGACCTTCTACAGCCTAACAAGGACCCAACCCCGCCTGGCCCAGCGGGCTTCTCCCGTAATCAGCTTCCGGCTTCTCTGTAATCAGCTTCCCTGGGGATGTTTGCGGGAAATGGATGAGCGTAAGGCGGGCAGGGAAGGAGGGAGGAAGAACTGGTTATCGCTTCCCCTCGGCTCCAAGTGGATAATTACACAGTTCTCTGAGCCCCAGGACTGGGCCAGGCAGCAATCCGTACAGACAGCCTCTCAGAATTAATGGGACTCCAAGAGGTTTGAGATGGGGGGAGGGCCAAGGCTGGGGGTGACTGAGGGGAGATGAACTAGAGACAGGAAGCCGCTGAGTCTGAAAGAGTCCGCAAAAGTAGGGTCAGAAAGAGGGATGGAGAGACAGGGAAGGAAAGAGCAAGGAAAGTGAAGTCCAGAGAGGTTAAGTCACCTGCTCAGAGTCACACAGCAGTGACCAGAGCTGGGCTTTGGCCAGTCTGTCTGCTTCCAGAGCTCCTAGGCAGTCGCTCTATGGTTCAAGCCCTTGTCTTCACTGGGAAGTAACTGGGAAACGGGTCTGCAGGAACCCCTAGGCCACTACCTGGGGAAGAGCTTTTGGTTTCTGGAGATGGTGAAGAGAGAAAAGGGGGCTGGTATTACTTGTCTCTCAAAGCTTGGCTCAGACTGAGACCCTCGCCCGAGGGAGCTAAGGGCAAGGTGTGCTTCCTCCCACCGTTAATCAGCAATTTTTTCCATATCTGGTCCCTGCCCTGCCCACACCTCCGCAGCCTTGAGGGCAGAGCTGGGCTGGGAACATTTCTATCTGGGCACAGAACACTCGGTAAATTTAAACACTGTGTGGGAAAGAGACAGTGACATTGGAGTCTGAATACATCTGAAGTTTGGGATACAGAACCGTGTGAATGTTAGTAGCTGGGTTTTGATAAGCATCTTACACGTTGTATAAGATGTTAACAGGAAAGAAACTAGGTGAAGGGTATACGGCAGCCTCCCCTGATGGCTCGGGGATAAAGAATCCGCCTGCAATGCAAGGGATGTGGGTTTGATCCCTGGGTCGGGAAGATCCCCTGGAGAAGGGAATGGCAACCCACTCCAGTATTCTTGCCTGAAAAATCCTATGGACAGAGGAGCCTGGTGGGCTGCACCCCAAAGTGTCGCAAAGGGCTGGACATGACTGAGCGCGCAAGCACAAAGGGTATATGACAGCTCTCTGAACTGCATGTGAATTTTTACATCATCTCCAAACAAGTTTATTAAAGGAAAACAATGGGCAGATTCCAGCTGTTGGGGCAGGGAAGGGAGTTGATGATGGCTGGGAAGAGGTCAGGGCCCCAGAGAGAAGCTGGGCTGTGGACAGTTGACCCCGGGGGTCCCACAGCAGTGTTCTCACCCAGACGGGGCATGGGAGGTGGCTCCTAGGGCACCACAGTCAGGCCACACAGCTCACTTAGGGTCCATTGACCGAGTGTCCCCAGGGCTCCAGCCCAAGTCTGAACTGGGCCCACCCAGGATTCAGTTCACCAAAAGGGATTGTAGCCCACCAGGCTCCTTTGTCCATGGGATTCTGCAGGGAGGAATACTGGAGTGGGTTGCCATGCCCTCCTCCAGAGGATCTTCCCAACCCAGGGATTGAACCCAAGTCTCCTGAATTGCAGACAGATTCTTTACTGTCTGAACCACCAGGGAAGACCTAAAAGGGAGTAGGTGGGGGAGAAACAGCAGAAATCTGAAAGTCTCTGTCATTTACTTCACACCCATCATATGCTGGCAACCTCCTAAGTTGCTCCAGTTCTCACAAAATTCCACCCCATGCAGTAGTCTGAGGCTCAGACAGTCTAGGTAACTTGCCCAAGGTCACAAAGCACGTTCTGGCCAGAGCTCTTCTGAGAGCCAGGATAGGAGACTTTCCCTAGCTCACCTCACAGAGGATTTCCTGCAGACGTGAAACTGTTTACCTCAGGTCGGGACTTGAATCCATGTGCTGTGACTCGAACCCAGCCGAAGCTCACAGTACCTAGTTTCAGGACCTAATGAAGCTCAGATTCTCAATGTCTTGTTGCAGAAAGAATTCAGTGAGAGACAAAGTGATAGGTAAGAAGCGGATTCATTTAGAAACAAACATACTCTGCAGACAGAATGTGGGCCATTGCAGAGGGTGAGTATGGCAGCCCCCAAATGTGGGGCAGTTAGTTTTTATGGGCTAAGTAGTCTCAATTTGAAAAGACTCTGATTCTGGGAAAGATTGAAGGCGGAAGAAGAAGGGGACGACAGAGGATGAGACGGCTGGATGGCATCACTGACTCAATGGACGTGGGTTTGGGTGAACTCCGGGAGTTGGTGATGGACAGGGAGGCCTGGCATGCTGCAGTTCATGGAGCTGCAAAGAGTCGGACACGACTGAGCAACTGAGCTGAAGTAATCTCCTAGGCTAATGAGTGGGAGGATTATTCCAACTGTTTCGGGGAGGTGGTGAGATTTCCAGGAACTGGGCCACTGCCTACTTTTTGGTCTTTTGAGGGTGCCTTGGAACTCTCTGGATGTGTCACTTAGCTTGCTGATTGGGGACCAAGGTCTAGTCGAAGTTGGCCTGTCTGCCGTCTTGGACCCATTTGATTCTAACTGGTTTATTCTGTGTCCGTGGGCTGCATCACTCTTTCAGAAGTTGTGCCCTGTCTCCTTCCCTCCTGTTTCAGATGCAGCAGGGTTTCTAGGTCTCCGAGTGCAGAAGCACTCGACCACCAGGCCCCCAGCAGCCTGGAACTTGGGAGCTGCAGAACTGAGCTTGTCCCAGGCTCCTCTCCCGCTAGCTCCCGCATCATCCGTCCTGGCTCTTGTCTGCACTCCTGCTCTGTCCTCTCTGACACCGGGCCCCAAGGGCCATCTGTCCCCGCTGCGTCCTGGAGGCTCAGCTTCCCCTGTGACCTCTGTGCCCCTGCTGCCAGTTGAGCTATAGAGCGACTGATGGACTCGGCTCCTCCTCCTGTGGACTGGCCACCCTGGGCTCCAAGCAGCTGAACACTAGATGGGCGAGGCGTGCAGGCCGGTATGGCTCAGGCTGCGCTCTGCTGATGGGGTGCTTGGCTTTAAATTCCAACTTGACCTCTGTGTGACTGTGGGCAACTTACTTCGCCTTTCTGTCCTCTCAGTTTACCCTTGGAGGTAATAATGGTCCATCCCCAGGTGGTTGCTGTGGGGACTGAGTGCATGTAAAGGCCTTACGATGGTGCCTGGTGTAGAAGCAGCACCCTGACTACTGATTATTATTATTGCTGCTGTTATTACCGTGATGGAATATGGTGTGTTTACTGAGCAGGGGGAGTAAGTGGGGCAAACTTCACCAACACGTCTGCCACACCAGCCAGTCCACCACGGACAGCGCCCTCCCATCTCACCTGTTCGTGATCCTGTGGGAAGGACCCGTCCTAAGCAAAGGGACAGTTCAGCCATCTTTCTGGTTACAGGAGTGTATGTGAATGTGTCTAATCTTCTTTGGTTTGTTTGCTTTTGTTTGGCTTTTATGCTATTTTATTTAAAAATAAAATTTATTTGGCTGCACTTTAGTTGCGGTGTATGGAATCTAGTTTCCTGACCAGGGATTGAACCCAGGTCCTCTGCATTGGGTGTGTGGAGTCTTAACCACTGGGCCACCAGGGAAGTCCCTGTAAATTAACTTTGACCCACTCTTCACCCTGTGTCTGGGACCTTGGGCTGTGGCCCTGCTTTGGCCTTTACAGTGACGCAGTGGTGCAAGAGCACAGGGGGATGCGTGGGAGAACAGCGGGGCTTTAGTAGAAAGCAGGGGCTTTGCCTGAGAATCAGGAGTTTTCTAGGATTGTAGGAGACTTTCAGTGGATCTGGGTAAGTTAGCAAGTGGAGTCCTCCCTGATGGCTCAGTGGTAAAGAATCTGCCTACAAATGCAGGAGACATGGGTTCGATCCCTGATCCGGAAGATCCCACAAGCTGTGGAGCAACTAAGCCCAGGCACCACAACTACTGAGCCTGTGCTCTGGAGCCTGGGAGCTGACCCTGCTGAAGCCCGTGGGCTAGGGCCGTGCTCTGCAGCAGGAGAAGCCGCTGCAGTGAGAAGCCCGTGTGCCACAGCCAGAGAGTAGCCTCTGCTCACGGCATCTAGAGAAGAGCAGTTGCAGCAACAGAAACCCAGAACAGCCGTAAGCAAATACATAAAATTACTTTTAATAAAGTTAATAAAGAAGCAGGTAATGGGCAAAGAAGGTGGTGGTTTAAGGACTGAGCTGCAAAACTTGAAGGTCTCCCATCCCCATTTGTGGAACAGCTTCTTCGCCTAGCTCAAAATCCCATCTGGAAACCTCTTTGTTGGATGTGTTTGTTGGTGGAGATCAGGATGGGAGAAGGCTAGGTGAGAGGTGAGAGGATGGCTCAGGCCTTCAGATATTGGGAGCAAGCAGGACATGAAAAGAGAAAAAGAGGCCAGGAGGAGGCTGAATAATAACAGCAAACATAGAGGGCTTACTTTGTGCCAGATCCTGTTCATTCAATCCCCAACAACAACCTAATGGGGAGCTGTGATGATATCACTCCCATTTTACAGATGAGAAAACTGAGGCCAAAAGGGGTTAAGTAAGTCATTTTGAGCAAGATTACATCTACCCCAGGGGCCTTTATGTTTGCTCTTTCCTGTCTGCAGTGCTCTTCCTGAGGCTAGTACATTAGTGCTCTCTTGACACATAACAAATTACTCTCCCAAGCAGTAGCCTAAAATAGCAAAGATTTGTTATCTCAAAGTTTCTGTGGTCAGGAATTCGAGGGCAGCTTCAGCACCACGTTATGACATTTGTCTTTGTTGACCCTGTCCTTCTTCAAAATATTAAAAATTGTATTTTATGACTGTGTTGGTGTAAAGATAGTTACCTTCATATTATATATTAAAGCATTTTTTTTTTTTTGGCCTAAAATTTCTTTCTTTCTCCTAACTTGAATGGAAATGAAAACATTTTTGTGAGTCCTAGAAAGTACTGTGGGCCCTGGGCACAGGGCCTGTGTGTCTAGCGGCGGAATTGGCCCAGGTGGCTTAGCCAGGTAGTTTTGGCTCAGGGTCGCACAGAGGATATTGGCACTCGCTTCAGCCATCCAAAGGCTTGACTGAACCTGAAGGATACGCTTCCAAGACGGTGTGCTCAGACGGGTGCTGGCAGGAGGCCCCAGGTCCCAGCCATCTGGGCCTCTCCATGGGGCTCCCTGAGCATCTTCATGACTGGCTGGTCCCCTAGGATGAAAACAAGAGAAAGACGGAGTCATATCAGGAGGAATCCACAGTGCCTTTTAATCTTGGAAGTCATACCTGGTCAACACATTCTTCTGCCATATTCTTCGTGTTAGAAATGAGTCTCCAAAGAGATGCCACTTTCTGAAAGCGGTGGGAATATTTCATAGGCGTTGTGGACATACTGTAAAACCATGACACCTGGAGTCCACATATGTGTGTTAACATATGATATTTATCTGTAAAAATGGTGCAAATGAAGCTATTTGCAGGGCAGGAATAGAGAACGAACATAAAACCTAGGGGAGGAAGGGGAGGGTGGGACCAATTGGGAGACAGGATTGACATATATGTGTCACCACCTTGTATGCACAGCTAGTGGGAACCTGCTACAAAGCACGGGAAGCTCAGCTTGGTGTTCTGTGATGGCCTAGAGGGTGGGGCGGGGGATCTGAAGAGAGGTCCAAGACGGAGGGATATAGATTTACATACAGCTGATTCACTTTGTTGTCCNTTGGGAGACAGGATTGACATATATGTGTCACCACCTTGTATGCACAGCTAGTGGGAACCTGCTACAAAGCACGGGAAGCTCAGCTTGGTGTTCTGTGATGGCCTAGAGGGTGGGGCGGGGGATCTGAAGAGAGGTCCAAGACGGAGGGATATAGATTTACATACAGCTGATTCACTTTGTTGTCCAGTAGAACAAACACAACATTACAAAGCAATTATACTCCCCCCCCAAAAAAAAAAAATTGCACCTGGCTTCAGAGAGGTCTTCCCTAACCACAGGTTATCTCCTCAGTGCCACTCGCCTGGCACTCTGCCTCATCACTCAGTGCATCACCTCCTGAAATTACCTTTTTTGTTTGTCTGTCTGCCCCAGCTGGAAGGTCAGCTCCATGAGAGGGGCGCCTTGTCTGTCTGCTCACCAGGGTCACTCCAGGGTCTAGTGTGCAGTCAGGTTCCTCGGAGGCTCTCCGTATTTCATGAATGAATAAATTACAGGACCACAGGTGGTGGTGAGAGAGGCAGGCGGGTGGTGGTGGTGGGATAGAGTGTGGACAGGCTGAAGCTAGACTGGAGTTAGTTGTCCTGAGACGGTTCCCCAGGATCCACGGATAAGGGCAGGAGAGGCTGGCTGACCAGAGGGCAGGGGATTATTTTGTGAGCAGAGATCTCAAATTACAGGGTCTAGTGGGGGAGTCAGACATGGGAACAGTTCAGTCGCTCAGTCATGTCTGACTCTTTGTGACCCCATGGAGTGCAGCACACCAGGCTTCCCTGTCCATTATCAACCCCCAGAGCTTGCTCAAACTCATGTCCATTGGTAATGCCATCCAATCATCTCATCCTCTGTCGTCCCCTTCTTTTCCTGATGGGGCAATAGGTAAATTACAAAGCATTACGGCAGATGCATAATAGAACTGTGCTTAGGACCCTTTCAGAGAAGGCGATGGCACCCCACTCCAGTACTCTTGCCTGGCAAATCCCATGGACGGAGGAGCCTGGTGGGCTGCAGTCCATGGGGTCGCAAAGAGTCGGACATGACTGAGCGACTTCCCTTTCACTTTTCACTTTCATGCATTGGAGAAGGACATGGCAACCCACTCCAGTGTTCTTGCCTGGAGGATCCCAGGGACTGGGGGGATCCTGGTGGGCTGCCGTCTATGGAGTCATACAGAGTCGGACACGACTGAAGTGACTTAGCAGTAGGACCCTTTCAGCTGGATCCTGACACTGTCACCCTTGACTGAGACCATTGCTTTTGCCCCTCACCTCTCCCCTGCCCTCTTGACCTGACCTTGTTCACCACTGAGGAGTGAGTCCTGGGGAGAGGGGCTCCCCTCTGGGTCGCTGTGGCCAGCTCACCTGCCTGTCCTGATCCGTTCAGCCTCTGGGTGGCAGCAGAGGCCCAGGTTGGCCGCCATCAGAGCCAGCAGAGGCGCCATTCTCTGCTGCCAGCTGGGTGGGTGGAGGGGCGCTCAGGCCCAAGGTTTGGGACGTTCCAGCCTGTGCTCCTGCCTCTGAATGCTTTCCTACACACTCCCCTCAGCCTTCTCCTGTGTCCCTTCCTCCTTTACAAGTTTTTTTTTTTTTTTTTTCCGGAAGATGGGAGAAGAGGGGTGGGCTGTGGGTGCAGAATTTGCCTGAGTTTTACCAAGGAGCTTGGACTTTATCCTAAGGTGATGCAAAGCTCACAGAAATGTCTGAAGCAGGGAAGTAACACTATCAGATGTGCGTTTTTAGAAAGGTCACTCTGGCTTCGGGAGGCAGGATGATGGAAACTGAAAGTCCAGACAGGAAGCCGGGCAGTAGTCCAGCTGGGAGGAGGCCAGTGTCCTGGAGGGGAACCAGCAAGGCCTCTAGGTAGCTGTGAGAGTCACCCTGGGGAGGAACTGGGCTCAGCTAGGATCCCCGAAGGAACCCATCACGGCTGTGGTTTCTGAGTGCTCAGGACACAGGTCTGGCCCAGACAGGACGGGGGCAGCCCCCAATCCTACCTGGACTGGTTTGCCAGGAGGGTATCAGGGCTGCTTTCCTGATAGCTCAGTTGGTAAAGAATCCGTCTGCAATGCAGGAGACCCCAGTTCGATTCCTGGGTTGGGAAGATCCACTGGAGAAGGGATAGGCTACCCACTCCAGGATTCTCTCTGGCAAATAATCCACCTGTGGGAGACTTGGTTTTGATTCCTGGGTTGGGAAGATCCCCTGAAGAAGGGAAAGGCTACCCACTCCAGTATTCTGGCCTGGAGAATTCCGTGGACTTTGTAGTCCATGGGGTTGCAGAGTGGGACACGACTAAGCGACTTTCACTCATTCATCAGGAAAGCAAATCAGGACCAGGGGCCAGAGGTCCACACTTGGACCTTGGACCACCACACTTGGAGCACAAGGTGAGGTGCTGACTTTGGCAACAGATGGAACCTCTGACCAGACCTGGGCTCAGAGGGCAGCTGGCCCTATGGTACCTAAAGGCTGTTCACCTATATCCATGTGACCTGAAGATACTGTTGTCAGACTTCTGAGAAGATGTGGGGAAGCCCAGAGGATTCTTTTGGGTTTGGCCCTGATCTAGGGTTGGCACAGTCCTGTGCTTTGCCATCAAGGACTTAATCCATGGCTCTCATCAGACCTCACCCCACCTGGCTCTAGGCTCTCCTTCAGGGCCGGTGTGGAGCTGGAAGCTAGCTGTGTGATCACAGGTGGCCTTGTGCCCAGAGACTGCAGCTGGATTGTGGCTGGCAGAGTGCCTGGCTATCTCCCAGGGCTCGTGAAGGGGCCTGCGCCTACTTCCAGCCTGGGAGCTCTGGCTGCAGAGGATGAACGAGTCATCTCTGAGCCTCTTGAAAGGTTTGGGTTTATCTCTTTTTCCTTCTTCACCTGAGCTCTTACCTATGTCTGGAACATTCTCCCACTGCTCCTTTTTACTTGCCTGAATCCTGTCCATCTTTTATATGTCACTCCTTTGGAAATTAGTTTAGTTCCCTCCATTATTCTTGCTCAGCGTATCCTTCGCTTTTTCTACAGTGCCTTTATTATGTTATTCATTACACTTTTATTTGTGTGTGTACATGTGTGTTGTAACATCTTGGTCCTCTGAGTGGACTGGAAGCTCCCTGGAGGCAGGGAGCATTTCTCTTTTAGGCACCATCATATTCTCAGACTTGAGCCCCCTGCCTGGGGCCCTGTAGTTACTAAGAGTATTTGTTGATTGAGTCAGTAAAATAAAGAATAAATACATTATGGGATGCCCCTGGGGACACCCCAGGTGTGTTGGGAATTCATAAAGCCACAGAGTAAATCTGGTCTCTCCCTGGATCATCAGTTTTACTTGATGGTGAGGAATTAGAAGACTTTTATTTACTTAGTAATTGAATATTTTACATTACAAAAGTAATACACGGTCCTTGTCAGCATTCAATCAATCGGCATGATTTTTATATTGAAACAAACTGCGATGCATGATGGAGTAGAATGCAAAGTTGACAAGGCTTTAAAGAGAAAATATGAGGCTTCAAAGACATTTTGAGCTTAAGAGGGCCTGTGGTCCACCCACCGTGCAGGTCTGGGGTCGCTCCTGTGGGTTGGGGCACTTCTGCAATAGGTCTAAGGCACCCTTGTCAGGCAGTCACGCTGCTGTCAGTACTTTAGCTGCAAAGCACAGGTTGCTGGACTCCAAGAGAAAGCAAAGACCAGCCTTTTATAAACTGAAATCTGTTGCTGCTGCTGCTAAGTCGCTTCAGTCATGTCCGACTCTGTGCGACCCCATAGATGGCAGCCCACTGGACTCCGCCATTCCTGGGATTCTCCAGGCAAGAATACTGGAGTGGGTTGCCATTTCCTTCTCCAGTGCATGAAAGTGAAAAGTGAAAGTGAAGTCACTCAGTCGTGTCCCACTCTTAGCGACCCCATGGACTGCAGCCCACCAGACTCCTCCGTCCATGGATTTTCCAGGCAAGAGGACTGGAGTGGGGTGCCGTTGCCTTCTCCGAAAGTGAAATCTGCCAGCCAGATTCTGGGGCTTGGGCCTGGGGAAGAGTGTGTACTTGGAGTAGGGATGTAGGAAGGCACTCCAGGGGTTATCAGGAAGGAAATCTCCCTGGTGGGGAAATAATACTCTTGCAAGCAGCCCAGGGAGGAGAGTTCACTTGCTGGGAGGGGTCAGCTGTTTCCGAGATGCAGAGCTGGTCGTCCAGGGTCAGGGCGGAGAACTGTGGTGGAGTGTGTGTGGGGGGGTGCCATTGTCTGGGCTGGAAGGAGAAACATACAGCCACTCTGGGAGATCAGAAGTGAGTCACAAAGAGTGACAGTGTTCCAGGCCAAATGCAAGCAGAGTGGAATAAAGACCATGGGCCACAGCTCTGGGTTCAAACTTCAGCTATGCCGCTTTAGTTACCTGACTTTGCTCAAGCCCTTTCCCTCTGTGAGCCTCAGTTTCTCCACCTGTAAAAGGGGGATCTCTATCTCCATCTCTAAGCGGAACGTAACGAGGGTTGCATTCTGACTTTGCTTTCTG
Source organism: Neotragus moschatus (assembly GCA_006410615.1). Classification (NCBI taxonomy): domain Eukaryota; kingdom Metazoa; phylum Chordata; class Mammalia; order Artiodactyla; family Bovidae; genus Neotragus; species Neotragus moschatus. The sequence continues at coordinate 2,084,816 of SJYA01000452.1, read as the reverse complement.
CACATTAGAATCACCCAGGTAGTGCTTAAAAATGCTGATGCCCAGGCTTTCCTCCAGATCAACTGTATCAGAATTTCCAGCAGTCTTTCCTGGCAGCTTTATTTATTTATTTTTTAAATTTTATTTTATATTGGCGCATACCTGATTAACAATTTTGTGAAAGTTTCAGGTGGGCAGCAAGGGGACTCAGCCATACATATATATGGCCCTCTTCTCCACCAAACTCCCTTCCCATCCAGGCCGCCACTTCACATTGAGCAGAATTCCCTCTGCTTTACAGTAGGATCTTGTTGGCTACTCATTTTTAAATACAGCAGTGTGTACATGTTGATCTCAGATTCCCTAACTGTCTCTTCCCCTCTGGCAACTAAGTCTGTGAGTCAGTTTCTGTTTTGTAAATAAGTTCATTTGTATTGTTTCTTTTTAGAGTCCACATATAAGGGATGTCATAAGCTACTTCTTCTCTGGCGGATTTACTTTGCTCAGTATGACAGTCTCTAGGTCCGTCCGTGTTGCTGCACTGGCAGCTTTTTTTAAAGCACCAGGTGACTGAGTGCTGCAGCTGGAATAGGTGATCTGACCACAAAGCTGTGTGGACCTCTCCAGCAGAAGGAGCAGTGGATGCTTCTCCCAGTTAATCCAGAGCAGACTTCTCAGGCTTTGTGGTCAGTCAACAAGCTGCTGTGCGCTTCTAACTGGGCAGCTCTCCTTTTCTCAGCTGTCTGCTCTTTGTCTGCATCTGAGCCACTGGGGACAGGGGGCAGTAAGGGAGGGATACCCTGGGGATGCAGGTGCTTCCTGTCTCGTGGCCTCTGATGTGACAGACACAGACCTAGAGGGACAGTGACACGGTGACAGACAAGGCCGAGAGTAAGGAGCCCTCCTCCTTCCCCGACTCTGAACAGAGCCGGGAAGATTGACTTGATGCTTAAACTTATCTGACACCCCCAGCTACCTGGAGGTGGGGGTGGGTAGCTTATAGCAACAGAGATTGCTTGGGCCCATCTCCAGTGTTCAGATTCAGTCTGTCTGGGGTGTTAAAGGCGAAAAACATTCAATGCTGCTTGTTAGAGCACAGTAAGGAAGACTTCATTTGGAGTGTGGTGTGGGGGTGATGACACCCCACTCCAGTACTCTCGCCTGGAAAACCCCATGGATGGAGGAGCCTGGTGGGCTGCAGTCCATGGGGTCGCAAAGAGTCGGACGCAACGGAGCAACTTCACTTTCACTTTTCACTTTCATGCACTGGAGAAGGAAATGGCAACACACTCCAGTGTTCTTGCCTGGAGAATCCCAGGGACGGGGGAGCCTGGTGGGCTGCCGTCTATAGGGTTGCACAGAGTTGGACATGACTGAAGTGACTTAGCAGTGGGGGTGATACCCAGATAGGAATCAAGTGTGCTGCCATAGGATTTTGCATCGAGGGAGAGAGACTGGGCTAGTGGGAATTTACAGCCAAAGAGCAGAGTGGGCAGGGTCAGTGGATGAAAAATTGCTAAGCGGAAACATCAGGGGTGAGGGGAGATTTTGGCTAAATCAGCCTTGCAGGACTCTTGCTGGTGGCAGGCCAGGGTGATCAGACATCCCGCGAGGGATGGTGGAGGATGAGGAAACTGGTCAGATATCTATTGAGAGAGTAGGGGCTTCTGGTTAAACGCACTTAGCAGGATTCTTGCTAAAATCAGACAATGCAGGGATGAACGTGGAAACCACTGGGAAAGAACTCAGCTGTACGAGCTCAAAGGAGTGTGAATAGAGTTTAGTCAAAGAAAGAATCTTTGTGGGGAGGAGGGACCGAGAATATGTATTTCTGTCAAATTCCCAAGAAATGCTACTTGTCTCCCGACTGAGAATCACCAGCTTAAAGAGAGGCCCAGATAGAAGTCAGGCAGACAGGCTGATGGACAGACAGGCTCTGAGATGAAGAAACCCAGGTGTGTATCGCCCCCATTCATACATACTCAGAAGCAGAGAGAGAGAGAGAGACTTGGAGAAACAGGCCCAGGAGCTGATAGACAGTCCAGTCAACCCACAGGCCTGCTCTGAGGCACAGAGACTGAGGAGGTCGAGAGGCCCAGAGAGACAGGACCCACAGTACAGATCCAGGGAGGAGACCTCCCCCCCCCCGCCCCCGGCCCCTTGCCCAGGTCGGAGAATGAGACCACAGATCTCAGAATAGACAGACTGACCCAGAGAAGACAGGCAGACGAAGGGGAGGAGGCGAAGGCAACTGAGAGTGAGTGTGTGCCACGGTCAGCGGACCAGGACCTGGGGGAGTGCCCACCCACATCATGACCCCTGGGGAGCCCATGCAGGGGGCTTTGTGAGCAACGGCTCCTCCTCTCTGTTTTGGGTTTGCCCAGATGTGGCCCTGCTCTTTCACTCAAAGTTTGGTTCCCATGCCCTCCTCCAGGAAGCCTTCCTGACTGCTCTGCCCATGGGGCGCCCTTGTCCCCCAGGAGTCCTGTGGCTCCAGCTTCTTGGGCTCTCTGTGGATTTCTCGGGGCTTTGGCTCCTTGTTTCTGGTGAGACTTTGAGTCGAATGTGGTTCCCTTGCTGGCCTTCAGTGTCTCCATGTGTGAAAAGTGTCTGTGGGTTGACTGAATGACTCCTAGGGCCCTTTCCATTTGAAATAATTTGTTTTCCTCACCCTCTCTCCTACCTTTTTTGAATCATGTTTCCCTGTCCTTGAAACATGCTTAAATGAGGCTATATATACACATAATATACTCATTGTAAGACATACAAGAAATATAAATGAAAAAGGATGAGATAAAAATACGAGAAAATTACAATATGTGGGTATTCCCCCCCCCCCCCCCCCCCCCCAAACCCCGCCC